>OZ017797.1:31052259-31652259 GCA_963969395.1 Pseudoscleropodium purum
AATGCTTTGCTAATCAAAAATTACACAACCACCACTTCACCATTAGTCAACACTTACTAACTATTGTTATCACGTTCTTTATCATTTTTAGTCAATGATCTTATTAAAATATAGAGAAATTCAATTGTAGTAGTATAGGACAATGCCTAAGGAAGAAGGCCTTGTGTGATGGAAGGTGGAGCCTAATGTATAGTAGATGGCTCTAATTTAGACCTTCTTTTTCAAACCGTCCCATAAGTGGCTTTAAAAGCAATAGTCATTGCATCTGAGTTGGAATGCTCACAATGTCAGAGCATTAATAAGATTCGTTCATATTTGTTTAATGAATGGAATAAAAGCTAGGGAGGGTCCACCTAATTTTTCTAAATGGAAATTGATTGCCCAATTGTCTTCTTATAGATATCAAAAGAATTTAGGGTTCATTTAAGTTTAGTAAGGGTCACATTTAGGAACCTTGTATATTACTTTTTGAATGCCACAGTGGTTGTTTTTGGTTTAGCCATATCTTTCTTCAAATTGCACACGTGTAGGTTTTGTGAGGCCTAGGATCACAAATAGGTGCCTATTGCAGAATTCTTTGGAAATTCATAAGTAATTCATAAAATGCTCTGAAAAATATGAAACCACTTGTGCTAGACTTCACATCAATTTTTCTTTGAGTAAAAAATAAGGGAAAATAATTTTAGGCATCTAAAACCCATCTTAAAGGCCGACCACCACCCCTTGAAGTGACGGTTTATGAACACACTATTTAGAGGATCTTTCATCGTGCAATGCTTGATGACAAGAAACTTTGTCTACTGTGAACTGTGGGAAGAAAATTAGGATGAAATATAGGATGAATAGAAACAATGGGGATGAAAAATGCATAGTGCTTGATTATGTGTAAGAAAACGAGCTATCAAACATTCCACCTTGATTACAGCATCGAGCCTGTCCTACAAAATGAATGGGACATTTTCTTCCCATGGTTTACAGCTAGCTAAGTCTCTAGTATCTTCCATTATTGTCAGTTTGATAATTATGTGTCACATTCACATCCCATTAACTTATCCTTGCAATTGAAATCTCATTTGTTTAAAGTTGACAAGTTCATGTCAAATGCATGACTCACAAACTTAAGAATACTAAATTGTTCATATCAAACACATGACCCAACACGATAAGCAGTACGTGTCCATGGGAAAACCAATTGGGTAAACAATGAGCTTGGCAAGCATAAGTTATACCAATACTTGTGATGTAAGAACCACTCAGGCCTTGTACTGCCGTCGTGGTTCAGTTGCAGTGAAGGACCCGGACCGAGACTCAGTCGCAGGTCTGGCCACCGGTCCCATTGGACTCAGTTGTGCAAGACGAAGTTAAGTGTGTTCTGAAGCAGACAAACAAATACGTAATGTAGACAAGCCTACTACCATGCAAAAGGAGCAACATGAATATCTTGGGGCCATTTCTAAATTGCCTCAGCGGTCCAGTGGAGTTCATCACTGGCTGGCAACTTTTTTCTTTTTTCTTTTTTTTTTGGCAAGTGCGGATATTGGGAAGCCCGCTTTGGGAGAACGCTGTAGCTGATGGCATGCTGCTGGACATCCATTTTGGCTCCGAAGAACACGGACGCCCCCATTTCCATTTCCACGGCCTGGGACCTTGTTTCCCGTGCCACTGGAGATGCTCTATCCCGGTTAATGCCCGGTAAACCCATTTCCTTAAAACGCCGTCCCTGCCCGTCTGCCCGCAGTCCGATCTCGCCTGCACTTCTACACCCACCGATCGCAGTCGAGCCTTTCACTTCCTTTTCATTGCGTGCGTGCAAATGACGCACCTTCAGCACTCTTGGTAATGAACACTGCGGCGCTCTCTCCCTTGCAATCCTTGCAATTTCCTTGTGCAGCTTTGGAGTAATTCATTTGCTGGATTCATCAATTGCGTAGCTAAGTTGGCAGAGATCGAGTGATAAGATCGACTCGATCGTTTGATCGAGAATAATTGAAAAGTCCATCGATACGTTTGTCTTGTGGAGATTGCAGAGATTATAGAGCTCTGGTTAAGACATTGTTCTTGAAATTGTAAGCATGTGATCGAGGTTTCTCCTTGACCGCGCTTGATGCTGATGAAGTGCATTGTGGGGATTAATTGACTTGTGAAGATCGATGTCAATTGGTAGGAAGAGTATTTTGCAAACGAACGAATTAGAGTCCTTGTGTTCGAAATGGCTGCATAAATTTCTGCGCTTGATCTGGTGATGTTCTGCTTTGTGTTCGGGAGTCAGGTGATATGTGGTCGTCCCTCACTCAATGATACTCTAGAGTTTCTGAACATGAATGGGATTTGATGGTCTTACAATTGAGTTTAATTTCTTGTTGAAGGGTGGAGAATCTCATGTGTGTATAATTTCTTGCAGGTTAAAAGAAAGGTTTGCGGTTTGAGTATTAAGTGGGGGTTTTGAGATTAGAAGCTGAGGATCTTCAACTCACCTCGAGGTTTCGTTCTTCACATTTGGAGGTGATCACCAAGAAAGGGTCATGCCCTGGAGGAAGTCCAAACTGGGCCTCAACATTTTTTTTTGTCAGACATGGTTTCGTCGAATTTTGCTTGCTCTGTTACCAACAAATGCAGTGGTTCTCAAGGGGTTTGATGCCATGAAATCTGACCCGTCTCAGGAGCAGTGAGGGGCGGGAGAGAAGAGAGGTCGGAGTTGCAGAAAAAGTCAAAAGCGAGAAGAGTAGAGCCAGAGAGAAGAGCCGGCAGTTTGAAAGCCGCTTGTGAAATAAAGCTAATTTAAGTTGAGTTAGCTCTCCCTGAAGTTTCTATCTACGCAAAACTCCAGAAAGAGCTGACCAGATAGGCAGGGGTAGCAGAAGTTGGTTAACTAGTAATGGCCAGGTACTGTACGTTCTTAGATGGGAACCAAAGAACAAATCACTAGTAAAAACCGACGGTATGCGAAAGCCAGGGAAATGACCTCCAAGTGGTTTAATTTCTCATATATATGTATGTGGGTCTTGTAGTGTGTGATTTTTGTGATCTAAGTAGTAGATCATGCCGTTTCTAGTAATGAATTGTGACGAGCTCTTTTCTACTAACCAACATCATAACTGTGAGAATTGTTTCTCACAGCCATCTTATGTCTACCACAGAAGGGCCGTTTCATTTCGTAACTGTTCCACGTTTTGGAGTTGAATTTCCCTGTGTCTGTTAAGAGAGCTCGTGTTGTGAGATCTCGAAGGCATCACTGATATATTGTCCTATCAGTCAGGGTGCAAAATTAGCGTCTCCTGCGGAATCAGCGTCACAGCAAATGGTGGAAATTAGTAATCGAAATAATCGTTTTCAACCTGCACTAATTTAGAACAGTGCCACTCGCTTTCAAACGAAACACCCGAGTGTTGTCAATTGGCCAAACAATATAACCGTCGCTTGATTCCTTTTGTCAATTTTTGCACTTTTTTTCCTACTTTCGAAACAGAGTCCGCATAATTATGCTAAAGTGAAAACTAACAAACTGGCTACGTGGCATGATTGCAGATCATGGGCGAGGAGCAGACACTGGTGGTCCAAACGGTGATCCTCAAGGTGGTTTTGCATTGTGAAGGATGTGCTCGTACAGTGAAGCGAGCTGTCAAGCGGATTCCAGGTACGAAACAAATGATTCCTCTTCTTCTGAGATACAGTACTCGAAATAAAGTTAAGGCTCACAATCATGAAGTTAAAAATGCAGTGCCCCCATCGAACAGAAAGGTGGTATTTGTCAGCTTCTAGACAGCAATGGTGAACCGCATCATCATTCAATAGTGGCTTATAACAAACACTTTTGGAAGGGATGCTGTTTTCGACGATTTTTTGGGTGCGGAAAACTTATTTTCTTGCCAAAAAGAACTGTTGCAAGGAGTTCAGAGAATAACATCATTTTGGGGGAGTAAAATAGTGTTGTTTGGAATATCGTACCATGGATAGAAGAGCCCTTGCCCCTGGAGACTGTACCTGTGTTACAGTGTGGCAATGGTACAGTAAAAAGGGCATCTCAAATGCAGACCTCCGCTAACAGAAAGATATCCTCACCTTGATTTCGTAGGATGCTTCATCACAATACAGTATAAAAGGAAGATGGATAGAGATTCAGTAACATGTGTCATAAACTTTAAAGTGGGTACACCCAAAATTGCACTGTGCCTAAAACCACCATCAGCACTCTTGGTACATCACCAAAATCAAATATGTACAATTGTACATATGTTGAAGAAACGATTTTAAAACATTCATCGAAATTAAAGACGCTCTGAAAAGGAATAAATGTGCCGATCCTTCCAGATAAAACAAAAGAAACGGCACTCTGTGACTTCGAATGATCGCTGTGAACATCGATCTATTCGTTTCAGAACCCCTTTTCATTGGTTTTACACTTTCAACCTCGTTCCTTAATTTGTTTACTCACAGCATCCTCGTAAGCTTGTGTGCTAGGAAGGTCTTTCTGGGAGTGCTCATCTATCAATTTTTGGGCAATGTCATGTAACTAACAAAGGTCCCAAATAAAATGTACGTAATTAGCTCAGCTTGCTAAAAAGACTGCTAGATGTGCTGAAAAATTTCCTACTTGATTATCACTACAGAAATCACAAGTTTTGCATGTAAAGTTTTGCTTGGTATAAAGTTTTCTGAATTAAACCACGTACATTTGTGCAAACTGCACCTGAAATGCAAACAATTCATGTTCCTCTTCTCTCCTTTCTGGAACAGCTGACTATAAGGAACAAAACTGACCTTGCTCCAAATTTTCATTTCAAATTCATTTCACTGGAGTAGTGGAAACCACGCCTTGAGATACCAATGGAGTTCATTCCTTGAATGTTTTCCACTAAACAAGTCATTTCCTTTTTCTTGTAATAAATACTAATGAAAAAGGCTCCGGAATAAACAGGTGTAACAACATACGATGTCGATTTTCCGGGCCAGAAGGTGACGGTCACAGGAGTGGTCACCCCGGAGGATGTGTACCGCCATGTATCTCGCACTGGTAAGATCACCGTGTTGGTACCCCCACCGCCCCCACCGCCTCCGCCACCCCCTCCTGCCCCCGAGCCGGAGCCGGCGCCAGAGCCGGCACCGGAGCCGCCCAAGGTCGAGGAGCCTCCCAAAGAAGAGCCTCCCAAGGAGGAGCCCAAGGCCGAGGAGGCTCCTGCACCTCCCGCTGAAGAAGCTCCACCGCCCCCTCCGGAAGAAAAGAAGGAGGAGGAGGTCAAGGTTGAGGAGCCTGCGAAGGAGGTAAGCTTATGTAATGCTTATGGAATTTTGCATTTCTTTGTGTTTAAGTCTAAATTTGACGCTCTGAAACACTACTCTTAGTACATGTATGACAATCTGTGAATCCAAGTGTATACAAGACATAAAAATATTTCATAAGAATATTCCAAGGAGAGTGAGGAGAGAATGTAATTTCTAACATCTTTAGAGAGAATGTTAACCCTTTTTGGCCACGTCTTTTCGCTTTTATATTGATGATCTACACTTTGATATTTTTGTATTTAACTACATTATCCTATTTAAGTATACCTTCAAATTTGATTACATAGTCGTATTTCTATATACTATGCAACTTTTATGGGAGTCTATTCAAGAAATAAACATATTGTTTACCAGTATGGCCTTTAGTTCATATCATAGAAGCTACTTGCAATCTAACCGAAGTCGCAAAGGATGGCATTCACTTATCTATGTCTACATGGTGTAGTTCTTTGAAGCCATTATTTTCAATAGACTCTTCAATCACACAAGTCTTCAAACCCAACCTTCGTTCCTTCTTTTTGTTTGAAGTGGTGAATCTCCATTACCAAGGGGTTAGTTAATCTGTGGATCCCAATTGTTGCAACTGTTATGTTACGCAGGAAGAACCAAAGAAAGAGGAGCCAGCTGCAGAAGAGAAGAAGGAAGAAGAGAAGCCGCCAGAAGAAGCCAAACCAGAAGAAAAGAAAGAAGAAGCTCCTGCTCCTGCACCTGAACCTGCACCTGAAGAGAAAAAGGAAGAAGCCAAGCCAGATCCTCCTCCACCGCCTGCAGAAGAAAAGCCTGCACCTCCCCCTACATTAGAAGAAATGTACCCTGTCACATTTGTACTCGGCCCTGATTACACCAGATACTACTATTATTGAGGCGCAACAAATTCAGGCATCAATCTTTGGTGGAATGTTTTTCAATCAAAGAATCAACAACTTCCTGTGTTTGTTTGCATGATAGCAAAACATGTAAGGTTTTGAGAGGAGATTGATAGGATTACAAGAGAATAAGTAACTAAGTAAGTAGTTGTTATTGATAGATTAAGTAATCCACCTTCAAGGCTTGATGCACGTCTTTGACCCTTGGTAGAGCGAGGACATTTGTACGATGAGAGAGCCTTTGTTAGTTGATTTGGTGAATATTTTGTACTCAATGTAGGACATGATTAGAGAGACTTGAGATTGATTAAAGTTAGTTTGAGAGGTTTGAAAGAAGTGGCAAAGTTAGAAAATGCTGCAGCGGATTGAAAGTCTTCATCAAGACTTTTTGAGAAATCACAACAATTTGAGGTGGCGGTACCGTATAGTAATGTAATAAAGCTACCAGTGAGTGTGGGATAGTATCTCTTGTAGTGAATTGGCAATTTCTTATGCTTGAATTGATCACGAGGATTTTGAAATAGCTTGTGTACATGGAATTCTCAAAATTAAACACCACCATAGATGAGCAACCATTCAAGTAGACACTACCCAAATTGTACATTTAAGTTACACCAAGAGACAAACACACTTCTAGTTGAGTTGTCTAGACTCTAGCCTTTAATAAAAATTTAGGGATTGAATATCAAGTTCTTGAAAGTTTTTTAGTGTGAGGTAATTGTTCTTTACAAGCATCAAACTTTCAATTCAATGTTTTGATTGGCAAAAAAGAAATTGTAGCTCAATGAGCTTAGTGGTCAGAGTGAAAATTCTAAATCTAGAACATGCTTGTCTAAATTACAAGTGAACTTGGACACAATGAATCATGGTCCAACATGGTCTTCATTTTTTCTGCAAGAAACTTATTAGAGGAAATTTGGACTCTCCACAAGGTTGCTAAGAAGTGTTGTAAAGGACCCTAGGATTACATATATTTTGGCTACAAAAGAAGGAACTTTCCCTTATTATTGTTCCTTGTTAGTATACCAAAGTGTCAAAGCATTGATTCAAAAGTATTAGTATTTAAATGGAAGAGGCATTACAAATACCTTCTTTAGACAATTGTGGAATCAAAAATGGAATAGGAAATGGAGTCATACTATTTGTTAGTCTTGATATTCACACAATATGAATCTATTTTTTGTCAAAGATTCCGACCTTTGAGTAGCTCAATAGGGCTTTGGAAATAGACTAGCTTGTCAAACCTTGGTAGCCCTTAAGAGTGAAGGTTGTACATCAAGAAATCCTTGGTTGAACAAATGCAGTATCAATATTGTTCTCAAACAAGAAAAGTAGGCAAAAAGTCCTGAAAATTGTTTGAACATAGTTGCTAGTATCAGATGAAACATGAAATCAATTGGGATTGGTACACTAGCTTGCAGGGATTAAGTTATTGAAGGCTCAAATTTGCCAAACATCCCACTTGGGATAAGGTGGATACACGCACAATTGCACTGTGTTTAAAAACCACCATCATTGCTCTTTGTACATTTCTAAAACCAACATGTACTATGTTGAAGAAATGATTTTAGAAGATCTACCAAAAGAACTTTTGACCCTACATAACTTTAATTTACATACGGTGTCCAAATGTTGCATTTTTTGGTGCATTAGAACTTCCTTTCACTTGCCAATAAGAAATTAAATATGAAAATTTGATTAGATTAATAATAGTAACCAGGTACAATAGCAAAAAAAATTGTTGGTTTAGAAGGTACTTTATCTTATGTCATGATGTTTCTATAGTTAACTTTTAAAACTCTTTTTATAATATTAAAGGCAAAGGCCCTTCATAAACTTCCACCTAATTCCATGACCACTAATAGTCTAATATGCTATATGTTGTTGCCACAATCAAAATTTTTTTTAAGTAATTTAAAAAAAATTTTAAAATTTTAAAATTCAATAAGTTTCACATTGTAGGTCAAAATGTCACAAACCAAAGCTTGTGCACCCTCCTCTTAGAGATATTTCTAAGAGTACAAAGGATGCAACTACAAGATGTACAACCCAGGAGATCTAACTTACTATAATAAATACATTTAAGATATAATACGGATTGTCAATTGACTACGAAAATTCAATACATTTATACATTTGCTACAAAGAATAGTAAGTTCAATAATATTCCAATTTTGAGTTTTGGTATTTTGGTTTTATATTTGCATCTTTTTAGCCCTTGTGTTTCTGAATTAAATACAACCTTTCAAATGTAATTCAAAAATCAATTGAAAAATCTTGAATAATGCTTGAATTGAAACTTTAAAAGTAAGCAAAACATTCTCAAACTATGGTCATGTCATTTTGTCAATGGTGTGAGATGACGTGGACCCTTGGAAATCTAATGTGGAAATTCAATTTTGACACTTGAATGTCAAATCAAACTTTCACATACTAGGTACCTAGTCCTCAAGAGTCACTCCAACTAGGATGGTCATGAAAAAGAGTTGCAAACATGGCTATTGCCAATTTAAGAATGAACATCTATTATTAGCTCTGCAAAAATATAAATACCAACATCTAAAATATAAGCATGAGCAATAGAGCAAGGCTCAATAGGTTGTCTTTAAAAATGAAGCATTGTATAAGCATCAATAGTAGAAGTTATTACAAAAGTTTTAGTATGGGAATCCACTATTTTGTATCATTCTTCATTTTATTCTTTTCATATATTGATGTGCTTACTTTATAGGTGTCTCTACTGTCAATTGTTGTTCTTTGTTAAAGATGACCTTTGGAATTGAATGTCTTTCCATTTGGGGGCCAAAGTTCTCTACTTCCAATTCATATATAAGGCCTTCTTTTCTACCACTAACAAACAAACATTATTTACTCAATGTCCTTCATCCAATTTCTGGTGAATTTTTGCTTAATTACTATAATAGACAAAATATATGGGTGTTCATACCTTCTAGACTATATCAATTGACCACTTTGTTGAATATAATAGTTCACACATGTTTAACAAGTTGAAGAAAAAAGCTTGAATACAATTCATTTTTGACTTTACTATAAACATTTGAGCTCCTACTAATCCTCATTTACATATCATATATGGATTGTTTTACCTCCTACCACTCCTTTTGTATAAAGAACTTGTCTTCACATCTCTTTAGACACAAAATTAGTGGCTTTTGAAGCTATGTAAGATATTTGTAAAATATTTTGATTTCTTTAAATTTAATGCCTAATTATATTTGTGGAATTTTTTCATTTTTTGAAAGAATGTTCTTCTATAGTTACCATTAATTTCAAGAATACACATGCAAAATATATATACATCAATCTTTTCATCCTAATCTTCCATAAGTAATCATAATACAAGAAATTTCGCTATTTGAACAAGGGTGAGTACTTTCTCATCTTTCATGGGGGTACAAGATTCCATATTCCTAATTTGACTTCTCCCATGGTTTTGTTGATAAAAGGATTATCTAAGTTGAAATCATGGTGAATCATTAGTGGATGTTGAGTGTAAAGATAGACCAATCAACTAGAATTTGGCATGCCTATCTTTTCATTGCACTACACCTAATATACAAAGCAGTCCTACAATTTGCAATAAAATTGTTTTAAAAATCCTAATGTAAAAAATTTGGTAATAAAATTTACGTTGATGTTTACTTTCATGGATTTTGTCCACAAACATTTATATGGGACAATATTTTTGTGTTATAGGGCTTTCAACATGCTTATCTCAAATGTACCTTTTTAGAGGCTACTAGAAATAATGAACGAAGTAGAATAGAGTAATAATTGAAAAAAATAAAGGATAGAAATGTAACCAATGTAGTAAAAGACAAAATAAAAGACAAACTATAAGGCATGATTGTATTGATTGAGAGCATATTGATAATATTAACCCTTAAACAACATTGCTACCATTTTTTGGCCAATGAATGACAAAAAATCTTTCTATGTAGGACAAAAATGCAATTGTTCATCTTGGGAATTTTGTGCAAAAGGCGAGATCATGCATGATAATTTGACCTCTAAAGAGCACTTTTTCTTTTTCTTAAAGTAGATGATGTCATATAGGGCCCAAAGAAATGATTTTCATAGTCACCAACTATGTGTTCAAAGGTTAACCAATATTAGGAGGGGGCTTTGCTCCCTCAAAAAGTGGGAGCCCCTAGCATTGCAACTTCCCAACCAACCAATGATTCTCTTCAGGTTCAACTAAATTAAAGTGGAACTCAAAGTGAAACACAATTGATTAATGGGAAATGCCATTCATTTTATTACAAACAAATGGCGAATTCTACTACAGCGGAAAGTAGGAGCAAACGATATAATTCCCCCCCAGGCAATCCTCTCAAGCCAATGGAGCCAATCCAACTTCAAGGCAGCCATTGTAACATAAAGATAAAACTGCTCAACAAGAGAACACCACTGACACACTCACACACAGTTCCAACTGAACCCAAAACTCAAAACAATTTCATTTTGTTGGAAATGAGTTTCATGACCATAATTGATTCCATGTCTTTTAGCAGTTCTGTCTGTCACACGGAGTGCTCTTCTCACTTTCTTCTCACTGTCTGCTGAAAATGGCTTCATTTGAATTCCCTGAACCTTGGAATGCTCCCGAGACAGGAGTCGATTACACAATCCTCCTAAACTTGTATTGAACACTTCCATCCCGGCAAAAGATACCGCAACATTCCGATCAAAATCTCCAAGAATGATCAATGACAGTCCACGGAGGACACTGAACAACGAAATCATGTTGAATGATATCCTCATTATAACACGAAGCTATTGAAATTGGCAACTGAAGGCTCTCCGAATGCTTTGCAAAGTGCTGCAGCTCATCTAAGTATTCAGGTGAACTTCGTTGCTGCATGTTTCCAGGCATTCCAAGAGAATTTCAGAAACCGTCGTGCCCACGTTTTTTTAACTTCACATGATGCATTTTGAAAGTTTGATGCGTGGAGTATAAGTTAAGATCTCCATGTGCACCCGGGAGTCCTTGGTTTGGAAATCGGTGCTAACACTCCACTGACGTAATTATTTATTTTATGGACCTCGAAATCTCTGAGTTTAATAATTCTCACCAGCGTGACTCCACCGATGAACTCAGATGAATCGCGGGAAGCTTTGTCAAACTTCACCCACGGCCTTTTCTTCTTGTCGTCAAACAGGTTGCATTGGTGGGTGAAGATGCTGGTCATGATCGAGAGGAACCCCATTGCAAACTCCGCTTTGTTCAATTCAGATGCTTGTCCCAGTTAGTTCTGCTGAAGGGACGCGTAGGCTTTAATTTGGGGAGGTTGGAGCTTGGAATTCGGGAGGAAATGTGCGTGGTGAGGGATGTGAACACCGATATATGTCGTGGCAGAAGGTAGTCAATCCTGCTCTCCCAATCACACAGCAATTCATTCAATTTCTTAAGAAAAACTGTTGGTAGACAGTCCTGAAGTGTTTGTAATCAACTTGTAGAGTCTCAGCAGCCGAAGGATCCAGGTATGAAGCACAAATCATTCGTTTTCACAAAGCTTCTGTGGAGTGCCCCAAACAGGAGTTTCAGTCGAATCAGAGTGTTTCAGGAACTTTAGACACTATCATAATTGAGCATGATTCTACACAGGCCTCCCCATCTGAACTTAGATAGGTCTACGTTAGGGGAAGATTTTCTTCAGAATGGCGTCAAAAAGTTACTGAAAACACTCTAATCTTTCACTGAAAGCCCTGTTCAAAATTGAACTCCCCCAAACCCGATAATCTATGATTTTTAAATGACCAAATCGAATGATCATACGATGAACTATGTTATTCAGATGAGACTCAATGTAATGTCGCTAAAATTAGTGAAGAATAGTGTATGTGTAAAATGAAAAGGCAAGTGGACAAAAGAAGTCCCCGCATGGGACGAACTCAAAACTCCTAAACTAATATTTTAAGGCCCGCGTCATTCAGGTTCCTTGATTCTGAAGGGCTTTAACTCACATTCTAACAATTTCAACTACACGTAAGTTTGTTTTGTTTTGTTTTGATTTCCATTTTTTAACAAAGTGACCTCTCTAAAATGAGTAGCAACTTCATTTTATCTCTAGGTGCAGGTGGCTTATAATACAATCATTTACAGATGTCAATGCTGATCCGTCACCAGCCAAGCTAGGCGGAAAACAATGTATTAGCGGAACAAACGGATGACAAACCATCCCCAGTCACCAAGTATGAGAGAATATTTAGCTAATTACATCAACAAGGAATTCGGAAGCATGGGGCTAAACCAAGAAGTGATACACCCGAATTGAATATGGTACATCTAACCTATTGTTGTCTGGTTCAACTCCATTGATACCTTCCAACAAGTTTTCCTCCCAACACGTCGAACTAGCAAGGACTGCGATCAAAGTCAAACCAATTTCAAGTTGCACATTATGCATGCCAGAGTACCTAATGCCTGCGTGCAAACCCTGCTCCCTGTCATACAACTTCCTATGAATCCGTATCACACAAGCTAGTGAGACAACGTGCTCCCGGTACTTTTCTTCATTTTTAAGGGTCCAAAAAGATGCAGACCTCTCAAAAATGCTGCTGCCCGTTCACATCTGGGGAGAAGAATCTAGAAACTCCGGGTGGTCGCTAAAAGGATCATAACCATAGGCCTGACCTGCCTTCACAAACCGACCCTTTGAACACCCTCTTGCGGATGTCTGCACGGGCTTAGTTTGCAGGACTCGTACCGAACCCTCTTATCAAATCTTCAGGAATAGCACATGAGGCTACAAATTAAATAAATTTCCAATCAACGTAGAAAAAGAAAAGTTCAAAAAATAGACGGATATTGCAGTCAATACAAACAGTTCGCTGGTACAGGGTGTCTGATTAATGAAATGATTCTATGCAGCTCTTGAGCAATTGGGCGATAATTATCAACCTTAGACAAAATGGATGGATGCAGTTCTCTCTGATTAATATCAAATTAGTTGACTTATACATATGGAACCGGGTTGATTGCTTTAATATTCGGTACAAAGTTCAATTGAATGTTCCGTCTACTGGAGGCAAAAAGAAAGAAGTGTTGTAAGTTACGAACCTGCGATTCTTTCTCTTCTTTTTGTAACGAAGCATTGCAGAGTTGCGTGCTTGTGCAATTGAAATACTGTCTGGGCTTCTAGAACCCAATGAAAGCTCGAACACCGGCGACGTAGTATAGTCCTGATATAATCACCGCTGCTGCCACTTTGACCAGAAGATCGAGGCACTTGGCAATGCTGATCTTGACAGAAATTGCAATCCCATGTTGCATGCAACATCATCCATGTCGTTCATTGCCATTGTGATTTCCATCACATGAGCATCAGATTGACCTGCATCTGCTCTTGCTGACCCAACAATGCTTTCCCTGAACTTGACATTACCGGCAGCATTTGGCAGCACCCTACAGAAAACAGAAACCCAATTTCAGTTTAAGTAACGCTGCACTCTTGTTTATGACAAAAGTTGTAACCAATGAAGTTAAATTGTATGATTGGTCACTCATGTGCTCTAGGATTCAAGTGCTACATCAACTTGAGACATGCGTATCAAATCTCAATACAAAAGATGCCAATCTCCTAGTCTATGTTAGTAAGGTACTTTAACAACCAATCATCAAAATACAGGTCAAAGACGTCCTGGGTAAGAAAACATACATTGGTAGGTTTGAAGAGCTCTGCCTCAGGAATGCTCTGCATGTGGACCTGTTTGCTGCTAGAAGGTGCTGATTCTTGGCCCATGGAAGAGCCTCGCCGGCTCGTGTCTTCACGTGAAGAATCAGGACCTTGACAGTTGGAGAACATGTCTTTGTTAAATTGTAGCAAATCTCCAACACTTGAATGTGTGATAGCTGCAATTGTTCTCCAAATCCTCATTGACCAAAATTCCAAATAACCTCAGTAATGCTACATTCTAGCCAACAACTCAAAAGCTTCAATGCTTTCTACTGAATGATCTATTCGATCAAGCTGAGAGAGAGACATGCCACCTTCATCAGATAGGTGGCAATAGTGAGAGAGAAAGTAATGTAAATGAAAACATTGCAAAATATCCTTATCAACCTTCCCTGCTTCATATGCAGCATCCCGAATGGCCAGGAGATTTGCTGGCAATTGTGGAATGTTGAATAAAGCAAGACCTGGGGCAACCCATGTCCGTAAACCACGTGGGCCTAAGTCTTGGGCACCAATATACTCTTGAATATCCCCACCATGCACATCCTGAGTATGTGATGTCCATCCATGAAGACGCTCATATTCTTGGAAACATTGTGCTGGCACATGAGACGGACGGAATTGTCCTTGCTCGTTGATGAGTCGTACTGTGTGAAGGTTCCAAGTACCAATCCACTCATCTATAGTTTCTTGTAAAATAGGGATGTAGACATCTTGGAAAGAAGCTCTATGATAAGGATCATTAGGAATGAAATATCCTTGGTCTACCATTTCCTGAATGGCATTCTTATAATAACAAACAACTTTCTCCCACAAGAACCTCCACCAATGTTCAATTCTTTGGTTGTGTACAGACGAACCCACAAGAAATGGATTACGAGTTCCAAGTCGTACCTCCTGCATGTATCTCTTAATCAAAGCATGCTCTGCTGCAAAGTCAGACCTCACTCGCAAAGGAGGACCAAATTTTTGAACAGCTGCAGAGAAGGGTTTGAAATGAGTCTCTTGGATCTTGTTTGATGCAGTGAAGCTCCATCGATGCAACCATGAATTCGGAGCCCAAACATGGACAATTTATCATATGCTACACAAAAAAGGAAAAAGAACGTGTTGCTAAAAGAATTAGAATATAGTGATAAGTGAAGTGTCCACAACTCATTGGTAAATGAACACGATTACATACAAGTTTTCATAAAATGCTAAATCCCTATGGCAATTACACATTTTGAAACCTAACTAAAACATATTATCAATAGACTTAAAGCAAAACCTTTGCCCTATTATTGAAAGAAAAACAGTAAAATAGGCAAAGAATAACTCACCACCAATATGCCATAAGGCCATGGGAATTGTCACGTTGTACTGTCGTCGGACAGTGCTCTCCTCCGTCTGTTGTAGTGAGCCTCTACAGAGAAAAAATAAACTAGTTAAAATTGAAAAACCAATATAAAATGTTACTTGTAATAGAAAGAAAGTGGAGTTTTGAAAGGACCTGATATCACTTGCAAGGCTCTAGCCACACTTCGCCTAGGTGCCCTAATATGCAAACGTAAAAGAGCAGCCTTCACATGCCGAATGCCCCAGTTCGCCCCATGCTCTGTAGTAAAACGATGATACACTCGAAACTCATATCCTAAAGCCTTTGTCATCATTCTTTTCAGCTGCCTTGGATCAGAGATACGCAATGACTCTGCTATCCGTTTAAATGAAGTCCCTTCGTTGAACATGTTTTGTACATACTCAACCAAATTTGCCGTTGGCAGCTCCACATTCTCATCAGCCATTTCTTTGTACTCTGCACAAGTTTAAAAATAGCACTAGTAAGAACAATTTGTTACAAATTGTGTTAAGAATCTAACTAAGAAGCTAGCTTATCAATTTGGAGTTTTTTTCTTACGAGTTCGCAATTAGAAACCCAATCCTGCAAGTTAAGTTGAGTTCACCAAGTCGAACTACATGCAAAGAATTACACTGAAGAAACCTACACAAATTCCAACTAAGAAATCTTTAATAGCAAGGTAACGATTGAAAATAGACACCATGATTCTGGCAATTGTCACTTTGAAGATCAGAGCAATACCTGATTTAGGTTTGCAAGAGCTTCTGAATAATTATTCCTCTTTTTAAGCTCATGATAATATTCTCTCTACCGCACTATAATCCAGCAATGCTCAGCGAAAACTAAAACCCAAGATCAAATCAAAAACCTCACGATGAATACAACAACAAACAGAAAGGGAAATGAAAGACACAGACGCAGAGACGAGACGCAGATTTTGGGGTGCCCACCTCTGTGACCATTTGCAATGATGACAAAACCAAAGTGATGAGTCTGGGCGCAGTGAGTTGTGGCAGTCATGCATGGAAAATTGGAATTTTTTTTTTTTTTTTTTTTCAATAGGAAGTTAAGTGGTGGAGCAAGTAGCAACTGTTGTGACAGTTAAGCTGAATTACAAACATTGGCAGTGATGAGAATGGGCGTAAGTTCCTAAACTTCAAACTAGTTCATGCCTCCGGAGTTTCCAAGGCCTGAAACTGTGCTTCACCGTCCATTGAGTCTATGCTGGAATTTTCACGTGGTCCGTCTGTTTCATCCCGATTGGGTGGGCGCCTTTTCTGGTAAATTGAATTTCGCCCTTTCTGGTGAGAGAATCTCAGAATTTTATTTTTAGGGTTACTTAACTTTACCTCACTTTGACCAAGGAAAATGATCGTCAAGAAGGTTCTAACTTAGTATTAGTATTAGGAAGGGTTCGAAGCTTGACGCTAATGGAAAGATATATCACCGAACAGTTCAATTCAGAAGTAAGGTAAACATGCCTATTGCCACCTTGGAGAAGTTATTTGTCACCTCACATAACCGGTTCCAATTAATTGAAGTGAGAGTGGAGAAGGTGTGACTACCTTTATTGCTAAGAAGAATGAAGACATTCCAACAAGAAATGAATTTTCTGCAAATTTTCAAAGTTTGTTGCGACTAAACCACATGCTGACGTGTCTCACCAAGTGACTGATGACAAGGAATCGTGTTCAGAAGCTACTAAACAAGAAGCAATTTAAATTTTTATGTATTATTAAATTGGTACTGTATTTTTCACTTCGAGATCAATTATTTTATTTCAATCTCTTTCGAAAGACCAGCTTGAATGGAAATTGAAGTCCCCAAGACTTTTGAGGATGCGGCACCACTATTTCCCTGGAGTTCAGTGAACTACGATCAGATCTAAGGTAGGAGTGCTGTAAGCTTCGTTTCAGGCACACAAACATTCAGGAGAAGATTGTTGTCATGAGATGATAACACAAAGAAAATCTCAAAATATAATCGTCTAATCACATTTCAACGAATTGATTTTAAATGAAGGGAATAAACAATTATAGTACAGCCTTGCAGACACTAAGGCTACGTTCAGGCTCACACCTAGTAAGCCCACAAACAATAGTGTAGCAATGAAGAACTGTTACCGAAAGGGATCTAAAAGTGTAAAATGCTACCTACCTAGGTCCTCGAGTCATTTTCGAAAGTTACAACGAAGAGCTTCCGGGACTTGCAAACTGTAACGCGCAAACATCGAGTCACCAGACATTTCTTTCTACATTTTTAAACTCCAAATAAGGGTATTCCAACCTTGACGAAGGAGTACACAAGTGCTCCTGTGAATATGTAACTGTCCACTCGGTCCAGTATGCCCCCTGCCAGAAAGACAGCACTTTTAAGCATGATTAGACAACTTTACGCTGCATTTTGCAGAATAGAGTAAGAGAATAAGTAAAGATTAACCACTGAATCAAGAGCTGGTAGTATCAGAAGAGCTATAGCTAAATGCAAGACAAGGGTGCCACAGCAATCTACAATGCAAATTGTCAGAGTAGTATATTGAAATAGGACATGGTACCATGTCCAGGGATGAGTTTTCCCGAGTCCTTCACACCGGCATCCCGCTTTATCATAGACTCCGTCAAATCACCAAACAAGGACGCCATAAAAACAAGGACTGCCATTACTGCCGCACTGCACGAACGGTGTCCAACAGATCATTCAGAATCGTGTCCGTCTAACTGCACCAAATCCGAAATTCCAAGCTTAACTAAATTGGAAGAATCTACGGTTTCACAATGACATCAATGTACTTTGATCATTACTAAAAACAACAGCTAAATGCTACCCCAAATAGAAAGGAATAATTTTCACATATCTCTCTCCATATAGTCCTTAGTACTATAATCCTCACTCATTGAAAATTCTAAAATCATATTTACCAATCTTAGAATGCAACTATTCCTAAGTCAAACATTGGAACTCTGTCGAAAACAAGAAATTTAACACGAGAAATTCAACATAAGAAATCCAACATGCTCCTGCTTTTTCACACGATTTTTTTTAGAATACCAGAACTTTCTACATTTTCAAACCGTTGGTCTTTCCCCTCTGGGCACAGAAGACAAACAAACGTCTCTTCAAAACAAACTTGCATCACCTGGAAATAGAAGTAGGCCATTGAAATAAGCGAGCAAGCACCACCGAGACAGCAACCGATGCACTTAGACCAAAAGCTGCACCTTCCAATGTCTTCTTGGGACTTACTTCAGAAAGAGGCGTTCTACCCATTGCCTGGATCATGAGCAAGTGCAGAGCTCCATGAGTCAACAAGCACAAGGCTTTTTACTTCAACGCTAACAGCTCTGTACATCATGATAAGTGAATCTCGATTGTGCCACGACATTCATCACGCACACGCAAAAACAGGTTCGTAGTGAAGCAATCACATAAATGACACTATCTATGTATCACGGCAGCTATTCAAAGAGCCTTTGGTGCACAAGTAGGATAACACAAATAGGATATGTTTGCAACTATAGGAATATGAAAGAAATACCAAGGATTGAAATACCAGCTAAGAATTGGAACGTACCCTTCCCCCAAGAAAGGCGCCTGTATCTGCAGCAATTATAGTGCTCATAGCAATGATGGTGGATATCAAACCTACTGTCCAGTGAGCCTGCCCTCCAAGCAGCAAAGGCCACATTGTAGCAAGCTCTAAGCAAAAAAATCCAACGTGAGCGTTCAGTACGACATTCTCACACAGCATTCCTCTAACGTCACCCTCTCGAAATTGATATTCAAAGCTTTTGAGGGCTTCTGAGAATCTAACTCACAGAGGAAAACACAACAATAACCCCGACAGGACCAAGAGTTCGTGGTTTCAGAACGACCAATTCCATTGATCATAATGTGAAAAAAATAATTCAGAGAGGGCCAAATTTCCCACCACCAGAATCAATGAAGAATTGCATGTGTTCGTCAAAAAACGAATAAACAAAGGTAAGCCCCCATATGACATTACCCCAAACTGGTAAAAAACATCAGGTTAATTTGGGCCCCTAGTTTCTTTAAAGATTAAACTGTAAAATGCTTCAAGAAAAGTCACGAAATGATCAGTGAACTGCGGAGGAACCAAAGCACCAATTGCATAAAGATACATGAAGGTATACACAGACACTCACTGGTATTGATGGCAGGAATTGCAAGTCCACAACGCAGCTTTATCCAGAAGCAAGGAAGATAGCCACAATAAAATAAACCGAATATAGCACTTGAGAGCTGCGAAAAACGAGGGCCACGCTGAAGCAGAAGCACTGTCGCCAACAGGAATGACGCTGTTGTTACTGCAATACCAACACGTCCTCCAAAATACCTGCAAAGCACTCACTACTTCATAAGTTGGGAGCTATTGTATTATGTGCCCAAACGGTCAGAAGTGGACGAAATAGGAGTTGGCAATAAAACATTTAGGAAACGTCAAGGAAGGCAAAACATGTATCAATAGAAAGAAGATGTCATACTCTACACTTTGGAACGACAGAAAATGTTTTGAAAGTTCCTATAATCGACTATTAGCTTTCAAAGCGAACTTTCTATTTTGACTTCGGCACTCAAGGTTAACGCCAAATTACGAAAATGAAAAATTAGTGAACTGACTATTTTCTTAACCACGCATTTCGGTCAAGAATAGCTGAGCCACACCAAGACTCACATGGTCATCAGAGGCATGGCTGCGCATATAGCTGAACAAAATCGGGTGGCGATGAGTGGAGGCGCTTCCATTCCACGAGTCATGGCTTTGCTTTGCACAAGATCGAAGTACTCCCCGGTGGCCACCCAAACGGCAGCCGCAACCGCTATTGTGAAAACCCAACCTCCAGCCAAAACCACACCTAGACAACCAAATCCTATGAGAAATCCAAAGACTACCCTGTTTCTGAGCTGTCCTTTTGGTGGCGTTGGAGGTTTCGACAACGGAACGTTGGCTTCCTCTTCAACCTGTTCCGGCTGCAGCTTCAAAACAATAAACTACTGATATCAACTTCAAACCAATTCCATTGATAATATTGTGAAAATCAAAATTCCGATGGTACCAAATCTTACACCACCATATTCAGTGAAGAACATTGTAAGGTAGAGGATCCATAAACCATACACTACATTACAGGCTCCATTGACCATACAGTTGACCTTGATTTCTGTTAAGTACGAAAACACTTGATCGATTGATGTTTATTTTCTTACAATCGTTTTTTAGCTTAACACAAAATAAAGGTGCAAAATTTTAGATGACGAAAGTTTCTTGATCGTTGCAGGGAAAGGGTCGAATTTCACATGTATGGTGAATGGAACCCCTCCCTTACTGTACGGTGGATGGAGACTTCACATTATGTGTCGTCAGTAAGTAAATAAAATTACACAAAGAAAACACTCTCTAACTGACCTACCCAAACTGCTGACCAAATCATGCTCTTGGTCAAGAAAACCACGAAAAAAAATCTGCTTTATAACAACAAACGACCATACAATAGTGGACGACAAGACTCATACCTCAATCTGAACACCTTCTCCTTCCACAGGACCAGCATCAGTAGCAGCTATGACTCTGCGCACCACTTCTGGTCGACTCTCGCTTGTCTCATCGCTGGTGGTCTCTGTAAACGAACTTTCTCTGATTGACCTGACCTTCCGACCTAAGCTTCTCCTTGTCAAGAGGGCAGGCACTAGAACTGCATGTTTCCTTAAACTAGGGTACCCCAGAATGCTTGATTGAGAACCAGATGAAACTCCATAAGGACCTGGTAGACTGGATGGTAAACAGATTCTTTCACAAGACTCGGTGCTACTTGATGAATGACTGACACCAGTTTCAGAAGAAGTTCTCAGTTGGGAAGATGATTGGCACTTAGGAAGGGCTGCCGTTTGGAGCCCAGTGGCAGGGCCTTTGTAACAGGCAGCAGCACCTGGGGCTCCATACATGGCAGCGGCTCGAGCAGATACAACGCCTTACACGTTGTCGTTTGATGAACTCGAGCTTGTCTTGATAGAGGAAAACGGTTTGGATGCTCGATCAACTCCGGGAGACAAAGAAGTGCATAATTCCACGCAGAGTAGTGGCTCCTGATATGCACTAGGGTTTACCCTGTCCCTGCATTTCCTTAACCCTAAATCATGCTTTCTCATCCCTGTCCATGAGACCTCTGCGAGGGCTGTGGAAATTCTGCTCCTACCAGAGAGATGCCGCTGCTTCTTTGGAAACCACTGTTTCAAAGCAAACAACCCCAAGCGTCAGAGACAACGATGTCAAGTGTTGGATTCGTGATCAGCTCCAGAAACAGTTTCCTCACGGCGGTACAGCAATCACGCAGATTGTAAGGGTAGATTGATGCGACGCGGCAACCACCAAATTCTCAATCATTTCCTCATTTGGCATTAAAGTGACCCATTGTGACAACTGCAATGGAACTGTCAAAAGGAAAAAGAAAATCTTCTAATCTGGAATAAATGAAAAAGTGAGGCACTGAAACAGATCAGCGTAACTTTGCAATGAAAAGAACTAAAAGATCAGGTGGATTACAAGTGCTATTAAGATGTACACAGTGAACGCAGCTCATTAAGCTAACTTCACATGTAATTGACATAACATGACCTAACACTACAAAAAGCCTAACACAATTAGCGCTCACAGCCAGCGGATTATGCAATTAAAGCCGCAAATTTCTGCATGAGAAAACCTCAATGTATCTAATAAGCTTATTTCAGAGTGAGACCATTTGCACTGTTGCATTTCCACGCCAAGTTACAAATGAGGATTTATTTTTTTTGCAAAATCGTAACAAAACGTGGCATTTTTCCAAACCCTAACTATCAGATTACCAAAGTGCCTAATTCCTTCGCCCTAGCTTCAGAACAACCACCACATTGCAGCTCATTAAACCAATTTCTCATGCGATTGACTGAACATGGCCTAATTCTTCCAAACCCTAACACGATTAGCGCTCAAACCCAGAACAATTAAGCCATTAAACTTCTACACAAGAAAACGACAATGCATCTATCACGCTCCTTCCATTTCCACTGTTGCAATTCCACTACCACGTTACAAACCAGAGTAACAAAAAATAACGAAAAAATCATAACAACACGCGGCATTTCATAAGCCCTTACTCTCAGAACACCAAGACACCTAGTTCCTGGACCCTAGCTTCCAACCAAAGCAGCCGCATTGCAATCCCAAATGAGATACTCTGACACTGAATTGCCGGACAATCATGAAACACACACAATAAGTTGAAAGAGCTCCAGTAATGCCAAGCTCCAATTTATCCGAGCACTCCCAAACCAAAAACTCCCCAAACCCTGACTCCCTCTCAAATCCCAATCCTCCAATCTCTGAAATTCCAACCTTGTCCGACAAGATGAACGCAACCCAATGTCCAGCAACCCCAAATCGATACCTTGCAAGGAACACCCACAACCATAGCTTCGGATAACTCACCAAAGAGAGGCCGGAAAGATTCAAAGCTTGCGAAAGAGAGCCAGGAGATTCTTATGCAGTAGGAAGCAGAAAAAAATAGTGTGAATCTATGGAGAGTGGGTCCGGCAAGTTATCCACTTTCGGTAGCACAGAAATTTTTTGTCCGCCCGTCTGCCGTATCCACAGAGGCACACAGAGGCACACAGAGTCTGGCACGGCTACTATACTGGGTTGGAACCTTGGGAATCCCAGAGTTCGAGGTTCCCCGTGTGAACGGGGCTTATTTTCAACCTCCTTGATAGAGATGCGGGATTCTTCGTGTGAACAGGGAATTTTTTCGGTCCATGATGACGAACGGGCAGTACTGGTATGGCGGGGCAGTGCTGACCGTTTCGCGCCTGTGCCGGACATGGCACACTCTGGCTCGTGGGAGGAAAAAGGGCTCCGTGCAAAGCAGGAAAATTTATTACCGTATCTTAAGAAGATTCCCATCCAGTAGTTAAAAAAAGAATTCCTAGTCATGATTTTTTTTTCCCCATGCACAGGATAAGATGCGAGGTAGGTACACCCAAAACCATCACTTTTTGGTAAAATAAAATATTAGTACAATAGAAACATCCAAAACTGTCATTATAAGCAATTCAACATAGTTGAGGGCACATTTTAGGAGAAGTAATATTCTTGCAATATTAGCAATTGAAAATCAAGGATTTCCCTCAAAAAATTGGATTTTTCAAATATGGCTTGTACTTTCTATGAATTTTTAAAGTGACAATTTGCTAGACCACTCAAAGTGTCATATAGGTAGACTTGAAACTAAAATCTGACAAAATCATAGTAAGGGGATAGTTTAATGATGCTTCAAAAGGATACTTTAATAGAAGTTTAGGAACACATTCAATGAAAGTCTAGGATGGATATGGATGCAATGATAGGTATGGGTGTTTTCACCTTAGTGGATTGAAGAGGAAAGAAACTTTGCAGTTAACCCAAAGTTTAAGATGGATCCTTCTCAAATTGTCATTTTTGCTATTGTGCCTAGATACTATTATTAGACCGGTTTAATTTTTCACATTTTCTTAGTAGCAAGGGAAAGGAGGTTCCAACCTACCAAAGAATATGATATTTGGATTTGGTATGCAAAAGTTACGAAGGAACAAAGTCTTAAATCAATTCTTCCACATAATTAGGTACATGATTGATTTGGGAGATGTACACATGGTGAAGATGGCAATTTAGGATCACTAGTGCATTTGGGGGGCCTACCTTAACCCCTAAATGCCTAGGGCTTTCTTCAACTTCTTGGCTAAATTGAACAAAAAACAACATTTTGATGAATTTAATTAATTTTTTGGATTGTTACCATATAATTTTAAACTAGACATTTTAGAGATTACATAGAAAAAGATTATTCAACAATATCACTTATGGATTGAAAAATTACAATGTTAATCGTGAAGGTGTTAAAACTAAAAAAGTGATTTGAAGTCTTAGTTTCAATCTTTAATCTTTTAAAATGAATTTCTAATGTGATTTTTTCTCCAAGTTCTAGTGTATTTGAGGCTCATTTCCGAGAACCCTCTACTAGAAAATCAAGATTTGCAACTGACACCCTTGCACAAAATCTCAAATATAAAAATCATAATCATTCAATTTCAAAATCGGATTTTTGATGCTAAAATTAGGGTTCAAAGGGGATTTGTCAAAAATATAAATGATTTAAAATGATGTTTTCATAAGGTTTTATTTAACTTTGAAGTATTGTCTACACCAAAATTTGGTGCCTCGCCCATTTAGGAGTTAAGGGGATATGAAGGATTTTCACTTTGTCCTTGTAGTATTGACTTGTTTGGGAAGTAGGGCCTTGCCAAACTTTCACATAAGGTGAGTATACCATGTCAAAAACGCAATCATCACTCTATGCACATCTTCAGAGTCAACATGTATGTATGTGGAAGAAATGATTTTAAAACATCTACCAAAAAAAACTTTAACCCTCCATAACTTTTGCATATGATGTTTAAATGTTGCGTTCTTTGGTGCATTGGACCCTCCCTTCACTTGCCAACAAGAAATTATGAAAATTTGACTAGTCTAATAATAATAGTAACTAGGTATAGTAGCAAAAATGAACAATTTGGAGGGTACTTTAGCTTTTTGTTAATGCATAGTTGCCGTTTCCTCTTTGATCTACAACTATTTATTTTTATTTTCATGTGTGATGGTTTATACAGTTAGTGTATGGGACATTAATTTATCAAAGTCATGTTAATGTTCTTTTAGTTGGTTTCAAAACAACTATTTATTTTTATTTTTATATATGATGGTTTATTTGATTAATGTGTGGGACATTAATTTATCAAAGTTATGTTAATGTCTTCTTTAGTTGGTCTCAACACTTGTGTTTGGAAATGGATAATTTTATGTGTGATAAACTACTAGAAAGGATAAAAGTATTTCTTTATTTTGTACCTCCTCGGGCAATTCAAATAGAAATTTTGAAAATTCACATCACAAATATTGAACACCTCGTCATATTTGTTCAATGCGACTAATATTAGTTGGTGATAAGGTAGAGGCACCCAATGGTGTCCATGCACCCAATTGTGTTCTTTTCTAGGAAGGGGGGTCATTTCAAAACACAAATCTATATTAGATGTTTTTTGGGGGGTTAGAAGGGCCATCTGGGTGTGTTTCCGGCCCTGTTCCCTGAGCAATCCAGGAACAGCTGCTGCCAATTTTTTTTTAAATTTTAAAATGCGAAAATAATTTGAAAAAAAAATTTAATTGGTTTTCAAGAAGAAAAAAAGAAAGTGACATGGCAGTCGCTATGCTACATTACGCAATTGTTGCAGAATAGTGCACTACAGCAAGGAACGCACATTCAGACAAGGGAACTTACAGCCCTCTCCAGGGATTGAATCTCATCTAATGGGTGAATCAAACATGGCTTATATTGTCGGTCAACAATTAATAAATTCTCTTTGGTATGTCTACATTTATGTTCTAAGATGACCTTTTGTTCTAGAAAGGAACGCCGTTGAATGTAGAGACACTTTCAAGTGCGTGTGCCTTAGATATATAGAAGAAGAATGATACTTCTAGGAAGCCATTGAGTGCAAAGAGACGTTTAGATGCCTAGAGACGCTTTTAGGAGACACTTTTAGGTGCTTGCACCTTATATAGATAGATAGAAGAAGAATGATATTTCTAAGACGTTGAATGTAGAGATGCTTTTGTACCTTAGATAGATAGATAGAAGAAGAATGATACTTAAAATGGAACACTATAATACCATAAGTTTGATTTTGTAAGGAATTCTACTTAGTTGACTACACCATCTATATGGTGCAATAGTTGCTAGTAGAGGGCTTTCAAAAATTGATGATGCAAACATGTGCAAGTTTGATTTTGTAAGGAATTCTACTTAGTTGACCACACCACCTACATGGTGCAATAGTTGCTAGTAGAGGGCTTTCAAAAATTGATGATGCACACATGTGCAAGTTTGATTTTGTAGGAAATTCCACTTATACCAATGCCTTTATTGGACAACCAAGTGATGTAATGGCCATAAGGTTACCAACATTGAAGATGGGATTTAAGAAAGCCACATTAACTCTCAAGAAGACAAGGATAATCCTCCCCTATAGTCTACAATTTAAGCTATATGTTTTTATTGTGACCTCTTATACTGTATTTTTTTTTTCCAAAAACAAATTGACCAAAACATATGGAAAATATTCCTTGATTTGTTGATCTTTTGGCAAAACTAAATCATCAATCCAGTGAGTGTCCATTGCCCAAAGGGATCACAATGAGTGGCATCCAACCCTTTTTTCTTACTTTTTGAGAAAGTTCTAGAATGGAGACCAATTAAAATTTGGTGAAGCATTGTATTTCTACATTCATCCATCTTTTAAACCAAAAAACACTTTTCAACCATATCCATGCACTTTTTCATTCAAATTTGACGACTACTTTTATATGGCAAAAAATAGAAATTTATTTTGAAATGGTGCAATTTGGCCCCATGGTGCCAAAAAAAAAGGGCTGGTGACATCCTCTTGTACCTCAGTTATTCAAAAGTAGTGTTTACTTGGGATTTGAAGTCCTATCAAGTTTGAATGAACAATCGTGAAATAGGCAAGAGTAAATGTGATTTTATCTTACTCAATGGAGTGCAAAAGTTTAGTCCCTCTTTGGAGAACTCAATCTATGAATTGACTACAAATTAGTCAAAGGTAACAACAAAAACTGAAAGAGACAACTCGCCTTACGTAAAGCTCAAAAATGATGAGGCAAATAGACTGCACCATAGAGTCTATCGGAAGACCAACAAATCGGCAAAAGGCCAACAAACTGGCAAGGAAACAAAAAGGTCGACTGGAAAGAAAAAAAGTCTTGGAAAGGAGGACCAAGAACAAAAAATTATAATTTAAATCTTGAAAGCGGAAACCAACACAAGAGAACTCCAGAATCCCAGAGAAATGATACATAACTTTCTCAATAATGTTGCCTTGACTGTCTCTACCAACTCCACGACTACAACACTGTACATTCCATTCTAGGGGGAAGCTTTACACACCTACTTCAAAAAGGACCTGGCAACTTTTCCACCACCTCTGCTTTCAAAGCAAAGTCACTAATCTACATTGTAGAAGCCACAAAAGGAATAATAAGCCCTGGAGAAACATCGACATCATGGTTACGATGTCTCTTTACAATAAACAATGCAAATTGTGCATTGTTCTCTAATACCATAATTAGTAAATCTATCCAAGTTTTGGCTTGCTACGTAAGATGGAGGTTGTGATACCATGAGTGAGCTCAAGAAACTTTACTGAACATGAAGGTTTATCACAAAACCTACAAGGATAGAAGCTAATCTTTCGCCTCCACATCAATTGCAATTGGCACAGTATAAACCTTGTCAGCCTCATTTTGAGAAACAAAAACCCCTCCATGTTGAAAGTTCGTCCCAGAATCTCACAAATATCATTCTGCGAGAAGGAGATCACAACACAAAGAAGGTGGTCAGAATACTTGAAATCCTTAGTTGTCTTGGAGACAAAGAATCGATATCAAATTCTTTCATAATCATAATCAATTGAAGGGTTATGCAAAAGACCTAGAAAAAACAACATGAAGACTACTATGAGATACAAATCAAATGGTAACGTTTTGAGCCCTATAGTACTCCACAAGGATAAAAACTGTAGTTAAAAAGCAAAAGTCAGCGTTTAAAAAATGACAAAACTTCTCGAGGAAGATATAAAACAGAGCCAAAATCATGAGAGCAGATATGTCACTTCATTCCAATACAATAGACATCGTATTCACTTGACCCTACCCATGACAAAGAATAATCAGTTGCAACTTCCAAGCTCTCGTATCACTTTTCGAAAACCGCACAAGACTAACTGCTCTCGCAAATCCCAAAGCTAAGAAAACTTGCAAGCATGAATCCTATTCATCAAGAACTTATCAAATATCAAGAGAGTGCCAAAATTGACAGTGTCTAGGAGTTCATATAACACATCTAAGCGAGACACTATACTGATAAGCAAAATAAATATCTATGTAACTGAAAACCTACTCGACTTAGTTTTTGCCCGATTCTAGAGCATCCAATATACCATAATCCAATACAACACAATGAGCCAAACAACAAAAATATTACTTGGAGCAATAGTCTGTGCAAGTCGATGAAGAAGCGCACTATCCGGTCATTGCCTAGACTACCTAAGAAAGAGCAATGCCTTGAGGAGGTGGTTCACCCATATAAGGTGAAAGCGACAAAAATTGGTACTTCCATCCCCATTCAATTGGGAAAGTGAATATAAAATGTGTTGTATAGGAGGATGATAGAGATAAATAGAGTACCGTTCAATTCTAGTGTTCCTAGTGGAACAAAGTGGATTCCTACAAGTTGGAAATGTACAAAAGTACACACGTGATCCACTAGTGCAGTTCAAATATACAATGAATTCCACTAGTGCACACGTGAATGCAAATGCATCACCACTCGCCACCCACCCACAAAGAGAATCTAGGAGTAGACACATCATAGATGCTCTAAATCTACCTACATGCCAATACACATAATCAATTCTCCCCTATTTATTCATTTTTGCCAAAACTCTCTAAACCTCCAACCCTCCAACACTGAAGTGCAATTTAGACCCACCCATGACAACAAAACAACTGTAGAGAGAACTGTCCGATGGAGAAACTGAACTGGTTCTTCTCGTATCCACCCGAATTGCTATGCTAACTACGAGGAACCGAGAAACAGAACAAAAATCCTCAACCACTACTCATAGCATCAAACCTCATCACGGACACCACAAGGTTTTATGCATTATCATCATTGCCAACACCATGACATGCTCAAAATACACATCATAGATCCAATTTCAACCAAATCCACTCACTTTCGCTTCCTCACAAGATTGGTCTCGATAGCAATATGAACCTCTCACAGAGCAATCGATTATCCACTTGTATTGCTGACTCCGCCAAAAACCAATAGTGTGGAGGCGGCGTCATTGATTACAAGGAGACAAGAAACAAAACAAAAATCCTCATCGTCATCACTACATGCTCAAAACACACATCACCAATCCAAATTCAACAAAATCCACTCAATCTCACTCTCTTGCAAGACAGGTCGCAATACGAACCTCTCAATACAAACAAATGTCGTATCTTGCCGTATCCGCCCGCCTTGTTGTCTCCGCCAAAAACCAATAGCGTAGAGGCAATGACGCTAATGCGAGGAGACGAGAAACGAAAGGAGGGAAGGTGAGAGGCAAGAGAATGAGAGAGCTAATCAACATCTGCAACTCAAGCCACTGAGAACAAATTGAGTGTAATAATTATAATAGGCAGTCAAGTAAGCCCCAAGCTTAAAATCATTAATGAATTAGGAGAGTATTTTGTACAAGATGAATTCCATGGTACAATTAGGGATGCACAATTTGACAATGACTCCAAGGCAAAATTCCACCTTAAACTTAAGCCCTTGATTTAATCAAAAGGACAATTTCTAGCAAAAACGACAACTCTAGCTTGAGACTAAATCAAACTTCTCAACAATGTAGTGCATTCAAGTAGTATGCCAAACCTAAAAAATTGAAAATTAGTCATCAGACTAGTATGCCACCACTGAATTCACCTCTTTGTTAGCTTTGGAGAAAAGGAGACCTCCAAATGCCCCCTTTCGCCATTTATGAAAGACGACAATGCTTTTGAACAAGAAACTGATAGGGTTTAGGTTCTTCTATCGTATATTGTTCAATCCAACATTGTTAGAACTTTCTCTTCAAATGATGCACTCAAGGTTCTCATAAAATACCCAAACCAAGGTCTAGGGCAAGGATAATTGTCCAAAACTAGTGACGATACACTTGGTATCTTTTGTAGATAGCCTTTTGCTAGTCTCCGCGATTTCTAATTCGAATAATCAGTCCTATAGCGGGTGAGCATGAAAATTTATCTTTGTTACCCGTGAAATCATTCACAGAACGAGTAAGAAAATGAAACCTCTTGGCGACCTTTCTTTACAAGATGGGCGGCTTGAGTGCTAAGAGCAATGGGTCGGAATAACAATTCATGTATTCTCACCTTTATAATTGTCAAATCATTTGTAGGGCTAGCAACCATTTACGTCCTTGAAATTTCACATCAAATTCCTCTATCCTTCCCACAGATTGTTCCACGAGCTTCACACACGATAAGCTTCTTATCAATAAAGTCTTGACCTCAAACCTCCAAACCTAAACAATCCAACAAATAAGACCAAAGATGGCTCCCAAAACCTCGAAGAAGAATTCTAAAATGTTGTAACTCCAAGGAGCAAGCAACTAAAAGTGGAAGTAACACAGCCCGACCGAGATGAACATCCAAGGAACTTTCAGCTTGACTGAGATGACAATCAAAGGAATGCTTACAACCCTACCAGAATGACCCATGTATTCCCTTTGCTAGTTTCATAGATTTAGATTCATCAAATTCACAATATGCTTTCTATAAGCCTTAGGCATGGGAATTAATGTGGTGCGTTTTAGAACTGCACACTAAAGCGACAACAATCTTTTCCACCTTGAAGAGAAAATTGGGGTAATTTGGACACACCTATATAGCTTTGGGTCCCACTATAGTAGGCATTGATGCTGAGTGTGGCATGGAGGAATTTCTCATAGTTTTGTATGACAATCCTTTAGACTTCCAATCTTTGCAGACACATAAAATGCCATTTAGGTCCAAGATCACATTGATCCACTTCTCTGTAACCCTAGACCTAAATGAACAAATGCTACCCTCCGAAGTTCCTCCACAAACAAATGGAGGACCAATTGGATTCCTGCTATCGGATGGATGAGGAGGCAAGCAATTATGATTTCAAACTATCCCATTCCAAACGTACAACGAAATCACACCATAGTGAAAGTGAATGACAAAGGAAGTTGTAGGTCAAAACTTGTTAGTTCCTTCAATGAATAGATATACAATTATGTAGACTTTGCCATGAAGTGTTGAATTTATCCTTTATAGAATTTTTGACTACAAGTCTTGCAGTTTTTGAATTCCTACCATAGAGTGGTTTTCTAAACAAAAGTTTTGTCTTCAATATTGCTTTTTGACACCCTAAATTCTAAATCTTATCGATACACGACCCTTTGACATATCCAATATAAATGCCAACAATAAAGAAATAAGGACTTCTCAAATATAATCCAAGAATTTGAATTCATCATTAGGAAATAGTAATTTAGATGAAAAAAAAATTGCATTATATGTAACAAACTAATTCGACTAGTAGATGCTATTCAAAATCATCATCACTACCATATGCCAAAGCAAGGGAAGTCATAACACTATTGAATTGTGGATCATCCTCTTTGATTGAAACCTTTGGCACAACTTTAGATTGATCACCAAGCCCATTTGTGATCAATTGTTTTGTTGATGTTGGAATAAAGGCTTTTTTTGGCTTGATGTTAAAAGCCATTGGTTTCATTTGTACTATGAAAGATGGGACCTTTCTACTATTGTTGCTACCTTTAGCATTTAGTTTTGGCATCTCATTGGCATGTACTTTAGCTACTTGTATTTGCCCTATACCACTATTGACAAGTGGCTTTGCTTCAATCTTTCTTTTCTTCAAAAGATCTCTTTCCTTTGGTGTCTCGGAAGGACAAGTGCTTTCTTGGTTCAAATAATACTCTTTGAGCTTAGCATCATCAATGCATTGCACAAATTTGTTAGAATTCTTCTCTATGTTTGAGTGACAAATAATTGCCATTAAATCCTCAACACCAACATTTTCCTGTCGGGACTGCAGAGATTTCATTTCGTCTAATGCAGCCATGATGTCCATCTCTTGCTTGGATTCTAGGGTCCGATTCTCCAATGCCTTCATTGCATCACCTTGCTCCTCAATTTCTTTTTTTTTTAGTGCTTTATTTGTCACTTCATTTGTCACTTGCCAAGGCTCATAATTACGAGATGCCCCAGCTTCCATGATGTAGTCACTATTTTGTGGGTCGGTCTTCATAATCAATTCTATTGAGCACTTGCTACACTTGAAGTAAAGCCGAACGATTTGGATTCCCAAGTATGTCTCCCCTTCAACATCCTCCTTGCGGAAATTGAACTTGGTCCCCTTGTACATATAGTTTCCACATGTATTGCATTGGATGCTCATGGGAAGCATTGAGCGTACCTTAGTCTGCAAATTCTTAGATTGCTTCCGCCTTGGTATCTTTGTTGGATCAAAGTCTGGTGGATAATATTTATTCAAAACCTTCCGTTCTCCCATCTTGCCTTCTTTTAGATTCTGATGGATATATTTGTTGAGACTGAGGAGTTATTTAGTCTCAACTCTTATATGTATTTGAAAATCCTAAGCTTTTACTTTACATTTAGCTTTTACTTAAAATTTAGCTTTTATTTTAAATTTAGCTTTTACTTTAAATTTAGCTTTTATTTTAGGTCTTAGCTTTTATTTTGAGCTTAGAGGAGAACAATGCCTTATATGACAAAGAATTGAGAAACTTTTGTTTGAATCAAGAAAATGACCTCTAGACAATTTCGATCATATTATTTAAGACCTTTTATTTAGGGTTTGTATTTGGTTTGGTTGGTGCTTTGGAATGATGTGGGGTTTCTCAATGCTTCTCCTCACAACACTTTGCCTACTAGCCCGCTCTTCCAAATTGACACTTGCAATGCCGTGCATCTCTTATCGGAATCATTGTTGCATCTTTTCCAAATTCTTGTAAGACGTATTGCTAGAGTTTCAAAGAAGCACTATAAGAAAATTGAGATCTGTAGGAGGAGAAAAAGAAGAGAAATTTGTCGGATTTTTGTATTGGTTAGGAACTCTTGTTTCGGTTCAAGGTTCAAGACATTTCTCTTGAACTTTCTCTTGATTTAGTCTTGGTTTACATGCCATGGTGGCATTCTAATGTGGTTGTCCTTGTCATTTTAACATGTGCATGTGGATGAATTTTGAGTTTATGGATGACTGATTGACATCCATTGACGGACCTTGCATGTCCAACAACTTTTCCAACAAGAAGACAAATAACTTTAAGACATTTGTGGTTGACTTGCTGAGCTTGCGTGTTATTTAATTTCCAATTCCGAAGACCTTTATTTAAAAATTGTAGTCTTGTCAATTCATTACTACATTGTTTTCTCTTCATGTTAAGGCACATGTCCCATGCTTTTCTTGCCATTTGCGCGCATGGCATTCAATTTGGAAAGACTACTGCTTCAATCATCACTTTTTCTTTGTAGCCTCTATCCTTCTTCAGCTCATGTATACTAGACCAAATATTCTGAGAACTCATTCACAAACTACATACTCTTGCTTCTATTCAAATGTAATATTTATGTTTTGAATTAACAAATGTATATATTAAATATACCTTACAATTGAATAATTAGAGGTCCAAAATTGAACTTGACATTTTTTTCCCAAACATTCCTTCAACTACATTTTCAAATTTGAATATGCATCCAATAAATAATTTACAAAGAAAACAAAAAATCCTAAGTAAGGACTTTGACACATTGTATATTCCAAGTCGTACTTTTTAATGTATTGGAAGTCCTTGGTACAGTAATAAGGTTAGGCTAAGAATCGTTAGTCCAATATGTTCTCTGAATGTCATACCTTAAGCAAGAAAACATTGTCCACTGCAAACAATCCATTCTCTGTATTCCTATTGTGGATGCATCAATTACAAAATACTCTATATGTACAACATGTATATTACACTACTTCACGTACAGGAGTTTCTACCAAAACTATGTTGCCATTGCCACATGTTACTTCAATTGCCAATTATTGTTGCCTTCGTTTTTGGTGCACTTGTGTAGACTGCGTTGATACCAACTTGGATTTATCCAACTAATAGTTATGTTCGTTCCAAGGGAGGTTATTAAATAGGATTGTTTCTAAATATACCTAATTGGCCTAAGCAAACACCTAGTATAGACTTAAGTTTCCATTTATATTCCAATTACTTTAATTAAATAAATTAATTTTTATCATTTTTTTATTTCCCATTTTTTCTTATTTTTATTTAATTCATGCTTATCTCCCAAACTGGATCCAGCATTCTCTTATCCTCAATCTCAGTCTTTCCCCATTCGGCTTCTTCACTGCAACTGTTCTTTCTACTCCGACTTTGCTCTGTAGCTGCAGCCTTCCTACTCCGAATCGGACTGGGCAATTGCTACTACGCTTTCCCAACCAAATTGGTTTTGTCCCCTGTCACTACAACAATGGCTACTTCTCTCACCAACTTGGAATTTTGCTTCTCAGTTTCACACTTTAGTTTCTCATAATTCCGACATTGACAGAATTTACACTTACTTGCACCCAACTTGGGCAATTTCTCACTCTCCATTTTCAGACCCTTCTCTTACTTAATTCACACATGGGATGCTACTCTCATACATGCCAATCATATACACTCCAACTACCAAATTTTCCGATTTGAACTCACACAGCAAATTGAACCCACAGACCAACTCGGCAAACTACAACGACACACCAATCAACTTCCCATTGGTTCTGTGATTAAAATTCACTATTGCACTCCTAATTCCAATTCGGATTTACAAACAACACCACAGATCATGTCTCCAACTTCCGACTTGGTTTCGGACATCAATTACAGCAATTAAAATACTCCAAATAGGATCAGACAAATCACATGCGCTGCACCAATACATTCCCGACTTGTCACACAACATCTTTCATACACACAGAACACCAATTTGACAAATAATTCCTCATATTGCCAAATTGGTGATAATATCACCGTTCTTACAACTTGAACTTAACAGCCTCCAGATTTCAAGTGTAAACTATCTCCACTGCACTCTAAAAATCTCTAAGTCCTTTCTTTTGATCTCCAACTTGACTCTATTCTCATGTACTCGGATATTCACTTCAACTTCCTGCAAGTTCACTCTCTCCAACTAGGAAATATTAACTCTTGTTGAACTTGCTGCTACCTCACACATTAATCAAACATTCTTCACTTCATCCTGATTCTCCTACTTGGACTCATTCTCCACACTCCAACTGAATTCTTCCTGCACAGTACACTCACTGCACAACCAACTTCTCCGACTAGGACTGACTTATCACCACTCACCCTGACAAGCTCAACTTCCAATTAGGACTCACACAACCAAGCACACATTCACACAAAATTACATACGCACAAATAAAACACAAAAACATACACAGCCAACTTGGACTGGGACTCGCAGTGGACACTCTTCAACACTGGGTGCAAACCAAATCGGAATGACCCCCTAAATAGCACAGTCCAGCGGTTCCTTAACCAACTTGGCAGCACAACCACCTGCAAGTTCACTAACTGACTTGGCAACCACCTACGAACAACCCAACACCCATCGGGATGTAAACCACAACCATTCAACTAAGAATTCACAACTGCCTAACACTTTCATTTAGCCACTTTGAATTTGACACATAACAAAACTCCAATTCGGTTAATAACTCCGACTTCCTCACTGATTCGACCCGACCAAAACTCAACAGATCAACTACTTCTCTAGAAAAACTATTTGGAAATTAAAATCATGCCATACAAACACCCTTGAAAATGACCAAATTGGTAAACAAATAACACAAAAATCACAAACAAAACACAAACAAGTGCCTCAAAACGATACATTCAAAATTGCAAAAATTGACCAACTAGGCCATCTACAACTTGTCCTCTGTGCTTTCACCTTTCATGCTTCAGTCCTAATTAATGGCTATTAGCATGTCCTTCAATCTGAAAACAATGCTTCACATTTAAAAAAAAAACACTTTTTTATGTCTTTGTGTGCTACCCCTTCTTGTCATTCATGTCAATCCTCATGTTGTCACCTTTTGCGCTCTATCATGGAAAACACTGGTTTCTTCTTCTAGAATGATGTTGGAGTGCCTGCAATAGGCTTGGCCTACATGTACAGTGATAAGGCCTCCACTTAGTTCCATCACCAATGCATGCTCTCAACATAATGCCTCCTCATTCTCTAATAATCTAAGATTGGTTTAGCGGGCAATTAAGATACAAATTAGCAGAACCACTACTTCCTAGCAACTATATATTGTTCCGCAATAACAAAATCACTTCCTTCTTGGTCGTGACAAACGATTGTTGACCAGTGACATGTTCTGTTAATGCTACATTTGACAATGTTGGGGGCGAGACTATCACTCATTGAACTTGTGCGTGCGCTTCCAACAAAGACCGATCGGGAACACTTGCTTCCACCTTTGCCTTCAATTCTTCAAATTGAACCAGAAGTCTCTTCATGAGTTCCATCTACTCTGCCAAGGATTCCTTCCCTCCTTCTCCACAATTGCTCTGGCCAGTATGCTATGCTGCACATGTTGCATCTTTTCCTACCCACTCCTTTTTTTCTTCCTTTTGATTTCTAATGTTTTCTTCGTCAGTTTCTTCATTGTTTGGCATTGTTTTCTCTTGAACAACCATTTTCTTTGTCTTCCTTTTCTTCCCTCCATAACCCTTATCCTTGGTCATTTTTGCTTGAACCTCTTCCGGATCAAGTGACTTGTACAATGCTTGCTTAAGTGAATCCTAGAATCTTATTTCACCTCCTGGCCCAATCCTCCCTAGATTGTGTCTACAAGCATTTGCGTACCGTATGGCCTTGGACTTCTTCTTGAAATTAGGACTCTTCAATATCCTCTGCAATCTTTTCTATACATTGTCATCTACTCCAAAAAGATAGTCTTTTCTAGCCCTTATAGCATTCATCAATTCATTCCTCCTTGCTGACACTCTTTGACCTACCAAAGGTAACAAAAACTTATCTAAGATGACGCCACTGTAGTCAAACTTGTCCATAAGACATTTCTTCATAATTTGTATTTTTTGATGCGGTTGCTACCTGATGTTGCGTATAGAAGGATCCAAAGCATGTGACAATTTGTTTACTTCCACCTTCCAAGCAAATAGACCATCATTGTAAGGGGGTTCTAATACCATTTACTATTATATAAAATGGTTTCTCCCCTATTGATTCCCTCTTAAGCACAACCAGATCTAAGCCAACCTTCTTCCTCTTTCGATTAGCTCTAGCTTTTGACTCTGTCAACAATGGCTTCTCCTAAAATTGTACAGAGCGTTGATGACGACGTGGTATTTCTTCAAAGTCATTGTCGCCGTCGCTAAAAACAAGTATTGGTGACTTTCTTGCTATTCCTGCAATTGCAAGCTCCAAGCCGTCGTGTTCTACTTCTTCCTCAAATGCATAAATGGTTCTTTTTTTAGGTGTAACCTTTGTTCTTTGTGGCTTCTTCTCATTCACATTTTGACTTGTCATGATCGCCACCTCACGGTCACCATTGTATGGATTGACTTCATGATGTTCGAATGGAAGTCGTTGTGTTCTACTAGCACTGCCTCTTTCCGTTGGTTCTTGTTTTGCTTGCAATGTGGCATACAAAGCTGCATTATGTACGACACCTTGAACGGTCTTCATGTCGTTGTTGCAAAGGAGTGGCTCCAGTGCGACCAATCAAAACCCTTCTCTACAACATTCCAGCAAACTATAAATATGACAGAAAAAATTTGGGTCCCATAGATTACCAAGTGAACATGCATTCAACCCCTCTTCCGAAGTTCCATGTAAACAAGCACCTCCCATTGTATGCTACTCAAGGTTTCCATTCACTAAAGTGATATTGTAACACTTGTGTTGCACATTGTAGTTTAGAGCCATAGGTTCAAACATTCCATTACCTTTGGCAGCTCCTCGAAATCACTGTCAAATTCCTGATTATCTTGTGCCTCTAGAGATTTTGTCTTCCTTCGCTTCCCCTCTTCTTGAATGCCATTTTTGCAGTTATAATTAGTCGTAGGTAATGACAGTGAAACCATATGGTTCTTTCCCTTTTCATTAATCTATTTTCCAGCGTCTTCTTCTAAGTCTTTCGAGGAGACGGTCGGACATTCCAAAATTTTCTTCTCATGTTGGCCTAGGTCATCCCCTGATAACAAAGGCTCATTCAGGCCAGAACCATCATTTCTTCTCTATGATGTTTCAATCCAATCTGCTGAGCATTCCACAACAAGAAAAATGTCAATTATACCCTCCCTACAACTCTAGTATGCATGTTCTTCCTAAATGTATGTTCAATCCTAAAAAAATCATCTCTCTTCAAATAGAATTTCGAGAACATAGTTCAACAACCTACATGTGTCAACCACAGACATGTATAGTCCATGAAGCAAGCTCACAATAGAAGACATACTCATACCTAAGAATGCTATAGTATACACTACCCCTGTCTTACATTAAATTCTACAGTGATGAATTACAATGGACAAGCACACTTCTAATAAGTCTCCCACTCCCAGTTCACAATACTTCATGAGAAAATGCATTAATTATTTATTGCAATATGCATTAACAAGGAGCCTTCCATTTTCCTAATTTTTGAGGACAAGCAATTCAGGAGAGGATTTCTTGGGATTCCAAATCGTTTTCGAAGACTGCATGTTGCACACACTATCATTAGTTGTTCATTACATCTCTGCATTTTCTACAAATCATAATCCCTGTCTCCGCTAAAATAAACAATCCTACATTCTCTATTAAGTAGACATTATTCTCAATTATGATGGAATTTGAGCATCCTCACCGTCATTGGAAGTTCTAGTCAATTATGCCCTTGATTTCTCCTTCAAATCCAAGAGCATCTAAACTCTTTCTTTGTAACGTTCATGGTTCCTTCCTCTTTAGGTTTGTCACCCATTTCCCTTCTACCGTTTTTCTTTGCAAAAAGTGCTTCCTCTGTTGGTGGACAACTTCATGCACTGATGTTTGATGTGGGCAATTCATCTTCGTTTGCAAAGGTTCTTGGTAGTACTTTCTTTCTTGAAGCATGTTTTTTTCCTGTCTTCTTACTCATCGCCCACGTCTCAAACCCTTGCTTTTGATGTTCTTCTTCTTCTAATCTCTCCATACTCAATGTCATTTGCCACAGCTACAAAAAATGCAATCAATACACACACAAGAAATCCGACATCGTATTCAAAGTTGCAATCTACTATTCTACAAGGGGTCCCTACGTTCTAGCAAACAATCGATACATTTTACAAATGGCAATACTGGTCCACTATGTCAAGTTCTACATTCCATAAAAATACACTTGGTTTTACTTCAATTAGTAAACATGTTGAAACTCTTCTCGCTTAACAAATTTGATACCACTTCCTCCAACATTACACAGTGAACATGCTCTACATCTCTCACTAAGACACAATGATGTTCACTTTTTAAGTCCTTTCTAATTTCTACTAAATTTTTCAAAATTGCAAACAAATATGTGTGCAATACAGTGATTGCCCAATAGGATTCAAAACCTAAACCAATCAATTTGTGGCTGAATACAATTGGCCGTTTCCATTGAACTTTGAAAAGAAAGCAAGAAAAGCAACACGTCCACTCCGATATTGAAGTCAAAGACAAGATCAATACCTCTTCTTTTCTCTTTCTAGTTTTTTTGCTTGCTTTCTTGGTACATTTTCCGAGCAATGACAGGTCCATCTCACTAGGTTTACAAATGTTAGTGGGGTTCTCCGTATAAGGCACCACACTACGGACCACTTCTCTTTTTTGAAGGAACTATTCTGCAACTATGTCCTTCTTTAGTGTCCTCTATGTCAACTGCAATTGCCTCATACTCCTCCTTGTTGTCCTCTTCAAATTCCTTTGATGCCGTATCAAATGATGAATTCGATCATTGTTGAGCTCTCTTGGACAAAATCTTCATCACTGTCATTTGCTATTTTGCCGTCTTCTTTTGAAGTTCGACTTGTTTCTTTTGCGAAGGCCTGCACCTTCTTGCACATTTGAAGCACCCGCTTACTTTCCCCTTCATAGTCTATGAATTGTTCATCGTTAACTACTTCGACATTAGAAGACTTGACTACTTGTCATCACTCTCTCATTCCTCTCCACTCCATGCTTGACCTTGATGTCTTCGACATTGCCTTCCTTGCTCTCCGTTGTGGTAGACCCCAGTGGAGTGGATGTCCGCAACCTCCTTGTTTCTAGTGCTAATGTTGCATCCAAGAGGGTCTTCGAATTTTGGAACTTATACCTTCAATTTCCTATAGCAATGACTACTTAGGCACCTAAGCAATACAAAAGTATTAAGTAACAATACGAAAAACCGGTCTCAAAAAGCTTGCACACACTCAAGCAACTTCAAAAGAATGTAGTCGCCAGAGAAACAAACTTACGACTACTGTTTGCACTCACATTTTGCTATTGGACGAATTTCATCCGCCTTGTACATGCAAGTTTACTACTCCGGGAACAATGCCTTAACATAGTCTACCGGTAATCCTAATTGCCTAAAGGTTGTCACTTTAGTTTGCGGATGTTACAATGGCTTGCAAACGTGAAAATTAGGATCTATGCAAGCGTTGCATCCATCAATGTTGCTGCTTGGTGCCAAAACAAGTAGCAGTGGTTGCAATTGCACAAGTACCCATGCCATTACTTCCTGAAACATATTTAGCTATTTTGGTTGTGCGACATTTTATGTACCACCAATTACGAGAGGCACGGAGTGTTAGTGGCTCTGAAGCTGCCGTATACTATAACACGACTTCTACATATTGCAATTTTTTCCTACTTATGCATCCTAGCATCGCAAACGCAACTTTTGCTAAAAGTAAAGGTGACATTAGGCAAACTTACATGGATTCCCCTAGACCACAAATCTTTTTCAGTAGAAAGTGATTTTCCCAAATTGTCATTAGTCACTTCATCTCATAGGCATTGACTTTTGGCATTTTGTTGAGAAATTGTGTCTGTATGCCTCATTTCTAGAGATTGAAGGCAAATCGTCCACTATGCTACCTCTCCCAAAACTTTAGGGTGATTCCTCTCCAAATAACAAACAATTCACAACGTGGAGACAAATATGTGGGACAACGCGACAATAGAAGGAAGCGGTCCTCTAATAATGTGCCACAAAACAACATCAAGAATACAAGTCTTCAGTGTTTAAGTCCCTTGCTAGAGTTTGCAACTTCATCAACATGTCTCCATCAGCCCATGAAGGTACTTCACTTCTCCATTGTCAATTTTTTGGCCAAAGTTCAAAACCAAATGATTAATGCTAGATATTGCAATTATTTTTCTTGATTTCACAATCGATTACATTATGAGGATTTGATTTCTGTATATGTACTTTTTACGTTCTTGCTTGGCCGCTTGGCCCATCCACTTCTACAAGAGAGAATTGTATTTGTGTTTTGTGTGGTATTGAGATGTATTGCCCACGAACCTTGTCTTAGAATCTAAATTTCCAAGTGAATCTCAGTTTCATGCATTTCTACCGTCACTCACATTCTTGTGTAGGTTCTATAGTGTGGAAGGATAGTACCATAATTGTGAAGGTAATTGTTTACCATTGATAGTGCAAGACCAACAATTGTGCAAAAGACTTCAAAGCACTCAAAGATTGTAAGTATTATCTTCACCCTTCTAATTGATGTTTTGAAAACCTTTTTCAATGCCCATGATGTACATTCAAATTTTCACAAAGCAGTTTCAAAGTTATCAGTGCTAAATGACCAAAATTCATTTTGTGCCATTTTTTAGTGTAAGACACTGGATGCTTGAGGTGTCCACTAATGCACAAGAAATGTCGTATTCATGTTTCATTTAACAGGGTATGATGAATGCACACACAAGAATTTATTAACGTCATTTTCCTCATGTTTCATAGAATCTTTTACAACAAAAGGTACTTCTTCCACTTTCATTCAAGAAGGAACTAGTTACTTTTTAGATCATTACCGACCTCTTCTTAAGGCAAGCTCAATGAACAATTCCACTGAAGGAAAATAAGCTGCCAAAAAAACAATCAATCTGTAGAAAGTTGCAAAGCACTGGTGAACTAACACCATCCCCCCATGGGCATGCATTTCTTAGTCCTACTTCTTTCAATTTGCACTTCAAACTTCGACACAATGTCATTGAATCATGAATTACTGTCTTCTTTGTCCAAAAGTAAGTGTGCAACGTAGGAAGAGCACTTAGACATCATTGTTGTTATGTTGGAAGGACCAACTAAAGACACATTTCATAGTGATACATTAGTTTAGCTTACATTGTTTTATTAGAAAACTCATGCAACTATGAAGCGCAAAGGGTCCAAGGGAACGTTTATCTACATATTTCATTTTTAGTATACGCAATTCATATCTTTCACAACTTTGTCATGATCAATAATTACTTCATTTCTTGTACTTTCAGGTTTTGTCTTCATGTACTTGCAAGACTACATAAGGCACATTCAAAACAGGCCCTCCAGTTAAGGTTTGCCATGAAGAGGATATACTCGACACATTGTTGGAAGGTAATTCTTTTGCACTTCTTTTTCTCTACTTAGATTAGTTCCTATAATTTATTATTGTCATACATAGAAACGTAGACAATTTCCTCTCATGAACACAGACCTCTATTTGAGACCAGTCTTCCTTTAGAAAGAAGATTCAGAAAAGAAGAAGTACATGCGTGGACACGAAGTGCTCCAAGTGATACTCGATTGGTTGATGGAGTACACTTTAGAAAATTGGAGAAATTATATTTCAAAAACACGAACTGTTGGGATGGTTGCATTGGCCTCTCTTGGTGGAGCCAAATTTGCCATTTACTAGTCTCGTAGTAGAAAATTCCGTTCTATTGCTTGGAGCCGCATCTCCTAGGAGTGTTGGTGCATAAGTAGTTGCGTTTGCATTGCCATATACATTAAAAAAGTAATTTAAAGTTTTGTCAAATGCAGTAGAGCATGTAGATGGGGGGGGAGGGGCTACTTGTATATTTGGAGACACTTTGAAGATTACTTCACATCCACCATGTAGCATTGCCATCAACAAAGTTGCTCACCACATAATATAAAAATTTGTACTACATGTGCTCCACTAGTCTTCATCTTCATCTTCTTCCAATGTTGTGAAAGTTAATTCTTTACCTTTGTTTTAAAAAGGTGCTTCATTATGCCCCTGCCAACTCCAACAAGACAAAGTAGAAATGTGTGTCCAAAGTTTGGTAGTACTAGGTATTTTTTTAGGAGTTAGTCAAAGCACACGTTCGAAGGATATGAATGTCATTTGCTTGTACACTATGTATGCATTGTTGTGAGAAAGAAATGCATGTAATGACAGCCTTTTGCATTATAAATTAAACATTGCTGGCATATACGAGTAATTAATCTACTAAGGACGTCTAGAGCATATTTATGACTAATTACTAATGTGTGTGACTAAGGAACAGAGTGGGCACCATATAGAGTTAGAAAACAACATTTTCTAGTCGACAAGGAAAGCAGAGTCAATGCATCTCTGTCTATTTATAAGTAGCTTTTGTTTATTACCAATAAGACTAAAGTCTCAATGAGATCAGAGTTTGGGAACTTAAGAGTGCATTTCAAGTGCGCTACACTACCATCTCAATTTCCTATTTCATTTACTGACAATGAGCATTAATTTCATGCACTGTTCCATGGAAACATCTCATGTCACTACAAGTGCAAGACTCCACATGCATTAGTGTCCTTTCCCGTTTGCAGTGTTCACAGTCCTGGCTTTGGTCATTTTTTTGTTTTCATTTTAAGGAATGCCTATTGACCTAGTCGTGTCATGAATTTGTTAAATCATGTGTTTGTGTATTTCATTGACCTCCAAATTCATCTTCATCGGAATTAATGATTTCTAGCAAGAAATTCAAGAAATAAATTTTTGCAACAACGTAGAAGTAATAATTCGTAGCAATTTCGCTAAGGTCTCCAATTACGTATGTATGCTTGAAGTTATAGAGGAAGTTCCTCCTATGCGTAAGATCTTGCATAGTCAATTCTTTCCAATTCTCAAACCATACACTACGTAATTGTAGAAGAATTAATCCTCACACTTTTAAAAGATTCAGAGCACCTTCATTGTTGTTTATGGAATACAATCCTTCTACTGTCTAATAAATATGCAATCTCATGGTTAGTATTACAAGAAGAGCCTTAAATGTCTCCTGTTTTGAATAGGAGTGCAAACAATTTATATAGTCCTTGTGATTTTCTGGTTGCGAATTTGATGCACATAGTAATGTTTCGCGTTCTCTAAGTCTACATGCCTACTTGCTTAGGATTTTGAAATGGTGATTTCTGTTTCAAGGACATCGTGTCCTAAATGCTTTTTCCAAAAACTCTATCTATATGTTTAATGTAATAGATAATACAAAGATTATGAAAGTGGTTAATAGATTACTTTATTTGTTATCCATGAGCGCATAGAAAGTGAAATTGAACATATTTACGATCTTCCTCATTAGAAGTGGCAATAATGACCGCCTTAAACAAATGCCATGCCCTTGTTTTAAAAAAAAATAAGGGGTAGTTATTTGTTGCATACATGAGGGCCTTCTCAAAATGAGGAGGCATTGGGACTGAAGCCTTTTAGACTTACGGGGCTGTTGTAGCATGGCTTGTAACAACAACTTCCATATGTGAAAGTTCTATACTGGAATTAACCTTCATCCCATTTTGTTGTTGTTTTAAATGTCTTTCAAATAAAAAAAACAGAACAGAGGGGTAGCGTGATCCAAAGAAACTATTATGCACCGTAAATAGTGTCATGCTTTCTGAATTGGAATCATGTTTGTAGAGAATTGTGTGCAAAACAATGCCTAGAGTGCACTGATCCTATTCAGGCTCACAAAATACAAGTCAATGGCTATCAAATGCATTACTATCACCTTAGGCAAAAGCGTTTTCTTTTAGAAGAAGTCTCCATACGGTCGTCTATCTTTTGAACTGATAGGTCAACATTCATTATTTCTCTATTGTGTAGATTGTTGTCTTTTGGGAATGCAACAATAGTGCTATCATTCAGTACAATAAGCACAAATTTAAGATGTTGTGGAAGGCTAGATTATCTGCTGCGTATCACCTTGAGAGATCAATTTCGGCCAGACAAGGATTGGCAGAGTATGCATGTACATGTAAAGATTGCAAAGGAGCTAAAGTTTTGAAAACTGCAACAATCACTAGACATCACCAAAAGCTTGGTAGAGATTCATTTTTGCAGTACCCATTGTTGGTAAGTTTCACATGAACTGATATTTTTGTGTCCCCCTATCTTGTAGTTCAAAGATGTTGTCACATTCTTTTGTTACATTTCCGCATCAAAGTGAATGAGAAATAGTTTAGGTCCACAATCACTTTTTAGCACATATAGTAGTCACTCATGTTCTATTCCTACAAGCAAAGGATGGAGAAGGCATTAGAGGTCCTACAGATGAAGGTCTCCAGAAAGGGGAAGATTACTTCCACGGACTAGAAAGCAATGAAAGAGGACCTACTGACTTTGTGTGGCCAAAGCGTAGCAATGTCGACGTCAGTGCAATTGTTTGCAATGCATATGCGCGCGTGGACAATTTGCACAATACTATGCAACAAGCACAACAAATGAACGACAAGGAGTTGGAAGCTGATGATGACTTCAAGTAGCATGGTCCTGATTATGAGGAGCTTGTGAGGGAGTCACAAGAGTCCATTTACAAAGGTTGCAGATTAAATCGACTCAAAGTTGCAATTGTTCTCGTCACTATGTGCACTTCGTTGTATATTCCTTATACTTTTTTGGACAAGTTACTAAAATTTATTTCGCAAGACCTTCTCCCAAAATCCAATAGTCTGCCACGGATTGCATACGAGGTGAGGTGACTGGTCCTGAAGTTGGGATTGAAACACGAAGCCATTCATTGTTGTCCTGATGGACATGTGCTCTTTCGAGGAGACAAGAAGGATTTGGTTGCTTGTCCACATTCAAGTTGTGGGAAATCTACATACGTTGAAGGATCAAGCATTGTTCCATGCAAAGTTCTTCGATATTTTCTTTTAATAGAGCAATTGGAGAGAATTTTTAGGTGTCCAAAAGTGGCGTAGATGATGATCTTTTACAAGAACAACAAGTCATAGGAGCCTACAATGAAGTTTGTGGTAGATGGGGAGCAATGGAAGCACATCAATGAAACATACCTTGATTTTGCAACAATCCCAACAAACCTTCGGATAGGTTTAGTTGGTGATGGAATAAATCCTTGTGGGAACCAATCCACCAAGCACTATGTATGGCCACTTTTGGTTCCCATTTGTAATTTACTTCCTTAGATGACGAGCAAAAAAAATTTCTTGAAACTCGTCCTCTTAATTCCAGGTCCCCATGCAACTACATCAGATGTTATGGACACTTATTTGGAACCATTGGTGGAAGACTTGTTGAAGCTATAGGAGGGCGTTCCATCTATGGATATGTCTAAAGGAATTGGGCAAAAGCGTTTTTCTTTGCAGACTATGCTCATTTGGTTGGTTCATGATTTTCCAATATATGGCCTAATCTTTGGTTAGCAAACAAAAGGGTACAGAGACTGCTTCCTTTGCACGTTCGAAACATGCGTTGAGCATTCTAGCTGCTTGCGTAAGATTGTTTATCTAGGGGGCATCGTTTTTTGCAGATGCAACATCGATTTAGAAGTGCAAGAAGAGCCTTCAATGACAAATGTGAGACAGCTCCAATTCCATAGCACCATAGTGGACATGAAGTATATCGCGATGGTGTAGAGCACAAATAGTACCTTCGTGAAGGTGGAGTGGAGGACTCAAAAGAAGACCCAGTCAAGAAACATGGCATCAAATGTGTTAGCATTTTTTTCCGTCTGCCATATTGGATGGTAAGTTGCTTTTAGTGGCACAAGTAAATTCATTAGCGTCTCAGGATTGTTGAAAACATGAATCCATTCCATACAATAGAGTAGTGCAATGGCGTATGTTTCAGAAGTTTAAAGGACTAGTAGGGGGCTACAAATCTATAATGTAGTAGTATTAATATTGTAATGGGATTAATTAACAAATATAGGAGAAGTGAGGGACACTTAGAGGACATGCGTTGAAGTCTTGTGTGGGTTATTGGAGGTGGCAGGCAATGTAGACCCTAGTGCACTCTTGTGAATAAACTTAAGTGGGAAACTCGTTGAAAGCATGTTAGGAGGAAAGGAAATATAGTGAGTTCAGTCAAACTTTGTGTAGGAAGAACATAGTGAAGGTGAAAGCAGTTCACTACTGGGTTTGAATGAATTGAAGGTTTTAGATGAAAATTGAGGAAGAGGTTGACATTTTCTTCCTTATTACAAATCCTAATAGTGATAGGACTTCATGGTTGTCGAGCTATTTGAACTCCATTTTGTCAGTGACCATTGTAAGCATGTGAATGGGAAGAGCACTTAATTTGAATAGAGAATTGAGAAATGTATTAAGAAACAATGGAAATCTTATTTATATGTAGGTAATTTAGACAGTTTGAACTATTCAAATAAAAATCAATACTATTAGGCATTCATGTAGAAGCTGGATTTAAGAAAATTCAACCAATAATCGTATACCTGGAGTTCTAAGCATGAAGATTGATAGACTGTACTATCAGAAGTTCAACGGCAAGGCAAGGTAAGTCTTTCATATACAAGGGATGGGTTCCAAAAAGAGATTGCTAAATGTATATGTAATATCAGCAAATACTCATTAGTATTATACAAAATAGAAGATTTATAAATGACACTCTTTAAGGTGGATTACAAGTTGAGGACATGTACACATAGCATGAGAAAAGAATTGTACTAATGAGATTCATGTGAGTCATTGAGTAAGATGTTACATAAGAGCTTTTATGAGGAGTAAACTAAGACAATATCTTTGGAATTCATGAGGTAATGATGTCAAAATTTTAGAGGAAGTTATCCCGGTTAATTTTCTTGGCGTCAAAAGAGTCCAACTGAATTTGTTACGAAGACTGATGTTGTATGCGGTAAGCAAATTTGAGGAGTGATTTTTTTCCAAGGAAAAACCAACTGTCCATTACACTTTTAAAAATGGTAGTAGGAAGATGTACAACTGAGGTCACATGTGCACATCTGTCAATGTCTACTTTCACATTGCTTTGTCATTATGTCGTGTGCTTTCCATAAGCCAAGTGACCAACAGTGTGTGATCCATTTTTACGGTTCTGTTGTAGGATCTTCCTTGCAGACACACTCTTGATGTCATGCACTGTGAAAAAAACATATGCGAGACTTTGTTGAAGTTCTTATTGGGAGAAAATGACACGACAACAGTTAGGCTAGACTTGCAAGAACGATAGTGGAAGAGACACCTATGGCTTCAAGAAACATCTCCAGGGGGCAACAAGTTCTTCATGCCACATGCAAAGTATGTATTGCCTATCGTTGACAAAGCAATATTTTTGCAAACATTGAGGTCACTAAAAAGGCCTAGCCAGTACGTGTCCAATATTAGACAAAAAATTGAAAAGGGAAACCTGCGTGGACTTAAATCTCATGACTTTTATATTATAATGCAACAAATACTCCCTTTGTGCATTAGAAACATTCAAAACAAAGAGTTAGCATTTGTTGTAATTAGATTGAGTAGGGTTTTCCAAAGAATTTGTGATAAGGGCATTAGCAAAGACTCAAAAAACCAACTCCTAGAAGATGTAGCAAAGACAATGGTGTTACTAGAAAAACAACTACCACCAGCAACCTTCAATATAATGATGCATTTGCCGTACCACATTGTGCAAGAGGTTTTCATTCACGGTCCAGGTCAAAATCATTGGATGTACCCATTTGGGAGATACTATAAGAAACTAAAAGGTTTTGTGAGAAACCTTGCCAAACCGGAAGGCAATATGGCAGCTAGTTATGAGGTCCAAGAAGCCGCTGATTATGTCACATAATACATGTTGGATTATAGTGCCACATGTTCAAGGGTGTGGGACTCCGAGCAAGATCCAAAAATGACTAATGAGATCCTTGAAGGTCGTGGTATCACAACAACATTGACTAACAAACGCAAGGACTTGTTTCACAATTTTGTGATAGACACATCAAGTTTTTCTAAGGAGTATCTTGAGTAAGTGATTTGACTCTCCTAGTGTTTTCATTGTTTTGTCTACTTGCTTCAAAGTATAGAATGTCAATTGCTTCTGAAATTGTGAAAGTGAGCACGTAGAAAACGAGCTCTTTTTTTCTAATTCATTTGTGAATACTATAGGAAATACGAGAAAAGAAAAATGCATGTGCATGATGTGGATGAAGAGGGCAAATAGTTTTTGACATCATGCTAGGCAAACAATAAACCTTTTTGAACGAAATGTTGAATGAGAAATGTAGTTATGAAGGACTTGTAGGAGGATTGAAGGACATGTGATTGACGTTCACGGAAGAAGATTAAAATGTTGCGCTATGTGCATGCATGTACATGAAATGCCACTGTATTTCTATTGTTATTAGTGGTGTTGCTGTAATAAGGAAATGAAGAGTCATCACAGGAACATGCATTAGAAATGATAGTATAATGTAGAAGAAGTGATGGCCTAATTGTTTTGCCTTTACAAGGTCATTGTTTTAGAAATTAATTGAGTCTGATGGAATGGACAATTCTTTTTGCCTCTAATTGAGAGTGATTGTGTAGTTCCAATTGAAGAGAAGAACCTGAATTGGGCTCATGTTTTTTATATACTGATTGGGATGATAGTTTGTGTAGCACATGCCTATTCAAAATGTTTGTAACGACAAGAAATGTTGCTATGCTTGACAGAATTGTATTACGTATTGCAGACGATACAAAAACTTGAAGTCCGACAGAGATGAATAGAGAATGCTTTGGTGTAGACGACATCCACACCGACGTGGCAGAAGGGGAACACCATTTCCAAACTATTTATGTGAATTCCCATCTTTTGCAAAGTGGTATGAGAAAGACGTAGAGGTGGCAGTAGTTGAAGGGGTTGAAGTTTCAAGTGTAGTGCAAGACATTTCAATTCCTTCAAATGTGAAGTGCAAATAGTTCAGGAGCATGTGGGCATTCGGATCCCATTTCCGAGTAGCAAGTTACGAGAAGAGATTACGAAGTCAAAATTTTGGCATTGCGCCCACTTTCAGCAGACCGTGGAAGGCAAGTGCAAGGGATCACAATCTTGTAGAAGTAGATGTAGAGTACATAGGAGAATTGGAGGAAATTGTAGAGCTTGATTACCGTCGCACCTATGTTGTTGTTTTCGTGTATCATTTGATCAAAGCTAAATACCGTGGACCAAATGCAACAGTGAAGAAGGATAACTGGGGCTTCATGCTTCCAAACTTCCAATCCTGTGAGCGCTTTGGCAAAGAATCATTTGCCTTTTTGAAGCATTGCCAACAAGTGTTTTACAGTGAGGCTACGGAATTATTAGGTTGGAGACTTGTTTTATGACTAGATGTTCGAGGTAGGCGAGTAGATAATATGATCAAGGACAATGCAACATCGTTGTTGTTTGACAGAGGGAGTGACAATGATTACAGAAGTCTTTGTCCTCCTGAAACCATATCGGAGGGTGTTCTTGAGCAACCAATATTGATGATAGTAAGGGAGATCGAAAGAGAGCAGGTGTTCCGAAATGGACTTTGTGAAAATGAGTTCTTTGATAGAGACCTAGGAGAGTCGTCTAACTTTGACTCACGCAAGGAGCATTACTAATAGTGACATCTTTCTTGTTTTCCACATTCGTGGTAAAGAAATGTAGAAGTTCTTTATACTTTTCTACTTTAGTGATTTTTCAGAATTAATACATCTATGTGAAAATTGCCCAAAAGGAAGTATTGACTACAATGTCTTTGTTGTCCATGTTCTATTCAGAATGGTAGATCATAGGATGTGCACTTAATTCTTAAGGATTTATTGACTACAAAGTGGTCTATAGTTCATAAAACAATTGGGATAAAGTGACTTTGGGGTTCCATTTCAAATAAATCGTTCAATTGGTCATTGAAGATTGTCAAAAGTTATGAGAAGGTAATGAGTTGGCTCATATTTTATGAGGATGTAGCTTCAAATTGTAGAGGTTTGTCATGAAAATGTGGAATGCAATGTGGCACTTCATTGCATGTTGAACATTGGAATATGTAAATGACTACTGTGCGCATTCTTTGAAACTTATAGGTGGCTTATAGTGTAGATTGGTTCCATTGCAAGCCAACTCCAATGTAAGATTGTAAACGTTTTTGAGGGTTAGAGGTAATGATATGTGAGCTTCACATGACTTGTACTATAGGTTCTATGTAGGAGTAAACAATATATTGCACTTTTGAAAGTCTAATGTACTTGTAGTTCTGGTGTCTTCCGAATGAGTTGTTTGTCTGTAAATTCACATGGCAACAAAAATGAATAATTGACACTGTAAGCAATTGCATGTATCCAAATACACTGATGTGATGGGAAAGGGACATGAAGGACCATTGTGAAACCATGGTACTCGTACTCATCCACACATGAATTCGGATGTGCAGCTTTGGTGGCGAAGTGGCGATCACGGTTCCACCGTAGAGGATGCAAAAATTCTTCGAGTTCTTGTGTGTCCATCGTAGATAGGGGCTATAGTGAATACTGAAAAATAACTCAACTCACTTTGTCCAAAGAAGTCTCAGCATTCATGTATGCTCTTCTATGGGAAATATCGTCACTTAACTTTCTACAGGATCGGCTAAATTCTATATTGTTACATTTCCTTTGAAAAATGTTCTTTAGAATTGGTTCAATGTATGTGTGCACATTTAGAAGATCGTTGAATTTTTGGGTTTGAACAATGATTTATGAGAGGTGGGTGAGTACGATGGAATAGTTTTTTAGAGTATTATCCTATTCTTTTTTTTATTAGTGTCTAAGTTAACACTACCTTGACATTGAGCTAAAATAGATGAGAAGGTATTGTAGTTTAGAGGAAAAAGGATCAATCAATTATACTGGTAGTAATGTGTGTTGATTGTTGAGGTTATTGGGTACATGGTTGAAGACGCTGTTAACAAAGAGATTACTGTCCCAGAAGTAATTGTTTTTGCAGTTTGACCTTACTTAGATTTATTGTGAGAAGATTTTTGTACTTCTTGAGTTTACTCGTATTAGTACCAGCGTAGAACACACCTTAAGATTGAAATTGAATATATTAATAAATACCAATGTAATGATCACTTTGTAGATGCCAGGGCAGATTTAATTGAGAATGGCATTTGTTAAAGTCTTTGTAGATTGAAGGAAGTTGATGCAATATGTTTATGAGAAGTACTAAGTGAATACCATTTTTGATGGCTGTGAAGGTGGACCTGAACTGTTGTTGATTTTGTAGTTCTTTCTTGCTTTATGAATGGAGTGGTGCTATGTGAGAGAATGTTAAGTATGTAGTTGGAGCATGGGCTTTAAAGAATTTGGTTAGTTCTCCTATGCCAACTACATTCATTCTTTAGTGTACCAGAGTAATATGTGAATTTGCAAAAGAGAATACAAATTTGTATATTTTGTAGTGTTGAAATTGGATTTAAGTATTCATTCCTTGGGTGCATGAACGTCTTCAATTTGCAGACATATAATGGGCATTAAGCCATTAATTTATGTAATGTTGTCAAGGTAAAGGACATTTTTTGGACAAAAAGTTTGGAAGATTAACAAATGTGAAATTTTTGAAGGTAAACAATGATGGCTACAGTAGTCAGCGCCCATTGTGGTGTTTAGTTCTAAATAGCTACTATGCAGAAGCCAGCTTTGTAGAATCCTATGGGCCAAGTGGAGATTGTATTCTACGTAGGTAGGTCTCTTCTTTATTGGGGCTTACTACTCTTGCGATTTTTGTTGGTAGAAATGGGTGTAGCTCCTTAACCCCAATTGGATGATGAATTCACTTTGGAAGAGAGGTTGTTCTCTGGAAGAAATTGAATGTCACTTTTGATGTGGTTCTCTTGTTGATTCTTGTTTTCAGAAAAAATGTCCCCCATGTAATTTAGGTAGAGGAGGCTTCTTTGTAAGGTGTCTAATATGTAGTGAAAATGGAATGAATACTGTGAATGGTTTATCAAATACGATTAATATATCTATGAATAAGTATAGCTATTCATTTTATTTTATGTAATGTAGGAAATTGTTTTTTAATGTATATGTGTAGGACTATGCACGTATTCAATAATGAAGGTGTGAGAATCTTTGATCCAAAAAATTGAAAATATAATGCAAGTTTCTAAAGTACCAGAATGCAAGATTATAAGGACGTCGAAGGTGTGCTTATAGACACTACAATTAAAAGTAGTAAAATTCTACAGAACACTGCAATAGATATGTTCTAGATTTGCTACTACCTAGCATTTGTAACAAACGATGTCAGATTCATAATCTTCCTCTGTAAGTTTTCAATGAGAGTGAATGTAATCAAATTTTAGTTTGGTTCTAGTTCAATGATTATTATAGGAGTGTACTACATTTTCTACACTTTTTCTTCAACATTTGCAACATATGTAAGGAAGCCCTATCAGTCTATAGTGACTGAGGGAAGATGTTTACATCATGACCTTTGGACCTATTTGTATATGTAGTATGTGGTTTTCCAATTGCAAAGGCCTTGAAGAGAATGTTTTTGAAATTCGACAGGAAGATGACTTTGTTTTTGGAGCGTGACTATAAAGTGGCACTTTGCTTAGAGTAATTATACCAATAGAAATGAAGCATAGTAGAAGCAACTGAATTGGGATAAGTGAAGGAGTTATGTGCAATGGACAAGGGTTGTTCACTACTAGTGTTACGTTTGTGCAGGTACCTATGAAATTTGAGTGACAAAGTGCAAGCATTTCTATGGTTCGTATATAGGGAGATCTTGCAAAAGTTGCATGGTCAAGCAAGGAAGTAGAAGGGACATGTTTTTCTATTGAATTGTGAGCTTTTTTTTTTACAGTGATGAAGTTTTGACTATGCAATAGCATTAAATCAAACGAAGTTGCCCTTGAATTAATGAGCATTGTGCAAAGGTGGATTTTTAAATTCAAGGTGGTATTAGCCAATATTGAAGTGTTTTGTGTGTAGCATAGAAGTAAGAGTTATGGACAATAGAGAAGGACATCAATGCTAATTTGCACAAGGAGCAAATGTATCGAACAATTTATTTATGTAGTTGTAGAAAATCAGGACAACTATTGTAGGACATGTGGATTACAAGTGAGTTCAAGCAAGTGCTCCATAGAAACATTTCTTTACAAAAAGTTTTCCTATTTTCCTAGTGTGCAACATTGTGGAGCACATGTGTTTGAAATGTGGAGAATAAATATATTTGAAATGCATTGTACGTATTGAGCAGATCAAACATGTGGGACCTTGACTTGAGCAAATATATTATTATATCCCTTAATGCATGTTGTAGTGGTAAACGGCCATTGATTCCCTACTGGCCAAGTTTAAGTGTAAAATGCAATTTTTTAAAATAATAAAAATAAAAATAAAAAAGCAATAAAAATGAATGATTGGTGGAGAAAAACTTATCCTAGCTTAAATGTTGAGTGTAAGGAAAAAATTAAAGGTCACTCATCAGGCTTATTAATTAATTACAATTCAAGAATCAAGAAGGCATACATGAAAACAACATAAACTACATGCTGAAGAGAAAAAACCAAAAATGACAAGACAAAACTAACAGAAACTTGTAGAATTGGTCATCAATAAAGGTTTTAAATACCAAAAACCTATTCTCTATTGAAGCCTATAGATTTTTCTTCATTTTGTCTTGGTTTTTAAGGGTCTTCCGAAAGTGAAGGGCCATTGAATTTTCCAAAGTAGTGGTGAGTTTGTTTTTAATTGAAAAGACTACAACGCGAAGAGAAATTTCTTGAGTTTTGGATTTTGGAGTTTTGAGTCCTAGAGTTGGGGTTGATGAGATTTTGATTGTGCTGTAGAATGATGTGGGGTTTTTGATCCACAATCTTAGTTCAAGGAACTTGCCACAAAAATCAAGAGCTCCTCTTCAATTGTGGTCTCTAACTTCACCCTATTTTCACCTTCAAGGTTTATGGCGTGTCTATCCTACGTTAATATTGTCTTAGCCTGTTGATCATAGGGTTTTGTTTTTGCAATTTGCTTTGATGGGCACAAAAGCTTTGACAAAGTATCTCACATACCAATTTCTTCATGTAAAGAGTTGCTCTTTGTTGGAAGAAGATAAATACAAGCAATTTTTTAAATAATGATGTTGAATGTATTGAAGAACACAAGCATACAATGCAAAAATTTTCATCTATACAGCTTGAAGGTTAGCACTACATTTGAAGTTTGAATCATTTTATTAGGTTTTGTGATTTTGTCAGTAACAAGACCTAAAAGTGGCTATTTTAGCAACTAAAGATTTCAATGCATCCAACCATGTATTTTTTAGTTGTTGAATGAAGAAGTTATGAATTTTGAACATTAGAGGAGATTTGGAGGCTATAAAGGGTTGTTTCAGCATTATTCCCTGTTTTGGGAATAGTCAGATTAAAAAATAAAAATATTAAAATTTTATTAAGATTTTATTTATATATTTTTAAAATATATATTTTTTATTAGAAAGTATTTTTAAAATAAATTAAATATTAATATCTAATGTGGCAATCTCTCGGCCACATCAGACTACAGAGGTGTCACAATTCACAATGATGGAACCCTCTAGGAACTCACAATCTTTTAGAACCCTGAAATTTCCTCTAATGAGATGTATGCATGGTGAAGATGGTGGATTAGGATCACTAGCGCATTTGGAGTGCCCACCTTAACCCCTAAATGCCTAGGGCTTTTTCAACTTATTCGCTAAATTGAACAAAAAGTCAACATTGTGATAAGTTTAATTATTATTTTTTTATTATAACTGTACAATTTCAAACTAGACATTCTAGAGATCACATGGAAAAAGATAATACAACAATATCACTTATGGATTGAAAGGTTATAATGTTGATTATGAAGGTGTTAAAACTAAGAAAGTGATTTGAAGTCTTTCAATCCTCTTTTGACATGTCAAACTTATAAAAATGGTCACCAAAAAAATACGAGTTTGAAGGATTTAATATGCACAACTCCAATCAATTTATAGCTTCTCAAAATCTACTCTACAAATTTTTTAAATGAATTTTTAATGTGATTTTTTCTCCAAGTTCTAATATATTTGAGGCCCATTTCCAAGAACCTTCGGTCCTAATCATTCAATTTCAAAATCAGATTTTTGATGCTAAAACTAGAGTTCAAAAGGAATTTTTTTCAAAATATAAATGATTGAAAATGGTATTTAAATAAAGATTTTATTTAATTTTGAAGTAATATCCACACCAAAATTTGGTGCCTCAGCCATTTAGGAGTTAAGGGGATATAAAGGATCTCACCTTGTCCTTGTAGCATTGGCTTGTTTGGGGAGTAAGGCCTTGCCAAACTTTCTCACATAAGGTGGGTATACCATGTCAAAAACACCATCATCACTCTATGCACATCTCCAAAATCAACATGTATGTATGTGGAAGAATTAAATGATTTTAGAACATCTACTAAAAAAACTTTGACCCTTCATAACTTTAGCATATGATATTTTAATGTTGCATTCTTTGGTGTGTTGGATCCTTTCTTCACTTACCAACATTAGAGGATTTTGAAAGGGTCGGGAGGGCCATTTCAAGCTTGTTCCCTTGATCCTATTTCCACTATCACTTTGTTCTTTTTAGAAAAAAAAATTTGAAATTTATTTTTAAATTTAGAATGGAAAAAAAACCATTTTTTTTTTAAATTTCAAAATTTTCTTGGTGACATGGCAGTCGCCATGCCATGTCAAGCAACAACCACAAGGCTATTCCCTCAACTCTAGTAGCTTGGAGAACTCACAGCCCTCCAAAGTTGCTGAAAATCTTCTAATACAAAAAAATATGAAAATTTAACTGGTCTAATAATAATAGTAACTAGGTACAATAGTAAAAATTAGCAATTTGGGATGTACCTACTTTAGCTTTTCCTATAGGGTAATGCCCAAGGAGGAGGGTGTTTTGGGAAATAATGGGTTGACGAGGAAGGCGGAGCTCGACGAGGAGGCCTATTATTTTCCAAAACACCCAATGACAAGAGCCATTGCCCGATGTAAATCACGAGCAAAAGGATTAGAAATTGAAGATGATAAATCAAAGTTGGATGACTAATTTGTAATGCCCAATTACGCAAGAAAACCTATGCAATTAGGCATTACGTTACAAAAGCCTCCTAAAAAATGAACAAGGAATTTCTTGGGAGTGGTTTATATTGATACAAAGCTCCCGTTTCCTCTTCGATCCACAACTATTTATTTTTATTTTTATGTATGATGGTTTATTTGATTAGTATGTGGGACATTAATTTATCAAAGTCATGTTAAAGTCTTCTTTAGTTGGTTTCAACATTTGGGTGTTTGGAAATGGGTACCTCCTAAGGCAATTCAAATAGAAATTTTGAAAATTCCCATTACAAATATTGAACACCTTGTCATTTTGATTCAATGTGACTAATATTGAGAAGTGATAGATAAATAGAAGAATGATACTTGAAATGGAACATTATGGTGCTATAAGTTTGATTTTGTAAGGAGTTCTACTTAGTTGACCACGCCATCTACATGGTGCAATAGTTGTCGATGGAAGGCTTTCAAAAAATAGATGACGCACATGGCCATAAGGTCACCAACATTGAAGATGGGTTTTAAGAAAGCCACATTACCACTCAAAAGGACAAGAACAATCCTCCCCTGTGGTCTACAATTCAAGCTATTATGTTTTTGTTTCGACCTCCTATAATGTATTTTTTTTCCAAAAACAAATTGACCAAAACATATGTGAAATATTCCTTGATTTGCTAATCTTTTCTCATCAATCCAATGAATATGTGGAATGACCAAAGGAACCACAATGAATAGCATCCAACCCTTTTTTTTTAAAACTTTTTGAAAAAGTGTTGGAATGGCCACCAATTAAAATTTGGTGAAGCATTGTATTCTACACTCATCCATATTTTGAACCAAAAAACACTTTCCAATCATATTCACACACTTTTTCATTCAAATTTGACAATTTCATCCACAATTTTAGTCATCCACGATTTTAGTCATCCACATTTTTAGTAGAAATGGAAAAACAAAAAAAAGATTACTTTTGTTTAGCAAAAAGTAGAAATTCATTTTGAAATGGTGCAATCTGGACCCATGATGCCAAGAAAAAAAGGGCTGGGGGCTGGTGGCATCCTGCTGTACCTCAAGGGTTCAGAAGTAGTGTTTACTTGGGATTTGAAGTCCTATCAGGTTGGAATCAACTATCGTGTGATCGTGTGATCGGCAGGCGTAAACGTGATTTAATCAGACTCAGCGGAGTGCAAAAGTTCAGTCCATCTCGGGAGGACTCAATCTACAAACTGACTACAAATTAAACAGAGGTAACAACAAAAACTGATAGAGACAACTCGCCTTACGTAAAGCTCAAAAATGATGAGGCAAACAGACTGCGCCATGCGCCAGTCTATCGGAAGACCAACAAATCGGCAGAAAGTGCTACCAGAAGGCCAACAAACTGGCAGGAAATGCAACCAAAAGGCCAATAAACTGGCAAGCAAACAGAAAGGTCGACTGGGAAGGGAAAAAGTCTTGGAAAGGAGGACCAAGAACAAAAAAATTATAATTTAAATCTTGGAAGCGGAAACCAACACAGGAGAACTCCGGAACCCCAGAGAAACGATACATAACTTTCTCAACAATGTTGCCTTGACCGTCTCTACCAACTCCACGACCACTGCACCGCACACTCCATTCTAGGGGGAAGCTTCACACACCTACTCCAGAGAGGACCTGGCAACTTTTCCACCACCTCTGCTTTCAAAGCAGAGTCACTAATCTACATTGTAGAAGCCACAAAAGGAACAGTAAGCCCTGGAGAAACATCGACATCATGGTTACGATGTCTCTTTACAACAAACAATGCAAACTGTGCACTGCTCTCTAACACCATAACCAGTAAATCTATCCAAGTTCTCGCTTGCTACGTAAAAGATGGAGGCTGTGATACCATGAGCGAGCTCAAGAAACTTTACTAAACATGAAGGCTTATCACAGAACCTACAAGGATAGAAGCTAATCTTTCGCCTCCACATCAGTTGCAACTGGCACAGTATAAACCCTGTCAGCCTGATTTTGAGAAACAAAAAACCCTCAAGTATGAAGGGAAAAAGAGGACATACAAAAGTGGCACCACGTACCATGGAAATGTAGGATCACTGGTGGATTTGAATAAAGCAAAAAAACCAGCATGATGCTCGGACTGTGGACTGTGAAGATAAAAGCTAGCTTCCCACCATCGTCCTTTGTCCATTTCCGTTAAGATTTTTACCAAACCCAGTTGGACTGTTGGATACGCTGTCCGAGACAATGCTACAATAATTCTGGCTGCGAGTGGCTGCAGCCGCTTCCAGTCGCTTCCAAGTCTCCTCTCGTTTTGTTTCGATGCTCGTGGCTTTCGCGACATCCTCTTGATACTTGCGATCGCATTCCTCGAAAAGTTCATTGTCCAATTCCAAGAACACTTTGCGAACATTCATAGTAAGGCCATGCACAGCCTGGTTCCAATGACTAGCTTCATTCCTCGCCAGAGCAGGATACACTAAGGGAAGCACCACATGTCGGTTCTGCGCAACCAAGCTGACAATATGATCGTTGTTCCATAAGAAAAGTGCACGCTCTGCCACCTGCAGCAAGTCCATACACTTAGATCAGTACAATTTTGGTTGAGACAAGGTTGGAAATTACATACTACAAAATTACTGTAAGGTAGAGGATACTAAAACCATTAAGGACCTGATCCCGTCTACTATACTGACCCCTATGGTCTACAAAAACTCATCGAATCATACACTTCGTTGGCCCACAATAAGCAAATAGGATGAAAGCACGACTTTGGCTAAACGTATATGACCACTGATCATTTAATGGAAGTAGAAATCTCTACTGTCCGTCCGATAGTGGTCACCAACCTCCCATTTTGCATGATAGCGTAAGAAATCATCAAAAGTTAAATTATAAAAAATTTGACCTCAACAGATTTGGCTCTTGTACCCTAAGCGATTTCTCCACGGATCTGTACTGATCTCCCGAACATCACACACTTTTATATATGGATTTTAACGCTTGAAGTGACGAAAATAGTATCCTCTACCTTACTTTCAGAAACCTAGCAGCTCGGATGGCAATGAGAGTAAGAACACAAAAATGTACCTGGAAATGAGAGCTGTTAATACAACGGCTGAGCTGCCGGAAGAGGGGCACCATACAGCGTTGAAACTCAGCACCCTGCGTGGCCTCCATGACTTCCTCCAGCTCTCCCAGGAACAGAACCTCTTTCTGACTATTGGTCACAGGCCAAAACTTAAGCAAACCCCTGATGACCGTATCCGCCAATTTGAAATCCTTCTCCACAAACTGGATAATACAATAGGAGAGCTGCTGGTGGTACATAGAAACACATTTAGGTTTATGCAGGGGTAGAAGGGCACGGACTAAAAAAAGCTTGTGCTCCTCCTTGAGCGGCAGGGCAAACCCATTAACAATGCTTCCCAGAATCTCCAGAAGCTCGGCAATCCCACTGTGCTTCTCCGTCTCATATATAAAACGGTAGAATATGTTATTGATAGTCTTCCGGATGAAGGGGCGGTGCACCATGAACTTGCCGTAAATCCTATGCAATATCGTCTTCAAATACTCCCTCTCCCTGGGATCCTCGGAGTCAAACCGGTCTAGCAACCTAACTACAAATGAATGGTCAATGTATCGCTTGGCCACTTTGGCATCGGTTTCCGAAGACACCACGTAGCGAAGCAGAAACTCATATACAATTTGCAAGTGCGGCCATGCAGGATCCATGATGGGCTCCTCATCTTCAGCCTCGATGCCCTCATTCCCCGTATTCTCATGGTGAGCCGGAGGTAGAGTGCGAAACAGGTTCACCACCAGCATTCGCGTGACATCTTCAAAAACGGACTCTGTGAACTTCCCTGTCCCAGACGTCACATAATCCACAAGCTCCAGCAACGTCTGCCTCTTGATCTCCTTCTCCTTCACGTCCTTGGTCGGGTCTGCGAAATCGAATGTGTAGCAGCACAAGTTCAGCTTCTTTGAGAACAGATACTGACGCTCAGAAACAGGCACGTCTCGGAACGAAGGCAAAGGCTCGAACATCCCGTTGGGAGACTTGGATTCTTTCGGCTTCTGGATGCTTGAGGCCAGCACTGAGGATGCAACAACCTCCCCTGCTTGCCTAACCATAGGGAGCGCCGGGTTCCGTGTTCCCAATGGATTTACATTCGGTTTCATGCTTGGTGGTGGCGCCATAGCTGGCGTCGATGACGGCCCTGGCGGTGCTGGGGATGGAGTCGACGACGGCGCCACAGCAGCACCGTTGGCTGCTGCATTGACATCATTGACTTCGACTGTTTTAGTTGGACCCTTTTGGCGAGTGATCCCGAACCTCAGCTTGAATACCATAACTGCTCAACCGTTTAATTCCAATCCTTCCCACCTCATCGTGACATGTCCGTCCTTATTCTACTACACACCCTCCTTACAGATGGCCACACTTGATCATTTCATTCAGAAAAGCTTCAGTTTCGGAACCTGTACACAGAACCCACTTCTGTTCAGAAAAGCGTCACTTTTGCATCCTGTACAAACCACCCACTCAGTAGTGATTCATAACAAGTGTCCGACGCTGAGAGGTCTTTTCTGGATATCGAATAGACAAGAGATGCTTTGCTAACAAGAAATTCTTTAGGGTTGAATTGGTAAAGCAAGAGGTTTGGAAAACATTGACCCAGCATAAGATTAGAACCTCAAGGTTTAGAGTCTGTACGTTTAAAACAAACAATTGACTAATCGCGTAATGTATTAGAGGAAATTGGTTTCCACTCCAAACAAACAACACTCCAAGCTTACACCCAAATCAGAACTGTTACTAGCAATTAGAAAGGTTCCTCAGTAAGAGATGTGGATTCGAATGTGTATGAATAAAACAGAGTACGGAAACTCTATTCAGAGCAAATTACGTCAGTCACTGAAAAAAAAAAAGCCATTCCAAATCCTAGCATGGGTCCTATTCAAGAGTACTGTCGGCAGAAACAAGAGACTCCTGACTACATAACAGAAGCAACAGCTCTCACGTCTGGAGTCACGATAAGAGCAAAACTCTCAAGCACTTTCCGAGGGCATCGCCGCTTCATCTTATTCATTCAAAACGTTCATAGGAAGGAAGAGCATATAGCATTGACCTAAATATATGAAGGCCAAAAAACAACGAACCAGTCATAAAGTACGGTCATTTATTTGCCCCCCATCGGACAGAAGCATAACAGACGAAGTACTACTATTCAGCGAAGTATCAGAAACTGTCTCTTCCTCACAAACAAAAACCACACACAAACCTCACTTCACCATAAAACCTACATCCTAGGTTCAGAGACTAGACCGGCAAAGAAACTAACAGGGAAGCATCAAATCACTAATAAAGCAATCCCCAGTTCCGTAATAACTACAGCAAACTAACAGTCACATACAACCTGTCCATCACACGTGCAAACGATCCGACCCTTTACCGTAACCAAACCGAAGATCCGATTCCCCAAACAACACATCCCATAACTCCCCTTACGAACTCCCCCACCCGGATTCAATTTTTTCAAAACCACTTAATCAAAACCCTAAAATATCGCGCCCCCTCCCCCCTTTCAAAAAAAACCCAACCCAACCCCAACTCCCCTACCGATTTCACGCTTAACCCAAACACCCCCAAATTCAAAACTCCCACACCAACACCAACGAATAACAACCCCAACCCAATCTAATCTTAGGTCAAGTCTTCAACTCCACCGACACCCTGACACCCCAAATCCCCGTTCCAACCTCCTGGAACCCTGATTGCGGTTGTTAAAGGTTCCTCGACTAGATCAACGAAGCTTCCAACCCAAACAAACCCAAACTCATCCGCCACAAACGATGCTGCCGATCAAATTACTTCGACAAACCTCCTCCTCCTCCCAATCGTTCAATCTCAAGTAAAAGCTCCGAACTACGAGGAGCAGCATCGTTTCTTCCTAGTGCTGAGTTCCATGCCAAAGTGGGGGATGCTTACGAGTGCTGTTGTATATTTGAAAACCCTGAAGGTGAAGTGAGCCGAATGTGCGCACAAGCGCCGAGTGGAAGTGAACTTAGAATGTGAAAGGGGTGGGAGAGAAGAAGTGACGGCACCATGGATCTTCAAGAGCCGGTGCAATGAAAGCTGGTGGGGGCGTGTGAGGGGGGGCGTTGTAAGGCCGGAAGGGAGAAGAGCGGGGGGAGGGAGGGGGGCGTAAGCTTATTAGTGTAGGTCGTAAGGTGTGGCTGGCCACGTGATTGGGCTTATTTCTTTGGGCCTTGTTTGCTTCTTTCGAGCTGATTTCCCGGCCTCCTCAAATCTTACTCCCCATTCTCTTTCCTCTTTTCGAATTTCTTTGACTGGGTCCTTCAGGGTGACTTTGATCCCCTCGTTGCCCCCACGGTTTATCCTTGGAGGAAACATTGGAATTTTTTATTTGGGACACATGATAAAATTTGGAAACTTGGAATTCATGTTTGCAATAAGAGGTTTCAGATTAGGTAGGATAGGTGAAGAAATACATAAAAATGTGGCACAAAATAGGGGGCAATTTTTTACATTTATCCTCGGCTAGGGCAATGAGGGGGTCAATCCTCCTTCACCCGTATTAGGGGAAGTCATAGTGAAGGGGTTAGCTTAGTTTAGCAAGCATATTGTAGTTTGGCAGTTACTGCCACTTTTCAATGCATTGTGTCACATTGCACTAAGATTTCAAAATTTAGGATTTCAAAATTTTAATTTCCAATCCCCCCTCCCCCCCCCCCCCCCTCTCTTGTAATTTTCAAAAACCATTTGTTTGACAATCAATATGGGACAATTCATCCCATATCCATATGTAGTATTGTATCCATATTTAGTACATATTCATATACAATATTGTATCCATATTCAATATTTGTATTCAATATCCAATACATATTCATATATGGTACTGTATCCATATTAAGTATGTAGTACATATTTGTATATGGTACTATATATGTATCTAGTATTTCATATTTGGACTACTCAGATTAAATCTCACAAGATGGCTTGTGATTTTTTGAAAAATCAACAACAATTTCAAGGATAAGCATTTTTTTTAAATCAACGGCCTGTAAATTTTTTGAGAGAGGGGAGGGGCAACTAATGCAAACTAGAGGGATATGCCTCTTTTCAGTGCATTGTTGTGGGGAGAATCATTACTTAGTTCATTGTTAGATGGTACTTTGGGAAAATAACCGGTTGGAGTTTGAAAATGGAGGATCCCAAACTAGACCAAACATTGGTAGGAACAACAACCAACTAGTGTGCAATAAGAAAAGATTGATATGTAGCCACCGCTTTGAGGAAATTGTTAGGTTTTAGTAGCTTGCCATTTCAAGGTAAAGGCTAATATATGGGGAGTTGGAGGTTGGTATGTTTTTAGACATGGCGGGTATTGCTTAAGGGTTGGTAGTAGCGGATAGTCCCTGCTCCAATGTCTATGTCTACTTTGCTAGTGCAATGAATTCCAATCAATCTGCTATCCTACTCCAATAAAGTGAATTTTTGGAAGATCCTACGCATCCAACTTGGAGGGTTTTCCATTATTCAATTTAGAAGATTTTGTGTTAGTCAACTTTGATTAGTTGATGTCAATGAACTTTGATGAGCTCCTGCCATGAAATTGATATTAGAACTTGCAATTTTGAAACTGCAATCAATTATTGCATTCAATTTCAATCAACTTTCAATTGGTGATTTAAACTAGATCATAGACACCATCAAGTTGGTTTAGCTTTTCATTTTTATGAACCATTGAAATATAGAGTTTAATTTGGAACAAGGAGTATTTGGAAACTACAAATTTATTTTAAGACAAAGGGAGTATTAGTTAGTAGTGTTATATATAAATTGATTTTAACCAATAAATGGAATTGGAGTGTGGTTTTGACTTTGAAGGAAAAAATTCACTATATGGCTAGAATATATAACGTGAGTTAAAGTTTTAAAACCAAATATAAACAAAATATTTGAAGCAAAAATCAAAGAGGATCATGCTAAGATAGAATTCACTTCTAGATAGCTAGAGCCTCTAGGCTTTGATTGGTAATTTCTTGCATTGCTCTCTTCACTCCTTTTTGTCTTAAAAATTTCTTTAATATATTGTTGCCTTCATTTTAGAGGCAAGTGTTGAAACTGATAAATTTTTTTTCCTTGGTGCCAACATGACACACATTTTAAAATGCAAATAGGGCAAGTAATTCCTCCAATTTTGTTTATTACTATAATTCATCGCTTTTATATTTTCATTCATTATATTACTTAATATTCATAAACTTCATCCAAAATTTGGCAAACTTTACATTTCTAAGAAATTTTTGGTAGTTACATCTACCTTTCTCACTAGTATAAATGCATTCAACAACAAAATTAGGTAAGATTCTAGCAAAAATTCACTAAAAAAATAATAATTGGTTGAGTTCATCACATTTTGGATTCAAAATAAAAACTCTAATTTGTTAGCCTCATTGGATGAATGTAAAAATTGTAGGTCATGAAGATGTTTGCATTGCCTTTATGTTACTTATTTTTAAAATAAAATTACACTATCACATGTATTTCATTATTATTAATCTTTAAATGTTTGTAACTTGTCTCTTATTTTGAAGTTTATTAAGATGCATTATATTAAACAATAACTCCAAGAAAGAACTTGTCACCCATTTGGAAACAAAGTTGTAGATTTTGAATCATAAAGTATGCATGTACAATTGGATTTGCAATTTTGAATTTTGAACTATTTCTATAATTAATTACATTTTGTGAATTAATCATTTTTTAGGGCTCCTATGCTTCTTAAGTCTTGAATGCATTTTTCAATTTCAACTACTTCACAAGGAATAACTAGTATGGGCAACATATATTGTCAATTTACACTAGTGAAGCTTCTTTTTGCAATCAAGGAGGTTGGAGACAACATTGAATTAAACATAAATTTTTTGTAGTTGTCTATTATAATGATTCAAACAAAGCCCTCAAATTTTTGTTTTAAATGGAATTAAATTTTTGTTTTAAATATCCCAACAATACATATTCTAAATAAGGATGATTTGACTAATTTTTTTGATAATATATCATATAAGACATGAAATTGATTTTATTAAAAGTATTATAGTTATGTAGTACTTGAAGTTTGGGAAGATCTACCTTCAAATTTTATATGATATCCAAGCATGATAATTACTTATTATCATACTCTAGTCATTAGTTATAATGATTTGATTTGATTGAATGTCTTTTTGGTTGGCATGAAATTTTCTCCTAATCATCTATTGAAAGAATTTGTATTTTTTTTTCCAAATTTAATATTTTTCCCTATATTATTTAAGAGAAGTTTAAAAAGTCATGCCAAAATTTAACATGATAAAAATATGCCCAAACTTTTATTAGTTCTAGAAAGAGACTTTGGTAGTTTAGGATTTTACTTGAGATGATGGTGTGTTTAACCTTGAGCAAGGTTACTTTGGAGAAGGAACATAGATTGGGAGTTTAGGCTCATTCACACCCTAAACACTGTATCATGAACCATATTGGATTAGGGTTTAGTTTAAATGCACACTTAAGAAAATTGCACCTAAATTCATATAGACATGCATTTAAACATTTCTACATTGTCAAATTTTGGTTGAATCTTATTGAAAGTTAAAAGAAGAGTCAAGATTCAATTTGCATGCATTTTGAGGGCAATATATGAATACACTACAAATTTTCAAAGTGTTGAAAATAGTTGTCATCAAAATCAAACTTAAACTCCTGCTTTTAGAGTGCTTTCATTTTAGGCAAGAATCTAAATGGAATAGTTTTACACTAGCAAGTTACATTTAAATGTAGTCTCCATTGGACTGAAAAAATTTCAAGTGTAAAGTTACGTTCCTTGGTCTCAATTTTCGTTGGTTATATGGCAAAGTTGCTCTCCACTCTGAAATGAGATCAGAGAATTCCTTTCCTGAATTGTAGAAAAAATTGAACTACAATACCATCATCATCTCCAGGATGAACGATCTCATCCAAAGAACGAATTCCGTTGACGGAACCTCGGCACAACATTTGGATAACCCCCAATTCTTCAGCTCGCACCTCCTTCCCGTCTGTTGTGTCTCTCCCCTGTGCTCCAGATTGCTCCATCGCTTCCCCAATTCCCCAATTCTCCCCTCCATCTCTCTCGCATTCCTCACTCATCTCCTCAGATTTTTTTATCTGTTTTTTTTCCATTTCAAAATTGCTCACTCACTCAGTACAAGAACTCTGGACGAAGAAGTTGTCTCAGGAAGTTGGAGCTCGAGGTAAGCTTAGGAGCTTGAGGTCGGAGAGCGAGACTGGGGTAACGAGAGAAGGAGCTGCAGCCTCAGACAATGTGGGGCGTGCAAGGGACGTTGCAGGCTCCGCACTTGTCAGCTGCTACAGGATTGCGCCTCGCTTCGCCGGCTACTTGCCGGAAAGTTCTGGAGCGCGTCGCCTCTCGCGTGGGACAACGAGCGGCTCCTGGATATGGCTCCGTTTTAGTCGTGGAGTGCAAGGAGGAAGGCGATAGGTATGGTTTAGTTGAAGCTCTCCTTCTCTCAGTGAATTATGCTGATCTGAAACAGTTTTTTTGTTTACATTACAATCGCTGTTTGTGGAATAGTGTTGCAAAATTGCTTGACGAAGGGCGTGGTGATTTTTAATTTCGTAACATTAGGGGAAGCTTCGTGTGGAAACAGCAGTGGAGGAAGTACACTAAGAGGTGCAATGTTGAGTTTGCACTTCTGTAGTGCTATTCATAGTATAGAATTTTAAGGATTGTGTGATAAAGGGCTTGGCAAATGATATCCCTTGTAAATCCACTGCCTTAATTTAAATAAGAAGATTTCGGTACAATGTGCAATTATTGTAGTTCGTGTGCAGTATTGAATGGCGTTCCGACGGAACTGAATTGTTCGAGCCTGATGTTTCGCTTCATTTTTTAATCCAGGATGAGAAGAGACATTGTGTAATTTTAGGGTTAGAGTTGGAAAAAATTGTGGTGCTTCGTGCAGAATGAAAGCTTGAACTATGGTGAACGGTTTGAATTTTTCAGGGTGAGTGAACCAGGGAATGGTGTGAAAGTAGCTAAGAAAAGGGGGAAAAAGGAGAGTGATAGCTCTGGAACGGCCGCTCCAGTTCCCTCGCAGCTACTCCATCCGATTTCTGTGAAAATTCCAGTCGGCAACCGGGAGGTAGGGGTCAGGCTTTTCTGGATTTATTTTTTGAAGTATGTGGAATTCTGATCTCAACTGCGAATTTTGGGAGCTCACGTTTATTTCGCACGCGGGGTTTGCTGTCATGATTCCAGGAACCTTTTCATGTTTGTGGAGTGACTTACTGCTTTGCAGATAGTGGTGGAGACTGGTTTGATTGGAAGGCAAGCCAATGGCGCCGTCACAGTTACTGATGGCGAGACGGTAGGCCAATCCATTGATCCTCTAATCTAGGGTTTGAGAATAGACACTTGGTCTTCGCCTTCTTTTTTTAAAAGCGTATCTACCTATCTCTAGCATATTTTAAGACGATGAAAGGCTCATCGTGGTGCCTCCCGTTGCAGTAAATTTATATCTTTCAACATATAATGACCTTTTAAATCATTACGTGCCAAATTAGTTATGCATCCTCCTGATATCGACAGGGGTTGATATCAACCTCAATGATTTTTGATTTTGACCTTGATGTTGTTGTTGCAAACCAGGTGCTCTACACCACTGTGTGTGCATCAAAGGAGCCAAGTGAGCCATCTGATTTCGTTCCACTCTCTGTTCAATACCAAGAACGATTCTCGGCAGCAGGTCGTACAAGGTTAGCTGAGGATGTACTTAAGTATCTTTGATGATTACTCATTGTTGATTCTCAGGAGAAGCATAGGTCTGCAGGTTGTAATCTAGATGTATTCTATATGAACCGCTTGGGATAGGTGTGTCATCCTGGTTCGTTCTCTAATTCTAGGAACATGTTTAGTTGTGAGCACACAAGATTGGAACAACTGGAATCGATGCACTGGATTACTGAGCTAATGCAAACATAGTTAACGGAGTTCATGATTCTGATTTAGATGACGAATACAGAGCTGTTTCTGTTCTGTTATTAGTACATTATCTTAGGGTTATCATATGATAACCGAATCTTTGTGTGCTGAATCGTTGAGCTTATCAATTCAATTTTTTGCATTGACAGTGGCGGCTTTATTAAGAGGGAAGGAAGGGCGCGTGATCATGAGGTATGGCTGGGTATTTTTGTTTTGACTCTATTTTAAAGAATGCTGATTGATAGCATTGAATTATTTCTCATTGGCTTCACAAATGTTCGTGTAAAGAATTCACCTATGCGCGCTCTTTATGGACATTTTTCTTAAACATGCGGTTTTGTCTAATAACCGATATTGGATCTGGTGGGGGCGAACAGATATTGGTGTGTCGACTGATTGATAGACCAATACGTCCCATGATAGCTCATGGGTTTCATTACGAAACTCAAATTCTAGTCTGGGTAAGTCCAAAGCGCTTTGGTTTGCTCAAATTGGATCTACTTGGTTTCTTGATGTTTGTGACGAAGGGACATGTGAAGGGAGGAAGTGAGGTTTCATGATATGAATTTAGTGGTTCTTATCCGTGTGCAGGTTCTTAGTTATGATGGCATGCATTCTCCTGACCCATTGGCTATCACATCAGCTGGTGCAGCCTTGTAAGTTTTGCAATGACTTTATCTTCCTTTGCAGTCGTCCTAGGGATTTAGCAATTATATCGTATCCCTGATAATTTTCTTCATCTAGTCACGAAATTCGGTTCTGTAGTTCAGTGGGCTTCATTTTGCTTATTATGAATGTATCAGATATAGTAGTGTAGTGGATTGGTGCTTACAATTTAATAATACTATAAAGTTTATTTGTATTACGTCGGAGATTTCTGACCTAAGCATATGCTTGAGCTCTTTATCAGGGCGATCTCTGATATCCCTATGTCGAAGCCAGTGGCTGGTGTGCGTGTCGGATTTCTGAATGGTCAGTTTATAGTGAACCCGACGATTGTCGAGATGGAGAGTTCAACGCTGGACCTCGTAGTAGCTGGAACGGCTGATGCAGTGCTTATGATCGAGGCAAGTTTCGGTAACTTTAAGTTTAGCAGAATATTTTTAATTGCATCGAATTTGCATTGAATTATGTATTCTGTGAACACTGCTTGATTGAAATTTTTTGTGGTTAGGGTATCAGTTCGAGGCTTCTGCTTTCTTAAGTAATAGAGTGCGAGCTACCTGTTTTTTTGTGTTCCGGGAGACAAACTTCTTATATTTGATACTTTGGATTGTGTGCAGGGCTACTGTGACTTTTTGTCAGAAGAAGAGTTAGTATGCGCTGTTGAAGTTGGCCATGTATTACTTTTTCCCTCTTTGGTTCACCATATTGCAGTTTGACTGTTGCCATTATTGGCGGAGATGTGAGTCTATGGGTTGAAGTTGTCGATATGAGTGAAGAAACTGATTGGGTTGTTAATCGGATTCTCGGTTTCAGGGTGCCGTAAAGACGATTTGTGGAGGGTTACAAAAACTAGCGAATATGGTTGGTAAAGAGAAGAACATAGATGCAATCCAACTACCTCCGGGCATAATCAGTGACTATATAGAGGTATGTCCTCCTATCACTACTGTTACCCTCCAGAATGTTCATGCTTCAGTTATAGCCTTTTTGTAAGATGCAGAGGTATAACTCAAATGGTCCCATATTGATCCAGTCAATCTTTCTAAGTATTGCATAATTAACTCTTTTTTCTGCAATTCCTGTTTCACTTTTTGATTGAGACCAAATCTTTGCCTTATGTGGGTTTATATTCAACAGAGGCTTGTTGGAACAGAATTAGAGAATGCTTTGCAAATCGGTATCAAACAGAAGCGAGGTGCTGCAATCAAGGAAATCGAAGAAACGGTGTTGTCGGCTTTGACGGTGGAAGGGGTCCGCAGGGAACAAGCTGCGCTATCAGCAGCAGTACAAGCCAAGGTTCCTGAGGAGGTAGCGCCTGGCACTTGGGAGGATGAGGAGGATTTGTTGGAAGATGGCTTGGTTGACGAGAGCGAAGTGCATGTGACAGCTGCGCCTAGGAAACCCGTGGTGGAGGTATGCCTGGATTTGACTTTGCTGTGATCGGGAATTGTATTTAGCAGTTTCGTAGTGCAACTTGCAGGATGAAGACGGGTCTTCAAGTTTAAATTGGAATGGCGACGTGCATCTCAATTTTTACTGATATGGTTTGCAAGTAGCTTGCATTCGTAGCAATCTATGGTTGCACTGACCTCTATATTTTTTTATTGTGAAGCTCTTTGATCCTATTGATGTGAAGAGAGTTTTCAAGGACGTCTGTTCTCAATTTCTTCGAAGACTGATTGTTAAGGTCTGTCAACCTACTTACCAAGAATTTTTAGCTGTGAAAATATTTGAAGCGACGGGGTTTTATGGCGGTGTAACGACAGTTATAATCACTATACATGATTTATGCCCTTTTTAATCTTACTGAATTTTGTATCAGCTGTTAGTAGTATTGTGTTATGCGACGACGATCAAGTGATTATTGTGTGTCAAGGACTCGGGTTGCGAATATGTTTCAGTTTATCTTTTGAACTTGCGGAATTTAATACAGACGGGAGTAAGAAGTGACGGTCGGAAGGTCACTGACGTTCGACCGATTCAAAGCATGTGTAGTCTTCTTCCACGAACTCACGGAAGTGCTCTTTTTACTCGAGGGGAAACACAGGTTCCAGAAGCTCCCTTTTGCACCCAATTCTATGTTTTCATTTTACATGTTACGGCTCCTGCTATTGATCGTCTTATTGAACATTCACTTGCGAGGCACCCTCTCAAAGCTTTCAGCACTGAAACTTCGTTTCATGGTCTATGCAGGCATTGGTAGTGATAACTTTGGGTGGAGACAATATGGGGCAACGTGTTGATAATCTCACTAGTACAGAAGATCTTAAACGCTTTTATTTACAAGTGCGTTACTTATTTCTGGGCTTTGTTCATGTTTTTCTTAAGGTCATGCTCTGTTAGGTCTGATTTAAGCTAGATCATAAAATCGCAGTTGGTTGTGGAATTATCAATAATCTAGTAGCCGGAAAGCAATTGGCATTGGTGACCAAGATTCATTATCTGTCATTTCGTATACCTTTTTTCATGTGCGCACTCTCACTGTGTGGTTTCCAGTATTCATTCCCTCCAGCTTCTGTAGGAGAAGTGGGAAGGGTTGGTGCTCCTAGTAGGCGGGAAATTGGACATGGAACACTTGCAGAGCGGGCTTTAGAACCGGTCATCCCAGACGAAGAGGGTTTCCCTTACACCATCCGGGTAGAGAGTTCTATTACCGAAAGCAACGGGTCATCCAGGTAGTAGACATCTGTCTTGCATTGTTTTTATTTAGGAAACACAGATTGTGTTGCAATCCTATTTGTTTGTGAGAAGTGGAGGCTCTTTTGTGACCTTACCATGCGTTATTTTCATCGTCCTTGTAGTATGGCTTCAGTCTGTGGAGGTTGCTTGGCTATGCTGGACGCGGGTGTTCCGCTTAAATCGTCTGTGGCTGGAATTGCCATGGGGCTGATTCTGAACACAAGAGATTGTGGAGGGGATGGAGAGCCTCTCATATTGAGTGACATTCTAGGATCAGAAGATGCCTTAGGTGACATGGACTTCAAGGTGAACATTACCATTTCAATTTAATCCCATGGTCGTGTCTACTTTTGGTACTGCACTGCCTGTAAATTGCCACTAGAACTCCAGTATTGCGTCGACTTTAGAAGCAACATTATTCATGCTATGCTTATCTGCGAATACATCATCATAAATGCCCTATTTTAATTTTGCTATTCATATGTTAATTGATATTGACAGGTTGCTGGGAATGAGACTGGAATCACTGCTTTTCAAATGGATATTAAGGTGCGTGAAACGGTCAAAATCTGCTATCTATTGGAGACCAACAGTGAATATTTTCATCGCTCATGTGCAGACTCTGACTTGTAGTGGCTGGGGATTTGGATAGGTAGAGGGCATTACAGTTCCTGTAATGAGAATGGCATTGGAACAAGCTAAAGCTGGCCGCATTCATATTCTTGGTATTGCCTCTTTTAGCATTTTACCTCTGGAACTTTAGTGACTTTTTTATGTACTCATTATCAACTGTGTTGGATTGAGCTTTTCGAAGTTTTATTTTACCATGAAATCGAGTTTTAATGGTTACAGCGAAGTTCCGTAAGCTCGCTAAATGTCTCAAAGTCTAGAGGATGAATTAGGTGCCTTGAATCAGAAGGATTTCAAAGTTCGCATTTTTCAGTTCCTTACCTTAATCAAAGAAAGAGTTTTTTGGGCTTCCTCTTGCCTGAGAATTTTAATAGCTCTGTTCGTCTGGGATGAATCTATCTGTTGAGCTTGGCTCTAACGTTGTTCTGGGGAATATATCTGTTTTACAGGTGAAATGTCTAAGAGCTCACCTCCTCCAGCTCTGCAGGTGTCAACTCATGCACCACGAATTACAATGCTAAAGGTATTCAGTTTAAGTTGATTGTGTTTGATGCATAAGGAATGCGATATTTATTGTTTGTCTTATTTTGATATTTTTTGACTACCCTGAGATAATTGTTGTAGACTCACAAATTCGCTCAGATTGTTACTAGACTTCAATTAGATCCGCCGACTTCTCCAAAGTTGCAGCACTTCATGTCAGGCAAGCATGACAGTTTTTGTGTCTAATCATCGGTTCTTAACCAAAAAAAATTGGTGGACAGGTTGATACTGACAAGATAAGTATCATTGTTGGACCTGGAGGAAAGACAATCAGAGGCATTATAGAGTCCTCTGGAGTTGAGTCAGTGGATGTTAGTGATGATGGTTCTGTAAGTCTTCTTCTTTTTCTCGTGGGATTCGTGCTTAGTAAGATTGTGTTTGAAGCATATTCATACCATCGTGGAAGGGTTCATTTCCATTGTATAAATATGCCAGTTTCGGTTTTCCGTGTTACAAGGGACAGCCGTCAAATTTAATTTTTCAATTGTGGCTTACTTCAGTATTGACCTTTGTTTTGACGATTGCAGGTTAGGATTGTAGGGCGATCTGTCCAAGGAATAGAAGTTGCTAGGTCCAGGATTTTAGGTTTGACAATGGTTCCCACGGTGGGGACTGTGTACAGGTATGTGACCTCTAGAGTTCTTTCGAACTTAACAATTTCGGGAGATTCCGTATTGTTGATTCTCTTACAGTGCAGTCTCTGAAAATGCAGTTTTGCGCACATTCTTTGATTCAAGGTTTTTCAATTGATTAGTTGACCAATGATATGAAATCAAATGCCTGGTCGGATATCTGATGAGGGTCGTTTCCTGGGCTTCTGAGTCATTTATTTCCTCTTACTGTCGTGGAAATGTTTGTGCAGGAATTGTAAAGTGAAGACAGTGACCACTTTTGGATGTTTTGTAGAAATAGCTCCAGGGAAAGAGGTCAGTGCTTATGTCACCCTTATTTTTAACTGTGCGCTTCCTGCTAATGTGTTCTGTGTTATCATTTAAGATGTATTGCTTGTGTTCTTCCGTAGTTTTCAATTTTGGTACGTTGTGACTAGTCTATCAGACTGCCAGATATAGGAATCTAGATCAAGACCTGGCCTCTGCAATTATGCCTCTACAATCTAATTTGTGGGTTGTAAACGCAGGGCTTATGTCATATTAGCGAATTGACTAGTAGCAAGAAACTGGCAAGAGTTGAAGATGTAAGGTCCTCCTGGCACAGTTGCTTAACATTTTGAAACTTATAATAATAATTTCACTGTGGAAGCTAAATGTCGATTATAGTAATTATCCAAACATATTTCTATTGGTCAAAAATAATGTAAGATGTCTTTCTGTTGGTACACATTGCTACCTTGGAACTTCCTGAATGATTCATTTCAACTCCTTTCTATACATTAAATTATAAATAATAAAATCCTATGTGAATTAGCTTGAGTTCTTATACACTATATTTGTTTGTCACGGTGAGATCTTCGGAACCATGTGTTCCGAGGTTGCGGTCATGGTGCCGTTAGAAAGCTCTTTACGAGGAGGGGTGCACAGACTTTGTTTCATGGCCTTTGGACATACGGTGCGAAAGTTTTGGATTTTTGAGTTATTTTCGAATTAAAAATTGAATTAAATTATCTTTTACTTTGGGCCAACAGCGCAGGGCTACACTAGTAGATATGGAAACAGTCACTTTGGGCCATTTAAGCACGTAGGGGTTAATAAGTTGAATACTTTAGAATTTTCATGTCACGTTTCCAAATATGGGTTAAAGAGGAGGCTGCTATGGTTGTTTATTTGCTGGCAATGATAACATGCGATGAAGCGTGAATCAGTAATCAACCACTGCATTCTTATCTGTTGTTTCTTGTGTCCAGTTTGTGAACGAGGGAGACTTCTTAGATGTCAAGCTAATTGAGGTACGTCCTGTTTCCTCCTTAGTTGAGACTTTTTCTTTGATGCTGAGTAAGATGAGGCAGTCATTTTCCAAGTATGTGGACTCTCAAATCTTGTAGCCGAATTCATATTAATGGCTGTAATTTAATGATTTTACAGATCAATGCAAGGGGTCAGCTGCGACTGAGTCATCGTGCCTGCTCCGTGGACCAAAGTGTGCCTGGTAGTGAGAGTGCACCAGAGCTTGCGGGTGCCACCAAGGAAAATGCTTAGTAATATTCTCTTTTTCAACCATTTGTGAGGATATCTTTGTCTATCACACCCCTAGTAATTCCAATGAACGCCATCGTTCAATAATCATTTCCTGGATGTGTGAGTATGATTGACATCATGAGATACTTGCTGTCCGTGTAGCAAAAATCTGCCGACATAGAAGTTATTGGAGGAGCAATTTTTTATGCCTTGCCCTCACTCTCACCTAATAACTTTGGAATCAAAATGAGGCTGCATATGTGCAGATTACAACATACTCGTATGCCTCTGATGTAAGGCTCTTTCGTGCAGTGGAAAATACAGATCCTTGAGTTGCAACGTAACCCCATCCACCCTCTGATAGTCTTCTTTTTTAAACTTGCTTCTGAATATGGTTTGCATACAATATTGCACTTCCTGCGGTCAGAAAAATTACAGGATTTGGTTCACAGGATTTCAAAACATCATCTTACTTTGATATCATCTTATATTATAATTTTTTTCATGTAGTGACCTGGTGCTTATATTCGAGGTACTCCTGGACATAACCTTGCCTTGATAATCCAATTAGTTCTATCAGGTACTTTTTTAATTAGAAATATTTCACCCAAATGATGATTTGTAAGATTTGTGGATTGAACTATCTTGAGAGACTCTATTTGAGCTATAATTCAGAGCCCACCCTATTTGTGCCACTATGTGTTAATAACTTACATTTCAAACTTTCAAATGCCTACTTTAGTAATGCTTAGTGGCCAAGAAGTGGGCACTAGTAGGGTCTCTTGCCTTATGACACAATAAATGTAAAAATGATATCTACAAGAATTTGTGGAGATGCAAGTATTTCAATTGAACTATCTATTTTGAACTCCTACTTGATTGGACTAAACATTTTGAATTGCTACTCTATCCATTTCAATGTCCTTGACTAAATGTCCATTTCTTTAGAGAACCTCCTATTATATGTGTCTCTAAATGTTGAAGTAACTTCAACAAGTTTTGAATAAAAATGCATTAACCCTAGAAGGTAGCATCCCTCCATAATCCAAGTAGTCACTAAGATAATTTAAGTTTTGGTCCAATAAGTGCATTTTTTTTATTCTATAGTTAATAGTGAAGGTCATCCATTGGACCTTTTAGATTGATAGCTAGTGTCTTTGCAAGGTTAATGAATCTAATGGCCTTGTAGTATTATTAAAAGTGGTAATAAAATTATCTTTGGACTTCACACAAAAAAACATTCTATCTATAGACCTTGAAAAAATATCTTGGAGAAATCAATGGTGCATGTCTCTTGTCTTTTACTATTGACAAATTACATTGTAGATTCAAGTGTCTCTTCATTGCAAAAACTTATTTTATATAAAAAAATCCCTACTTCATGTGCATTCCCATTCACCAATTAGGTGAAAATTCAACTTCTCACAAAAGTTAAGTATTTTTTTTCCTATTTTATTATTTATAGGTGCTTGCTATTATTTTGAGTTGAATCCTATGGAGGAGTTTAGTTTCTTCCTTTGTCACCTATTGAAGATTATGTTTCCCACCTTTGTATTAACTAAATCTTAAATATTGGAAGGAATATTTATTGCCTTGAGTAAATTAAATTTTAAATTCTTTTAAATTCTTGTTGATTTCATTTAGAGGTTTAAATGTATAGTCTACCTTTTCTTCACCCTTCATATGGATACAACTTTATAGGTAGAGAAATTACAAGCATTGTTTTTTTTGTGGAAATCAAAGATCTACCATACCATATTTAATGGTTAGGGCTAACAAAAAACATTATTTATATAATGGATGCTAGAATTTTTGAAAAATTATTGTTTCAATTATAATTGTGTAGTGAAAAAGAATCTTGTAAAATATTTTATTTTGAACATCACTCAAACTATATTTTCTAGACAAAATTTAAATACTCAACAAAACATGATGATTCAAATGATCGGATATGTACATCCTTAATGAACATGCACTACCTAAAATATGACACAAAAATCTAGATATTTTATTTCAAAAGCTATAAACAATCAAAACATGAATCTAGGAAAGCCTACTATCTAGCTTTGATTTTTTATTTTCTTAAATAGAGTACTTTGCAAATTAACAACTCATTCATATGGTTTTCCAAGAATTTATGCTATAGACTAAAGTATATTGGAATTGTTTCTCAATTTCCAATAAGATCCTAATTATACAAGCAACTATATTGCAAGAGGCTCTATAATTGTAGAAGCAACTCATTTTTCAAATAAGGTAATTATAATAGAAGTACCTATTTCGAATAGGCCTCTACAATGGCTTTGTAGGTTGAATTATTGTAAACAATAGTTGAATGCACTATTCATTAAAAGAGATTCATTGTTTGTACCTTCTCGTCCACTCACCCCTCTTCTTTCTAGGCTTAGGGAGAAGTGCCAAAACTGATCATAATAGGTGAGTCTATGAGACCAGAATGGGTCTAGATGAAAAATCCATATTTAAATTGAATAAAATATTCATTTTGGGAGGAAAAAAAATATTGCACTCTTCCTCGTCTTTATTTTTGCAAACATTGGATTCAATTTTTCCACAAGTTTCTCACAATATACAAGCTAAAATGCTTAAGTTATCCAAAATAGGTACTTCTACTTTACTCAAACTTCCTCACTTTTAATAGCTTCTATTTATGCAAAGCCTTCTCCCCTTGACAATATTTTATGTTTATCAATAGTATATATAGTAACTATAATTAGTGACGATATTAGGTACTACTGACGCATGCCATATTTCATCCATTCCCAGCCAGAAAAATCATCCATGCGTCAGCCCAAACAAGGCGTGGGTTGCGCGATTCGACCTTCAAGGGTTTTAGCAGAGTGTTTGGTGATGGTGGTCGTTTTCGTGTTTGGAGAGTTTATGCTTCGTTAGGGTTTCACAATCCACCATTGCTGGGCTCACCTCGTCTTGCGTCCTCGATGCCGGCCCCTGGGAGAGGCGGCACCGAGGTGCTGGAGCCCGTGGAGCCGCAGTCGCTCAAGAAGCTCTCGCTCAAGTCCTTGAAGCGCGCCTTGGACATCTTCGCACCCACGCATGGCGAACGCTTTTCCACGCTGTCCGAGAGGTGCTCATCTTCCTCTTTCTAATCCTTAGAAAATAAATCCATCGAAGATTGACTGATTTCCAGGCATTTCATAGATCCGGCGTGTCGTGGTGACCTTCTTGAGTGGTTAGCGCCACTCTCGATTTTATGGCACTGGTCAAATTTTTAATTTCTCTTGTTGGAAAACGAAAGGGTATTGCAACGCAACAAAGAACGCGCCATTTGGATACCGTATGCAACAGTTATGAAGGTTCAAAGGTTTAATGTAAGGTGACCTAGAATCGTAGAATCGCTTCTTCCGCTATAGAGGATTGTTCTTTTTGTTGGTGAATGAAATGTGAATTGCAGCGCACCAAAGAACGCGGCATTGGGATACCATATGCAAGAGTTATGCAAGAGTTATGAAGGTTCTAAGTTTTATTGATAGATGACCTAGAATCGCTTCTTCGACAATAGGTACATATTTTGTAGGTTCGTGTTGTTGGTGAGTGAAAGAGGTTTCCATTGCACCAAAGAATGTGTTATTTGGAATACGAACGCAAACGTTATGAAGTGTGCACGTTTGTTTGATAGATGACTTAAAACTTGCTTCTTTGAAAATATGTGCATTTTGATGAAGGGGATATACACTTGCTGAACATCTGATCAGGTGGCGATTAGGGTCCCTGGCAAGTTTGGGTCACTACCTTACTGTCCCTAACTCTTAGGCGAAGCCAAGTGCTTACACATTTTCCCTCTTCTGTTGTGTGCATTGGTGGTTTAATTGGATGCAGTAACAAAATTCGCGTCATCTCTAAGGTACACGGTTTCATCTATTCTCTCTCTATCGTCTTCTTCGCGGGCTAAATTATACTGTGGAAGAATCTCCAAACTGTCAACAAGAACCCCTGGGCTTAGTCCCCATTTACAAAAAAATTCTGGTTGTTTGAACTGTATGTCTCTGCGGTTTAGGGTTGTGATGGCAGATTAAAATGCCTTCCGAGTGACTGAACTCTAGAACTGATTAATATGCACTTTGTCCTTGTGTTTAGAAATTCAGTCATTTGCTGCCCCAATTTGAGCTTTTATGGTTCTTGCTCTTGTGTTTTGATGCTCGAGGAGCAAATGATGCAGGTGAATGACGAGTATAGTGTTGTCAAGGACATGCCAGTTGCGAACCCGAGGGAGTCTGCTGGTGCTAAACCTGGAGACAATGGCCTCCAGAGCTTGCGTGTCCCTGCTCCGGAGCAGCCTACTACAAGCGCAGGTATTGTTGATGATTTGAGGTTTTCGTATTTTTTATTCTGAAGTATCTCTGCTATATACCCTAGAAGCAAAACTATGGGCTCCCTTCTCTCACCTACCTACGCTCACTTTGGACGCAAATGTGATTCCTGAGTGTGTAATGTATGCGTCGTAATCATTATGGAAGATGCGGAATTATGCTAATGAGTCCTAATTTGGTAGTCGGAGATGCTGCTACTTTTTCGACACTGAACGAACACAATGAATGAAGTGAAAAACGAGTTCTTGAAGTTTTGTCGCTAAATTTTTACTGAAAGTTCTCTTCATGCTTGCTTTCAATGCCAATTATTCTACACCTATTTTCAGGATCAGCATCTGTAAAGACAGGAGGCAAACAACTTGCGTTGGTACCTGCACGAGCGCAACCTGCAGCTGCAGCACCAATTGTTGGTGCTGCTGCTCCTACAGTGGATCGCACTTCTACTGCTATTACAACAACTGATCGGTATGTCTTTTGCTACACTCAGACTTCTACAATGTATATGCATTTGATCACGGACGAGAATGAGAATTTAGGGCATGAGGGTGATCTGCAGCTGATTTGAACTTTTGTTGAAGTTATCAAATATAATTTATAAACAAGGCATTAAGTTATTGAATTGATGTTAGCAGGTATCAACCAAGTGCTGCAGTTATGAAGAGGCTTCCTAGCAAATGGCCGAAACCCGTTTGGCATCCACCTTGGGTGAACTACAGGGTAAGCGCTGGACTTTGCTCGTTTCCTGTTCGTGGATGATCACCCTGTGGTCGAGAAAGACATTACAATAAGTTTCGTGTTGAAATGATAAGCTAGGCTTTATTATCAGTGTCGGGTGATTTCAATGAGTCTGGATGCCACATGCAACGATGGTTAGGCTCCCATTGGAGATCTTCTGTGGCTCAATCGTTTTGTGGGTCTCGCAGGTCATCAGCGGGCATTTAGGGTGGGTCCGATCAATAGCGTTCGATCCTGGAAACGAATGGTTTTGTACAGGCTCAGCTGATAGAACTATTAAGGTGAGTGTTAATTTTGTTTGTCCTTTTTTGTGCATGCCCATCTTTAGTTGACTTGCATGCCTTAATAGAATTCCTTCTTTTCCAACATGCGTCAAGCTCCACTTCGTATATCCATCTGGCTTCTGCCTTGCACTGTTTATTTCAATCCTGCGAAATTTTGAAGTATGCGGTTTACCTCAAATTACACTGATTTGTCCTCGTGCGTGACACTAATTTACCAAAGTTACACTATTTTAAATTTTAGATTAGTGCAGGTTCAAATATTAGTGGATTGTACCAATTTGCAGACACATAAAATTTCGTAGTAACGCTTCTTTTTTAAGTTGACTCTAATTTTTTATTCACACTAATACAACATATTAGTGTAGTTTCGCTTTTTAGCTTAGATAAGCACGGACAGTTATTATATTACATTAATATAAATTTACTATTCCAATGTAATGTCAATACTGTTCATTATTATTATAAATTATGAAACACGTTATACTTGCTCTCCCCAGAATGCTTTGAATTCTTATAGTTTATCTCGCCTTGCATCTTGTCTTAATGCCGCAATTGGTGTGAAATTTGCGTATTTTTCCGCTTCGAAGTATTTGAATTAAACGTGTAGTCACTTCAGTTCCATCTAGTGTTCCATTTTGTTTGCAGCCAAGAGAAACTCTTATCTGAGTAAATTCAGGGTAATTCTTTTCTAGGGTGAGGCCATCGAAGGGGTTACAATGTTGCTCATTTAGGTCTTGATGCTGTTTTTTTAATTCGCTGTGACTTTGGTGTACAGATTTGGGATAGTGGAACTGGGCAGCTGAAGCTGACTTTAACTGGTCATATCGAGCAAGTTCGAGGTATGTATATTCAGTTGGTGTATGTCACCCGTGTTTTGTGTAATGAGGGAACTATATACTTCAGTTTTCTATCTTCCGAGTCATATCATGATAGTGGGTGAATGAATGGTGTTGTACAGGTCTTGCAGTGAGCGCTCGGCATCCTTATATGTTCTCAGCTGGTGACGACAAGCAGGTCAAATGCTGGGATCTTGAGTATAATAAGGTGTGTTCTGACTCTTACAAAGCATTGATGCATTGTAGGTATGCTGGTTAGGGACTATCTTTGTTACAAAGCATATATGTGATTTGCTGAAGACATCACTGTAACATTATGCAGGTTATACGGTCATATCATGGACATCTGAGTGGAGTTTACTGCTTAGCGCTTCATCCAACACTTGATATTCTCATGACTGGCGGACGAGACTCAGTTTGTCGGGTATGGTGTTTTTGTTCTCCTTTGGTCCTGATGTTTTATTGAACCCTAATTATTTCGTGAGCGTTTGGTTTTTGAGTTTAGAGTTCTTTGCGCATAATATTTCTCTTTGCAGGTATGGGATATGAGAACTAAGGCACAGGTGTTTGCGTTATCTGGACACGAGAATACGGTCTGCTCTGTGATCACGCAGGCTACTGTAAGATTTCAATACTGCTTTCTTTGCTGTTGCATGGATTACATTCTGAGCTGTGTTGCATCCAGCATTCATGGTTATTCTATGAGGGTTCTCAGTGTAGTTGATTGAAGTTCTGTTGGTCTCGGAATTCTTGTGTGAAAGCTTTTCTGCCTCACTGCTTTTGGTCCATTGCTGTGATTATTTTTCTGCTAATACATTTAAGGTTAATTTAATATCTGTGGAGAGGGAGTAAGTTTGCACCTCATAGCTATGATGTTTATTGTTTGCAAAGTACCAAAACGCTTACACCAGACTACTGATGTTTAGCACTTTTTTCATGGACCCGAAATCTCAGGACCCTCAAGTTGTAACAGGATCGCACGACACCACAATCAAGCTTTGGGATCTTGCAGCTGGTTTGTAATTTATCCCTCCTTGTATCTAGGTGCTTTAGATTTGAATTTACATTTCTGAAGTGCTTTTTGTAATCCTAAATTCTCACTTGGGAAAGGTTAAAAATTAGAAGTTAGATTGCTGCGTTTATTTACCTTATGGTGCTCCATGTCATCTATGCTCACTTCTCAGGTAAAACTATGTCCACGTTGACATTTCACAAGAAGTCTGTCAGAGCATTGGCGATGCATCCCTTTGAGTGAGTTTCAGCTCTCTTTTCTTGATGAGAATATATCTGAAGTGAACCAGATATTATGTAATGTTTGACTTGTTGCATTCTAGAAGTACTGGTGTTCCCCCTAATATTTTATACATTGTAATTTGACTTTGAGTTGTATTCTTCTTTTTTTTCGCAATAGTTTATGGATGCCTTGGCAAGTGCTATAATTTCGTGTATCTTTGGCTTGAATAGACATACTTTTACCTCAGCATCAGCAGATAATATTAAGAAATTCCGACTACCGAAGGGAGACTTTTTGCATAACATGCTGTAAGCATTCTTTATGCAACTTGGCCAGTTTTCGTATTGTTTGCTTTCATATATTCGGATTGAACTAATTCTTTACAATGATAACTGGTCTTCTCTTCTTGATCTTTTCGTATTTACATCCACCGATGTTCTGGGTAACTAATTCGTTCACATAATTAGTTGTTGGTGTCTCTTGTGATTATTGGAGGTCTATAATATGGTTGCTTAATGAATCGCGTAGCATATCCGTAGACCTGCTGATTTTTTTCTGATGCTTATGTCGTGTTGTGGCGTTGGAATTCACAGATCTCAGCAGCGCACAATTGTTAATTGCATGTCCATCAATGAAGACAATGTTATGGTGTCAGCAGGTTGTACCGCAGGACCCTTCTGGAACCTTTCCCTTTCTAAGTTGAAATGACTACTATCGTATTTCAGTGGCGTATTTTTTGTGGTCCTGAGATTAGATTTCTCATTTTTAGTATCAAATTGCGTGCAGGTGATAATGGGAGCATGTGGTTTTGGGATTATAAGAGTGGGCACAACTTTCAGCAAGCCCAAACAATCGTGCAGCCTGGTATTCTACTTTTGCCAATTTCTCATATCTTTCAGTTTGTAGGCGCTATGATCAGGACGACTGTTTTTATGGAGGGTGACTATTGCTTACGAAACTTGCCTTTGGCATAACGACGGAAACCTGATCATTTAATTGCAATCACCATTATGTCGTTTGAGAAGCGTTTTGACTGTATGCATTACTGTGTTTGGCTTGCAGGATCGTTGGATAGTGAGGCTGGAATTTATGCCCTTTCATACGATCAGACGGGCTCTCGGTTGATTACTTGTGAAGCGGACAAGACTATCAAATTTTGGAAAGAAGACGAAAATGCCACACCAGAGACCCATCCGATCCACTTTAGGCCGCCCAAGGACATGCGCCGGTTCTGATAGGGTTCCGCAGATATAGGGCAGACTTTTGCAAGGAAGAAACATTCCTCTGTTAATTGTGAATGTAGAGGTTCTCAGGGGGGGTGCTGTTCAGGTAGATATGATGTTAGTCATCGATCAGTTATGCGTGGAGGTTGCACACTTTTTGTTCTATCCAAACGTATGGGACATGTCGTACAACATAAAATAGTTTCGCACAATCTGGGTTGCAGAGTGCGATCAGTGCAGTTGAAAGTATTCTTTTCTTAGCATTTAAATGTTGTAATGCACACTTTTCATTGGATTTCAATCGTGCCAGCAAATTAGATTCTAGATCTTGTCTCAGTAGTTGATTCGGATCACGGTAACGTCAGACTATTTTTCAATCTCATCAGATATTTGGAAAATAGTGAATTTGAGCTTCATTTCTAGGCCGAAAAAACTCTCCGGTTGATGGTAACTCTGGCTGTCTTGGACTGGAGATATTTTTGGCAGGATAACTTGACATTACCGGAATGTGACCTATTGTGTTTGTGCCCAATGGTGGAAGTACCAGCCGATCTCTTGACCACAAGATAGGGGAATACATTCAGAGCGCAGGCAGCGACAGGTTTAACACGAAACGAGCTCTTCAATTTTTTATAATAGGGGGTCATAGGTCACGATTTCGTGCTTTTTGTCTCGAAAGACTAGACCCTCGTACAGCTTTCGTAGAACTTTGACACCCTCTAATACGAACACAACAAAGTAGAGCATTTAAGAATCAGGAAATTGTGTTGGAAGAAAGTTAGGTTGGCTAGTAGCACACCAGATTCAGACGCACCCATTAGGACTGTCCCAGTTCACGATTTCAGTAACAAGACTTTGCAATTTCTTTCCAAATCCGCTTTGAACAATTTTATGCCTCAGCATCTCATGTCAAAGTCTTGGGCCCTCGTGGAACTTGCCCAACTCGGCCAGGTCTTGGAGTCCAAGTCTTGAAATATTGACACCGTCTAGTACTTGGAAATCGGCCAAAGTGAAACTGGTGGCAGGTATTCAGTTGGCCGTTGTGGCCACCTACAATCAGCCGGCGTCATTCTCTGCTACTCAACTTCTGACTGCAAAGCAACCAACCTGTTGCGCGCTGCTGCAGGACTTCACCCTCCTATTCAGCCGGCATCCTCGACAACCTCCCTGCTGCTGCCAATTTCCACTCACCGTTTTTCTCCCTTTGCCACTCCTGGTTTGTTGTTGCAGGAGCCCAGTGAATCTGTTTCCACACTGAGCCACATTCTGCGTTTCAGCACTTTCGGTTACAAACTTCTTGAGGCTTGATTGTTAGTCTTTTCTCAGGTTATAAACTTCTTTTAATCCCTTGGTCTTCGTATCGCTTGCCCTGCGATCAGCTTGCTTCTATTGTCAGCCTTTTCTCAGTTGAGTTCCTGATCCATTATTGAGCTTTTCAATTTTTCCTCTGAATTTAATTTCAAGCCTGTTGTACTTCAGGGTCTGACTAGCTGTGAGTCCTTTTGCTCATGGATTTCTCGTCACCGGATTCTGTGTTTGGGAGCTTCTGCAGTTCCCTCTCATTATGGTCTTTGCTGGTCCTTAGAGTTATCTTTCACCTTCTCTTCCTCTTCTCGTCAGAAAATGTTGTCAGATATTATAACATTCTTGAATAGGGTTAGGCTTGCATCCTTTTGACTATAGCAACTTAAGATCATACAACATTGGAATCGGGAATGATGACTCTGCACCTCCTAACTTTGCTTTCAAATGTTGGACTCAACATATTGTGGGTGGGGGTGGGGAAAAGTAAATGTTTAAGGATCTGTGAATCGTAGATACTATGAGTCTCCCTTGAATAACAGACAGGCTTAGAGTGTGAGGAGCTGAATTCAAGGATGGTATGTTGGATATTACAGATTAGGTGATAAAATCCTAACAGTTAATGAAATGTTGCAGGAGAAGCAAGGACCATGGGAAGTCCAGTGGAGCTCATACCGGACTGGTCCGCAATCAATGAGCGTCTGGATAGCACTCTGGTGCAACTCAATCGTCTGATGCACTACTACGCCGACGTCACTCCTGACGAAGGACTCCGAGATCCTGACCCCTCCAGGAAGGTAAATATGATGCAGACTTTTGTTATCTCTACTAAAAATGTGAAATTTATGGTTCCCAATGAATTTGGAATCCATCTTTCCAAATAATTGTTGTCTTGCATCTAGTAGAATTACGATATGTGGTATGAATATTGGCATTCTAAGATTGTTGAATAAGGTTTTTGAATATTCAATCAAAGACGATAGTATTGAGGGTTGTCCTGAAGAGACATAGAACTTAAAAGTTAAACATTTCTTTTGGAGTAGAGACACTTGCGAATACCATAAGTTATTATCTTACAATTTCACTGCTACAAGTGCTTTGTTGTTGTGGGGTAAGAGTGTTTGTCCATTGTGTAGAATTAATGTTCAATAGCCCTTGAGAGTGGTATAGAGGCATTTCTTCTGTGATTAAGTGCCATTGTTCCCGTGGCTTGAGTTTCAGATTTATGCTACGTGGCACATCTTTTGTTCCAGTGGCAGCGAGTAATTGGCATAACTCGGCGTTGTTTTTGCAGCCGTGTGTGTCAGAAGAATGCCTTGACACCAACATGCAAGACATATTGAGAGAAGCCCACACTCGGCTACAAGAGTTCACAGAAAGTATGCAACGGTTGACGGGCGGACCTGCGTCAGCTGATCAGAGTGGGCGACAACTTCGGGAGTCCAATGAGGTACGGTAACTTTGAATTATGGATACCTTAAAGTTTGCTGTCCTAATTGTGACACATCTAAGAGCCTCATTCATTTTCATTCTAAAATTTTGGTGTCGTCAAGTCCTTTGTCACAAATAGGTCATTGTCACACAACAGGTTTGGTAATTATGCCTATGTTAGCCTTACTACTTTACCTGTCGTCACATAGTCTTAATGCAAATCTGTAAACGGTCATGTCACAACTGCACTGATTTGGGCAAGGCTATCTTTGCTGAGATTGGGAACTCATTCCCGATGGTGTTCAGCCTTTTTTGAGTGGTTTCCATTCATAGATTGGAACTTTGTTGTGCAGTTGTTATCCCAAATTTTTTAAAGGATTTCTACGCATTCAACTGTGTATTCTTCAGATACCATAAAAATAAGTTGAGAATAGTCTGGAAGTTTCAAGCAGTAGGGTCTCTGATTTGCCTATACCGCCCTTGGACCGTGAGTCAATTGCATTTACAAGGGTCTCATGGGCTTTATTCTTTGATTTTGATACAACCAATAAATTGATATTATTTCTAATAGTCTCATGCAGTTAGATGGCACTTCATAACATTTTGAATTACTGGGCTTGGTGCCCTATAGGAGTATTGTTGGTGAAAGTATTTCATCTTTAGTGTCATAAGATTTATTGGAGGACTTTCAATTCTATTGAAGAATTTGATGTGAGATGAGTTGGTCCTATAAGATCTGTAGCACAGGGACCATGCCAGTGCTATTCAGGAATTGTCATGTTGCATTGTAATGCCTGGATTTCAACACGCAGGAAAAGGCCCCATGTGCATGGGTTCCTACTTTATGAAAAGCAATAACTACACAACAATCTAGACCATTTAGAAGTGGCAATATAGAAAGCAATCCATCATTCTCTTGGTTGTTAATGTTTTCTAATTTGATACTATGTCTTCAGGATCTTTAAGGGTAGCTCAGGTTGGAAGGTTCTTTTTTATTCTCCTTCAATACATGTCTTCCTTTTTTCCTTAGTTCCTCTTGTTTGTTGGTTAGACTAAAGAGAATTGTGGGGAGGATGTCATTGTAGGCGTGCGAGAGAAGTTTGGCCGATTCCGAACACCAAGTTTTTTCACTCAAGAGAGAACTATCCCATTCCCGAAAGGAAGTGGGCAACCTTCAAAAAGTTGGTAACCTCTTTGAAGCGAACTTGAATTATATTTCTAACTGCTTTAAGCTACATGGAATTATTGTTGCAAAATATGTGATTGCATGACTGGGAGAGGGCTCAATCCTAGTGTATCTGCTACGATTCCATCTACTGTAGCACTAAGATGTTAACGTTTTAATTTTCCCTACTTTCATGAACTTTGATTTGTTCTTGGTTGTGGCAGAGAATGAGAGAGTATGAGTACGCCTTAGAACAAGTCTGTGACAACAATGCACCCAACGTACAGCTCACAAGGTATCCATCTTCTTGTCAATTTTCTGCAATAAATTTTCCATTTTTCAACTCTGAGAGTGATATGGATTTGATGTTGGGAACTCACTTCCATTTTACCATTTAATCACAAAATTTTGTCCTTCTTTCATGTTTTACAATGTATCATTTGGATGTGTTAGGGAACTGGAGAGAACCAGGGCGGAATTATTGGACAGGACAAAAGAGTATGAGGCCATTCTATCAATGAAAGAGAGAGTAGCAAATGTATGGTCCCTGAATGCTTGTGGTAAATAAACACAATGAAATAGTACTGCTCTGCATAACATTCTTGATAGGAGCTCCTGACACCTTGTGCCCATTTGCTGATTCAAGAGAAAATATATTAGTTGAAAGGAACGTTTCGGACACCCTAATTCTAAGTGTTGAAGCATTTTGCAATTTTACAGTTCTTTGTGTTCAAAAGTGAAAATGTGAGTGAGCTATGCAACTTTCTGTTGATGCTTATCTTTCCAATCCATGTTTGAGTAATTCACATGTGCTTATCTTCAGTGCAACTATTTTAAATCTGAAATTAGAGTTTGTGTTCAGGAGTTGGATGAAATCAAAAGAGTACGAAAAGAGGAGGCTAGAGGACGGCAACAAGAGGTGAGATCTGACATGGTTGTTTGACTGCAGAATGAAATCTCAAATTTCTAATACAAAGCATGTTTTGATCTTTTTATTGTTTGTAAATGCAGTACGGTAGTTAGTTATTTCAATTGCTAATTACAAAAATAATCCATACTATCTTAACTTTTTATGCTCTTATCAACCATGGGACAAAGTTATTTCATAAGTCCTTAGACACCAGCTCAGAAATTAAACATATATATGGCTTGTGCTGGAAACTATTGCAGGCAGGAAAGGAGAAGATGCAAAAACAACGTGAAGTGCGAGATCTGAAAGAAAATTTTCAGAGGGAAGTGCTGACAGCTACTCAACATCATCTGGATAGAGAGATGGAATTACAAAAGTATTGCCAGAAAGAAAAAGATGTACATTTCAAAAGCATAGAGATAAATAAGCCATGGTGTATTTTGCAAATTAAAAAACTCTCAGAGTTTGTTTGTTCATTCATTTCTGACAATACAAAGTGGTGTTACTATTGGTAATAAGCACTAGTTGTTAGTACGTTAATAATGATATTTAGTGTTTCCTACACTAGTTCATTTAAAAGTGCTATAAGTTTTTACTCTTCATGAATGTTCAACAAGAGAAAACATATTGCATTTTTAAATCAATAAGAGCAGATTACATTATATATCATTATTAGTGTAGTCTTTATTGGCCCTAGACCAAGAGGGAGGAGACTTTGTATAGATAGAATTTCCACTAACAGTGAATGTGAGGCAATTTTATTAATCCCTTATTTGAAAAGTGATTTGTTAGAGTGCAATACAAAGGAAAGACCCTCTCTTGTAGCATAGCTACTTGTTTTCATTGAGCAAACAAATACATTTTGGTACAATGTGTTGTGGACAAACTTGTGTTTGTGCTTACAACTAATTTGTTCTTTGAAAAGTATGTTTTATTTTTATATCTCTCAAAGATTGAAGCCACACAATGTTGTGAGAATTAATTTGGGTCAAAGGACATTTTGGGTATCATAACATTTTTTGAATAGCTACCTCATTACTCTTGTCAAATTAATCCTTGTCAAAATGAATTAGATTCTTTTTGTACACATATTGACTTTCTTAATCAATTATAGCTCTACTAATGTCTAGAATTTTTCAATCAAATCAATGGTGTGTTTGTATAGTACAAAGTATTTGTTAAGCTTTAGCATTGTAAAGAAAGGTGTTGTGAATGTTAGAATAATGTATTGTGAACAATGTAGAACGTACAACCTTTGTATTGCTTTGGAATGATATGGAAATCATGTCTTATTCTTTCCAAAGATTTTACCCAGACAACTTCATTAGAATTGCTATTGATCCTTAAAGGACCTTTGCTAAAATGAAATACAATTTCCAAATGATATTACATTTTTATTATTTGGATATTCAAATTTAGTAAATGCCAAATATTTCATATTGTCTTTAGTCAATAAAACCAATTTGTTTTTCTATTCTTTTTGAAAATATATTTTTTATTGACTCTAAGTATCATCAAAATATAATACAAGCATGATAATAAATTTGAACCTTTTATTCATTGTACTAAAATCCTCATAATTCAATTGTTTTATTTCATCTTGAACATAGGACATGATGGTACTTCACAAAGATAAAATCAAGAAGTTGAAGGTATTTTGGGTGTTATAATCAAAGGTGATTTTATGAATGTCATCTTATCATGTATATGGAATTGTTATTTTTGAAGGGTAGTTGATATATAAGTTAGAAGATAGGCTTTTCCTACATTTAAGGATGTTTTTCTTGTGGAAAGGTTATGGTTCGGTTATAAGTAGAGAACTCCATTAGATTAATAAAACCTACTCAAATAGCTAAAGCCATAGAATGAATTCCTTACTATAGACCCATTTGTTGAATTACAAACCTTATGGACTAAATTTTTTCAAAGGATATTGAATTTCCATTTGTTTGATGTTGTTATCACAAATGGAATATGTAGTTATCTAGATTATTCTAAATTTTGAGCTAAAATATCAAAATATGACAGGAGGAGCATACAACAAAATTTGAAGAATGTTGTCAAAATCATGCTAGTCTTGAATCTGAATGGCAAGATAAGGTTGGTTACTCATTGGATCATTTCAGACATTTGTACTTTGGGTTAAGAATTAATTCTATTGTTGTCAATCCAAAAGGCTCAACATAAGCAATCCTGCCACTGCCAATTACAATGTATTTATAAGTGCATTTAAATTTTTTTTTTAAATTAGATGTGCTCAATTTGAATGGAATGTTTGATATAGTGTTCACTTGAATCTCATTATTAAACCAATGTTCTTATCACATTGTGATAAGTTTAGGTTCTCTTTGTATTATGGTAGATTGTGCCAAATGTATTTGTCATTAAAGAAAAAGTTGTAAGGTCAATAATCCTAACTCCAATAAGGAATCTAATCTTTATTGGTTGTATCCACCAATTACATTTTAGGACCAAGATGTATTCTTGATTACATGCCCTCCAAAATGCAATTCCCCAATTGTTTGTTTGAATAGTAAAAATTACACTTTGGCCTTCAAATGTATTTATTAAAATGTATAAGAAAATATTTGATTCTTTGTTGAAATTACAATAAGTGACCTTAATATTCTCTAGCACACCAATTTTTCATTAATGCATGTTGAATTGATTATTAGACAACAGTTTACAAACTTGAATATTTTTTACAATTAGGAATTTGAACTTAAAAAAGAAATATCTGAAGGGATTCAAGAGAAAGAAAGTTATGTTCAACAATTGTTTGATGAACGAGTGAAAGTTCAAGCTCTTGATGACAAAATAATAGAATTAGAGTCAAGCTTAGCAAATGTAAGTAATCCTACATCTTTCTCCAACAATATAGGTAAAAGCATCCAAATACATTAAAGAGTATAATATGTTGCAATTTGTACTCTATAATTAGCAATTTTGTTGTTCTGTTAGATTTAATACTATTATTTTTTTACAAAATCCAAGAGTAATTGGAATACACCATCAAGAATCACAAAAGTTTGCAACCAATAATTTTAAACTATAAGTTGTTGTTTTTTGAAGTTTTACAATACAATTTTATATTTGTTTTATTCTACAACACCTCCTATTTTCTCAATTACTTCCATTAAATAAATATCAATTTCTTTGTGAAGTAAAGTAAAGGTCAAATGATGAAGAATTGCTTGAACAATTTCAAATATTTTTTTTTGAATTTTTTTGACTTTTTCGCATTGCAGGAGAAATCGAGTAAGAACCAAGTTGAAAGTGAGCTAAAGTTTGCAAAAGTAGATCTTTTTTTCATGGTAAATTGCTTTCAATGAAATAAATGCCAATAAAGAGTTCATCTACCAAGATTTTATACTATAAGGTCAAGGCTTAGAAAGTCACAACTATATATTATGTAATCTATAAGGAAAATAGTGGACCCGAGTTTATAAAATTACACCCTTTCAAAATTTTGTACATTTCAAAATTTCTAAGATGAATGATATACTTTCAAGTAACACTATATGAATTGAAAATTACATCATTAGAAAAAATCTGAACCTTGCAGTGGGGTGTTAAGGATTCCTTTTCCAGAGCCTCATAATGCAAATACAATTTTTTTTTAAATTTAAAAATAATTTAAGAAAATATATATATTTTTTAAAGTATGAAAATCTGACATGGCACTAACGTGGCACAAGTAGTACCACATGAGTTGCTTTCATTAAAAATAAATAAAAATAAAAAAACAATATTAATTCCTCTCTAATTGCACTCAAGGGGTTCAAAATTTACAGACCTCCTAAGGGCGGAAATTTTTTGTAATGGTTTTCAAACTTTATGTAGCAAAAAAAATATGTTTTTTTAAAAAAAAATTTATTAGGTTGAGGTTAAACTCTTGTCCTAAAGGGACAAGGACAAGTATTGTAGTTAGTAGGCTTTCAAATGCTTCATAGTTACATTGGTATTAGATGAATTGGAATGTAATTGTATATTGAACTTGAGATAAATATGATGTAATTCCATTAGACTGAAAAATTAAAGATGGGTCACAAAGCGCAAGAACAAATTCAATTAAATTTTACAAGCCTACAAGATGAAATGATGTAATAAAACATCTTGGATATTTTATTCATTCTTAATTTCTTTTGCATTTTCATTGTCATAACTTTAATGTCTTTATGTATAAGACTTTCAATTTTTTTCAACTTATTAATAATAAATAATATTACTTATAATGCTAAGAATTTTATTTACTCTTTGACATTACAAAGTTTTTTTAGATAGTTTTCAATTCAATTATGCTATTTGTCAACTTAAAAAGTAGTTGAACAATAAAATTTCATCTATAAATACAATATGTTACAATCCAACATCCGTTGAAATATAAATTATATAGACATATTAATTAGTTGCTTTCATTGCCTAGTAATTTTAATTTAAATTTTTTTTCAATATAAAATTTGCTAAAATAGAAACACTTCTAAACAACTTTTTATAAATTCTTGAAGAAACAATCTTTTATTAAAGATGCAATTTATTACCAAAAATATGTTTCAAAACAATTCTATACTAACTCATAATAAAATACTTTTAAAGATTGGTTTTCACAAAAGATATACATTTTTATTTGAATTAATATAAAATTATTATAAAATTTATAATAAAAAATAAAATTAATTTATGAAAATTATCAAAGCATCTCAAACTTACTAGTTAAATATTATTGTTTGTATTAGGAATTTAAAATGCACACATGCTTCTAATCTTACAAAAGTGGTATGATATCACTCATATGTTATAAACCAATTTTCTTTGCAAGTAATATGTCATAATATCACAATATCAGTAGAAAAAAAGATGTATTCTAAATTATTTCTTGTAAGAAATTTAATCATTTTTTGGTCATCAATAAGGTTTGAATTATAGAATTCTAAACTTGATTACCCTCCTAGTAATATTGAACCCTTTTATGACATTGAATAATATGGAATAAATCACTATAATATATTATAAAGATGAACTATCTTTTTTTTTATGAATGAACAATGTAATAATGCTATCTATAGGAAGAAAGGGCACTTGGTTTACAAAAAGATTTATCTTCCATAACAAGTACATGTGTACATAGTGAGCATGAACTTCAAAGTCTAAAAATTAAGGTATTTTATGCATATATCTCTTTACATGTAAAAATAAATATTCAACTTTGAGTTTCATATACAAAATTCAACATTATAAAATACCTTAATATAAATTCAACATTTAAAATAAATTTGTTTTAAATAATATTAATTCAAACATTTATAACATTTTTCTATTGTGAAAAAGTATCTAGAGTAGTTCTAATAGACACCACATTCAATTGAAATTCTTTACAATTTTAAATTCTACTTGTTAATAAATACTATCATTTTATATCCAAATTTCATATAGAGCTTTTCAATTCTACAATAAGAAAATAAAATTGATTGACTATTGCAATTATATATTACACTATATGTTAAGACAAAATATTTCAAATGAAATTCAAGTTGATGTTTATTAAAAAGCAAGGTTGTCTTGTCTAATATAAGTTTTGATATAGGCCTTGTATTGTCATGTAATGTGATGTGTCAAATTAGATCTTTGTCTAGTATTCTAGATGAGAGTGTAAAAAAAACTATTGTCATTTTCAGTTTTATCTCACAATAACTATTATTGTCTTTGGAGTCATATTGTAATTAGTAAAGGGAAAGGTTTAGGACATGTCATTTGGGGCCTTTGCTAAAGAGTGATTTCTAGTTAGGTTGAAAGGGCAACTATATATTGATATGTGCAACAACAAGGGATGTTTAACATCAATAAGACAAATGAAGGCTTTATAGTAAATTGTAGATGTCGTGTTAGATGCTATATTGCCAAGTCAAAGGAAACAATACTAGTAGAAGTCCCTCACTAGATAAATTAAAAGTTTGAATTGCATCACACCTACCTAAGTGATGATACATACTTGTGTTGTCTTTTGTAGGTGGTTGAGTGATGATGTAGTAGTTTGCTTGTAGATCATTATTGGCAATTTGGATTCCACTAGTGTATATACAATATTTGGTAGTGATGGTTGGTCTTTCCTATTGAATTAAAAAATGAATATGGAAAATGTGTCAAAGAACTAATTGAAATGCTTCACTAGATAACTTAAATTTAAGTTTAAATTGCATCACATTTTTCTATGTGATTATATGATTTGCCTATATATATATATATATATATATATATATATATATATATATCACCTTTATGTAGGTGGTTGAATGGTGTAGTTGTATGCTTGTAGATCATTATTGACAATTTGGGTTACACTAGTCACTAGTATTAGTATTGTACTTGGTGATTAGGGTAGGCCTTCTTTGTCACACAAATAATGAAAGATTGAAAATGTGTCAAACAACTAATTAATTGAAATCAAGGTTGTTTTGTCAAAAATTATTTTTTACTTAGACATCCTATTGTCATGTCGTGTAGTATATTGAAAAAAATTTTAGATAGGCTTCTATAACTTCAAATTTTGATATGATTTTGAAATTTTTCTTAAGAAAAGAAAACACATTAGTTTTCTAGAAATATAATTATTATTTCAATTGGTGTTTGCGAGCTATATACCATTAATTTTTTAGTCATCTTTTTTTACTAGTGGCTTGCCAATACGTTATTAATTCTAGACTACTTAAAATTTTGTAATTAGTTAAATAGATAGTAAAATTTATAGTTTTTTGGGTTTTTTTGTGGACAATCACAAAAACTTCTTGAAAAAACAAGTTATTGGATTTGTTTGTGAACTTAATTTCCACAATTTTCCAAGAAAAATGTTCCACAAGGTTAGGTTTGTTTATAGAGTACTCTTACTATTGGAGATAATGTATTTCAATTCATTCTTAAAGCTATTAACAATTTAATTCTTCTTTCAATCTTGTATCAACTTCTACCTAACAATTTCTTCAAGAATGAAATTTGAGTATTTTTTGGAGTTTTTTCTCTAGATTTTCAACTAAAAATTTCAAGATAAAAAACATTAAAATTCAAATTTTTAGTTCAAATTATTTAGGTTAATAAGATATAAAATCAAATAATATAGTCAAGGAACATACTAAAAAACTATTTTCTTCAATTTGAACGTAAATATTTTACAATCTACCTATATGGTGAAAGTTTTTGAAATATCTTCAATACATTTTTATCCTAGTCTAGTGTAAGATCTTATAATTAAATATGCAAAAAAAATTAATTTATAAATTTTTTTGCTCTTTGTGTTAGAATTGGCAATTAAGAGTCTGTGTTTTTTTATGGAAAAAAGACTTTCGGACTTTAGGGGTTAAAAGCAAATATTATATATATATATATATATAAATTTTTAGTTTTCCCAAGGCATGTTGTGATTATTTAGTGAAGGAGATGGGTTAGAATACATCATTTGAATCCACTTTGGGTTAGGGCTAGAGGGCAATGCAACCACGTATTGATATAGGCAACCTCAATTGATTTTTTTTCATTATTAACCCCTAAAGGACTAGACTGTATTTTTGGTTGTATAGAAATTTTGGGCAAGTCATTATGACCAGAAAATTGCATATTTAAGGCTGAAATTGTAGTGGAAGGTGTAGAAGAGGAATATCTTTTATATGCAACAAATTTCATGACATTTGGAAATAGGAGTCAAAAGTTATAGCCTAATATGTAGTTTGATTCTCAACTTGGGCAGTCCGGGCAGATCTGAAAAAATCATTTTTTTTCAACAATCAAAATTTGAAATTTATTGTCTAGACTTATATATACAAGGAAAGCTTTGAATCATTCCATTTTGATCAACAAGTCAAAAGTTATGAGTATTTTTTGTTTGCGGGCAATTATGGATTCTCTACTCTAAAATAAACTTTGAAATCCTTTATCTTATCCAATTTTCAATTTTTTTGAAAAAAAATAAAATCCTAGGATGTAAATTGTTTATTACAACATTTCAACCATTGGGATTGACATTTTTAAATTCCATATTTAAATTCTTACTAATTTAGTATTTTGAATCATTCTCTACTACTACCTACTTACTATTTTTTTTCCTATATGTTGTACAATTCCAAATGATCTGACATTTTTCAAGCATGTATCCAACATGCCTTGAAGAATGAATCCAAAGATTTGAAATCATTTCGAACATTTTTTCATACGAATTTGACCTTGTGAAGTTCAATAGCTTGGTTATTTGCAGGGACAAAAAAATGATTTTTGTTACTTCAAATGCTAATATCTTGCAATCTATATGGTGGAAATTTCTCAATTTTTTTTCACATCCTCTTGAACTAGCTTACTACAAGATCCTATGTTTATATGTGTCCAAAAATGTTTTTTTTTTCTAAATTTTAAAAATTTGTCCAAAAATTGGCAATTTTGAAGCGTTTTTGGCGAAAACATAGTCAAGGAACTTTAGGGGTTAAATGGAGAGGGGCTCTATTACTAGTAGTGAATGTCTTGGTAGATGCCATAGGAGATCAATTATATAGTCAAGAGTGTTTTAGGTAATTAAGAATGCTTTCAATGTTACCTCCTTCTAATGTCTAATTTTTAAGTTAAATTGGCATTTTCTGATTCTTGAATTTCCAATTTTTGTAAAGATTATACAAAAGTAGGAAAAAATCAAAAAAATAATAACTTAACTCGAAAAACATTAAAGCCAAATTGCATTTATAAAATTTATTTGGGAGATTGTACTAAGGTGGATACACCCAAAGTTGCACTCTACCTATACTATAGTCATCATCATTTTGTGTATATCTCCAAAATCAATGTATATTTATGTTGAAGAAACAAATTTAGAACATCTACCAAAAAACTTTGACTATTCTTCACTTTTGCATATACTATTCAAATGTTGGATTCTTTAGTATGTTGCAATCTCCTTTTGTTTTCTAACAAGAAAATATGAAAATTCAACCAGTCTTATAATAATCAATAGGCATAGTGGTAGTTTGGAGGGATACCCAACTTACTTGAATATTGAGTTGACAACCTATTTGACTATTTAACCCCAAAACAACATAGCTGCCATTCTTTGCTTGATGAATGATAGAAAATCTTGTTGTATGGGACAAAAGTACAACTATTCATCTTCAAAATTTTGTGGAGAACTAAAGGAAGGTCTTCTATAGTAGCTTGACTTCCAATGAGTATTTTTGCATTATCTGAAGTCAATGATTCATACAATAATGAGAAAGGATGATTTCCAAGATCACCCCTTTGTTGTTTATTAAGGGTTAACATTGCAATTTGTTGTTGATAACCTTGTCCTAGTTAGAAAGGCTTCAAAAAAATATTGAAATTAAACAGAAGGACTTGGTTGTTGCATCATGTGATATTCAAAATTTACAACAAGAGGTCCATTTTTCACATAAAATTCTTAACTTAAAATATACAATCTATAAAGGCTCAGAATTACTATGAAATAAAATTATGAAGAATTAAAATACTCAAAATACATAATATTTCTTCTAATAATTTCCTTATCCCTCATATTATTTAATGGAATTCACTTTTCAAGGGAGTAACTCCTTTTGTCTCAAAATAAATTTACAGTTTCTAGTGGAAATTGTGGATTTCTACAAATTTATTTTGAGATGGAGGGAGTATATTATTGATTTCTTGACAATTATTGTGATTAGAATGATTTCACAAATTTTGTACATAATTAATTAGGAGAATTAGGTAAAGAAGAAAATTTTAATAGAATTGTCAATAATAATTTATAATGCAACTTACAAATTGTATGTAGTGAATTAATGATATTGTTAATAAAAGTGGCCATGTCATTCAGGTCAAATTTTTGCAAAGTGAAATAAAGTCTAAAAATGAGGAAATAAAGACAATTCAAAGGACAAATGAGATTCAATGCCAACAACTGCAAACTACAATCTTCAAGCTCAAAATGGAAGAAAAGCAAAAGGTTAAAAATTTAGTTGTTTTTATGAAGCAATTACTTTTCAAATTTCAATTCGTATTATTCAATTTAAATTTTGATACAATTACATTTCAAAATAAAAACTCCTTAAAATCCAAAAAATGATTGGACGTACTTGTTGAGTGCAATTTATTCCTATGTCCTTCCAAACATTATTTTTTTTCCTTGTGTAATGAGACTACATGTTAAAACAAACTATGCCTTTTGTTCATGCATGGGATTGTGTGAAGAGATTTAAGGTGAAACTTAGCATTTCTTCTCCCTTCATTCTAATAACACTTGTAGAGAAATGCCTTATTTGACCAGTTGCTATATTTTTTGTGCAAAAAATCTATGAGATGATTTTAAAGATTTTCATACTATTTAAGATAAGTTTCAAAATTCACCTTTTTTATAATAATTTATTATTACATTTGTATATATCTTTGCTATTAAATATTGAAAAAAAAATTTACAAATCAATTTGGTTTTATTTTACATACAAAAAACAATAGTTATAAAAGATTAACCCATTAAGGTTTTTGACTATGTTTTAACCAGAAATGCTCCAAATCTACCATTTCTAGTACAAGTATCAAAAAAAATTTAATTTTAACACATGTACTTGTAGGATTTTGTTGTACATTAGTATAAAAAGATGTGGGAATTTTCAGAATTTTCCATTGTGTAGATGGCAAGATATTAGCATTTGAATTGACAAAATTCATTTTTTTGCCTTGCAAAAAACCACACAGTTGCACTTTACAAAGTCACATTTGTATGGAAAAATTTCTAAAGTGGTATTAATCTTTGAATTTTTTGTTCAAAGAAAGTTGGCTACATGCTTGAAAATTTTTAGATAATTTGGAATTGTACAACATATAGAAAAAAAATAGTGAGTAGAAAGAAGTAGAGAATGATTCAAAACACTAAATTGATAAGAATTTAATTATGGAATAGAAAAACACCAACCTCAATGGTTGTAATGGTGTCATAAACAATCAACAACCAATATTTTTATTTCTTTTCAAAAATATTGAGAATTGAGTTAAATAAACGACTCCAAAATTTAATTTCAAGTAGAGATTTCATAACTATCTGCAAACCAAATTCCTCATAACTTTCATCTCATTAATCAAAATGGAATGATTCAATGCTTTCAACATACATATAAATCTAGAAAATTAATTTCAAATTTTTATTTCTTAAAAAAATGATTTTTTAAGAAATTTTTGGGCTACCAACCAAGCAATGAAATGACATATCATTTAATAACTTTTTAACCATGTAGTCAAAAGTTATGAAAATTGTTGTACCTTCAAGCTACTCCTTAGAAAAGTGTTGTGTGAAAATTTTAGCAAAAAATAAAGAAAAGATTCCATTTGTAGTGAGTTGCCCAAAATTGCTATGATGCCAAAAAATTGCTAGTTTAGTGGTTAAAGTATTCATTTAAGATAAATATCTTGATATACAAAGAACTCTTTACAACTAAATAAATCAAATGAATTAAAAAAAATTGATTGTAATGAAAATTTACAATCCTATCCAATTACTTTATACATCAAAATTATTTTCTTTTTATTGAAGTGCAACAAATTCAACTTTTTGTTTTCCAAAATTAATTTTTACATCTCTTCTACATAATTTTGGGTCAATTAAGAGAATCCATGTGGCATTTCTTAGGAAAATTAAAATTGTGTATCAAATTTTACACGCTAATGTAGTATAAAGTGCAATATCTAAATTTATAATTAAATTAATTTCTTCAACATAATCTTTTCATAGAAGTTTCTAATCATTTGGGGGTTGTAGTTTTTAAGTCATAAATTTTTCTTCTAGACAACTGAGTTTTTAATAGCCAATTCTATGCCTTGTTGACTAGAATACTAGACAAAGTCCAAAATTTGATGTTCTAAAATATGCTTTCTATTATTATTTAATGCCTAATATTTATTTATTTTCATGACATGTATTCTATTTTAGAAGTTTCATCTAATGAGAATATTATACTTGGCTATTAGGATTGGCTATTAATAATTCTAAGAATATATGTTAAATTTTTTGGAAATTTTTTGGCATAGACAAAAAAATTGTAGAATAATGATGAAAGATCCTTAGTTAAATTTGGAAAATTGATTAATTATTTGGTAGATAGTGCCAATACTCACAGTTGGATACAATCTTCAAAATATAATTACTTTATACTAAAACTTGTATCAAAGTTGCATGCTAGTAAAATATGGCTATTAATGCATGATTGCGAATTGCATATTAAAATGTTGTATAGTGTGAAGATATTGTTTTCAAAACTAAAGAGACTATGGAGACAGAATTGCAAAGGCAAGTGCAACAATACAAAGAAAATGTGCACAAACTTCAAAAGCAAATCCAGATGCAAGTAAGAAGTAACAACTTATAAATAATTAAATTATAATTGAATCTAATTCTTTAATCAAAGGACTCAAATAGGGCAAAACAACTACAATATTATAGTATTATATTCTTTTCTAAATAGAGAATGACAATTACCTTAACCTCAAACTTGACATTATAGAATCCATCCCCAAAGAAATCACTACAATAAACCTTCTATGCAATAGAAACTTTTTATACAATCTCTTATATCACATGCAAAAACACTATTTTCTAATTGTCTATTTAGAAAGAAAAATTCCATTCTTATTGACTTTTGATTAAACCATTAATATAATATTATACCATATTATATTAGAAATAATTTAAAAAACTCAATTTAAAATTCAAGATTGTACAAAAATTTGTCATATAAATGAAAACAGCTAGAAATATTGAAATAGTGCACAAATTTTTGCAATGAACTTTTTAGTGTCTTTAATTTTGCAAATGACATTTCTTTTATGCCATCTATAATATTACATATAAATAGTATAGAAACAATTAAACATATCAAGCAACTTTACCTCAAAGCACTGAATGATTTGTTGAATGGACAATTTGATGTAACAATCTTGTAATTTAAACCTAATATTTGGTTGTTGTATGTGATTGTGTAGAGTGAAGAGCTAAATAAGCACTATGGCTCTAACTTCCATTGGGGAGTAGAAAGAATGTGTAGATCATGAAGGTACACACCATCAAAATTGAAGTTTAGCCATTATAGACATTAACCACAATTGATATGATGAAATGTATACACTTTGGCATTGAAATAAAATCATCGACATTTGTAATAATGTTTTTTTGTAAATTTGAATGAATTTTATCCAAACTAAGATTAAATTAGCAAGAAAATACTAGTTAAAAAGGGTCTTTTTATTCTTGTATTAATTAATTTTATAGTAACATTCTTATAATGATTGCAAGGAAAGGCGTCTCTATTTTTTTAAATGTTTATAATGTATCTTTATAGTTAAATATCACTTTGAGAAACAAAACAACAAGTAACTAATCTCTCAAAGTTTCTAGGTACAAAATAAGTTGGATGATAGGAGAAAGAAAACATGATTAAAAAAAAAAAAGTCAATTTTCTAGTAGATCAATTAATTCCTTATATTCCTATTGTTGTTTAAGAATTATTGAATGCTATATCATAACAGAAGAATTTTTGGAAACTTTACAAGTTCAACAATTATAAGATAAAATTCTAAAATTTTATTTCTAGTTATTTCCATCAATTTAAAAAAAACTATTTCACCTAAATTAAAAGAAGCATGTATAAAACTTTTGTCCAATCATCACAAGAATTAAAAAATATTTGATCTTCAAATTAAAAAAAATTAATAGCCTTCATTATAGACTGTTTTATATTTTACCCAACTACTTATAATATTAATAATATCTTAAATATTTGGTTGGCTTGTCAAATTGAATTTTACAAAGATAATCATTTTTGATGAGTTTAACAATAATTGGAATCAATGATATGTGTGAATCATCAATAAATGTATTTTGAACTAATGAAGATAGAAATAAAAATCAACAAAAATTTGGAGCGCAATAAAACCAATTGCATTTTAAGATATTCTTTTTAGAATTTTTTTATACTATTGATAAATTCCAAAAATGCAAGTCTAATAATTTCACGATTTTTTAACTTTGACACTTTCTTGTAAATTATTTGCTTTACGAAACATTCATTCCATTTGGATTTTGGATTTATGTTTTGATTTTATGTGTTTTCAAAATTTGATAATGTTTGTATTTAATGAACCTACCTTTATGATATGGCAAACTTACTTAAATACATAAATTTAGTAAAAAAACATACTTGCATTTATAATTCAATGCTAAAACCTCACTCATTTGTAGTTGAAAAAAAATAAAACATTATTTTAAAATCAAAATAATGTTCTTGACACTTTCAATCTATTTTTCAAAATTTTCAAAACAATTTAAGAACAATCTAATAATGTGAGACTAAATTTAAGAAATTTCACCTTATATCATATACATGCTAATGATTGGTCACACATGACTTAGCACTCTAGTTTCTAAATTTGACAATGTGGATACTATTAAAATCTCACAATTTTGGAAATGGTAAATACTACTATAGAATTTGTTCCCAGGGACAACAAAATTTTTGAGATTTTTGAATTTGAATTCACATATATTTGTAGCTACCAATATTATATAAAAGACACAATTGCTCTTTACATAATCAATAGTTCAAATTCCATTATACATTTCAAAATTCAACTTTTCCTTCATCAAATAGTTCAAAGTGGTATTCTTGGTGATCAAGATGTCATATTATTAGAAGTGAATGGTTATAGGTATCTAAATAATACAAATTTTTTCTATTTCTTTTTTCATTTAATTTACTTTCAACTTATAGTTAGAAGTTATTTTGAAACAATTGTCAAAGAGAGATTAAAAATGCATAATCTTTGCAATAGAAAGTTTGTTTTTAATTTTTTTCAAAAAATGTACAACTTGTCTATACATTAGGATTTTAATAAACCCATACTTATGTTCTTAGTTTTGTAACAATCTAGTACAATATGTGTTTGAAAATAATCATTATAGTAATTATTTCACTATGTTCATAATGTACACTAAAACTATAGTCTTAGTAAAAAGGCCATTAAAGTGCACACAATGTGGAAATTCTCCTAAAACTTGTATAATTAAAGATATTAGTCAAAGCATATATGTAAAAGAAACTAAATATGAAAAATATAACAAAAATAATGGCCAAGCTCAATAAAATTCCATTTATAATTAATGTGCACGGTAGTCTATTTAGTTGCCATACTTTTCAATTTGCATCCAGTCTCCTATCTTTTCTATCTTTTCTTTTACCTTTATCTTTAATTTCTTCATCGCATCAAACCTATCTATCATTTTTATCTATTTATTTTGAAGATAAGTATTCTAAAGTAGTCATACTACTCTAAACATGAAAATCTTTAAGAATTTTAAAGACATATATTGAACAAGTAGTTTAATTATTACCCTATAAATGCCTAAGACCTTAAAGTGGACTAAGACCAAACTTTATCATGTATGTGTCTTGGACATTTTTGATATATTGACAAAGTCGCCATACTTTTTGAACATGATAGACTGTTCTTTTCATTATCTGTAATATTTTGTATCATTTATTTAAATTTTGGCCTACGAAAGTCATCTTGAAGACAAAGGATCCTCATCCTTCATCTTCAAAGAGGATCACATGTGCAAATGTACTAGGCATAAGCCAAACATCATACCTTCTATATATCAAATATATTTATTTTGAAAATGCTAAATTCTTACTAAGCAATTACTGGCTTCTTTTTTATTTAATTTTATTGTTGCACCATATAGAAGATGATGATGTATATGTCCAAATTTTTAAATGATACATTCATAATGAAACCCAACATTCAATGTACAGGATGAAAAAAATTAAAACATCCATTTCATTGATATAGGAATCCATATGAGCAACCACATGTTGAATACCATGGGCAAGATTTAAGCCTACTGTACATTGACTTTTTTCCACCTAGTTCACATAAAATCAACTCCATGTTGACTAAAGCACACAAGTGGCACCTCTTCTAGACAAATGAATTGAACACACAAGTAAGGTAACAAGTTCAGAAATCGCCCACCTAAGAGCTGAAACTAAATTCTGGACAGGTGAAACGTCTTGAAATATTTTTCAGAAAATTTTCCTGGAAAGATAAGAAGAATTGGCATCTAACCCAAGTTGTTTCATATTTTTTGGAGCTTTTTGAAATTAGTTATGAAAATTTGAAGTTGAAGTGGTGAAGGGCTCTGAAATTGCCCACCCCCTAAAATGTACACTATTTGTACATCGCTGAAGGATATGAAATAGTTACATGTAAAAGCTATGTACATTTGAATAGGGTAGGCGATTTCAGAGCTTGTTACCTTAGGTCAGAAGTCTGAACAACTTAACAACTCTACTTCTAGTTTTACATACATCCACTGTCTTTGTCTTTCCTTTCTTTCTATATGGCAATGAAGATGGAGTTCAATCATGTCATTAAGAAGACATATTATTTCATTGATGCTAACAATTATTACTATAGACAAACAACAAAGACCTTCAGCAAGATAACAATTTTCATTGTTCATGCAATTTAGAGAAGCCCCACTAACATTCAAGATATTTTTTGAGTTTTATCAACTATTATCCATCAATTTTCATGTTGAACAAATTTTTTAAGGTACCCGAGACCATCTTTTGCTCTCTTTTTTCACTCTAAATAAAAACTTTATAGTTTTTTTCACTGAGTTTTTTCCAAATGTTTTCAAATTGCAACCAATCTTTTTCCCAATTCCACTAGCTAAACATTGGTTTCCCCAACAACATTGAGCCCGGTATCAAACTAAAGTAAAACTACCCATTACCATACAAATTTGTAATCTAGGTACTTTCGAGAAGCTATTTATGAGCTCTCATATTTTTCAAAGATTGAATTGTTTAAGAGAAATCAATTGCAAAAAGAATGAAGACATTCTGACAAGAATCGAATTTTTTTGTGATTTTTCAAAGCTGAAATGTAAAACTGTGAGTAGACCCTTGTTGAAGTGTGGACTGATGTGTCCGCTCTCCAATGCATTGCCATCATGATAATGGATTAGTAAGATCGTGGTAATAGATGGGGCCAGTGACGGAAATGGGAGGAACCTGTAGGTGGAAGAATTGGGTAAATGGTGGTTTTCGATAGTTCTACCCTTAAGTTACTTCGTCGCTGCTCACGCCTGTACCAAGCCAAAAGCCTGTCAAGCCACACAAGTCATTGGATCCATCAAGGTCATGGGAATTGAAGTTAGATTTGAACTCCCAACTTGCCGATTGTGTCAGAAGCTGTGGCTTGAACTATGTACCAAGTCATTTAGATATAGGAATTATCTTTAAGGCTTTCCAAATCATTTTTGTTTTTTTGAAGACACTGTCCGAGATTGGATTCATTTGCGAGCTCTTGTGCGTACAAAGTAATGCATATCATGCCATGATCATGCTCTCAAGTTGATAAAAGTGGCACTGGAATAATAAGCAATGCAAGCCAAACACATTGGGATTGAAACTCGGAGGAGTCTTGGATTACATAGATGATTTCCGAACTGTCTGTCTCGGCTTTAAAAAAAGATACCATCCAACAAGATTTCAGTTCCGTCTCACAATCTGCACTCAGGTAGGAGGCTCAAACTTTGACAGGGCATCAAAAGTGATCATGACTCAGAGGTACATTTTGCTTTCTTCAATGTACCAACTATGCACATTTCTGGACACATTTCTGGAGGTGGTCGCTTTTGATGACCACAAATGACTACTTTTTTCAAACTTCAAAAATTTGTAACTAATTCCACAAAAGTTCAAAAAATATGAAACGACTTGGGTTAGGTATCAACTCCACTTGTCTTTCAAGGAAAATTTACTGAAATTTTTTAAAGATGTTTAGCCTCCCCAAAATTCAGTTCCAACCCTTAAGTGGTCCATATATGGACCTCCTATCTTAACTTATCATTTTTCCAAGTTTCACAACTTATATAGGTTCCAAACTTTGTCTTCTAACTACCTAGAAACAATCAATCCATCCAATGTGTGGGGAGAACTAGGAGTTAGTTCATTGTTAGCTTGTGGAATTGGGGAAACAATTGGTTTTCATTTTGAAAACATCGTTAAAAAAACTCGCAAAAAATCTGTAAAATTTCTAATTTTTGGAGTAAAAAATAGAGAAGGAAATGCACTAGGTACTTGAAAAAACGGTATATTATGAGAATTAGAGGAAAATAACTAGTAAAATAAAAAAACTATCTTGAATGTTGCTCTTCAAGATTAACGTTCTATTCCAAACTTCATTGTGCACCGCTCATCATTCAAGGAGTTAAGTGGATATATTTGTAATCTAAATGTTAGGCAATAGATTTTACTTTCTTAGATCAACATTTGGTTTACATCCAAAAAGTTTTATTTGTTGCTTTCATTGCTCTAGCTTAACCCTTCAATGACCAATTCCATTATTATATGGGCAAATATCAATTCAGAGTTCAATGAAGTCTATTAACCTTGAAGGGAAGGACAAGGCTTACCAATAAAGTAGTAGGTGCATTCCTCATTTCTATTGGTTGCTCCGGGGTTAATTGGGGTCAACATCATCCATTGCGTACCATTTTTGAATTGCTTACCATTAGTCTCTTCCCTCGGGGTCAAGACAACAAAATTTCACGACATTATCATAAGTTCAGAAATTGAGAACAGAAGCTCTGACACATGTACAATGCTTCCAATTCATGGCAAGATTCTCTAAAAATCCAAGAAACCCTGCTTGCCCAAATCCTTCAAAAGGAGATCGAAGCCAGTTCTATGGAATCCTGAGGATAGATCAACTGGCCATGGGAATCATGTAAAAAAGTGAGCGCCCCTTGCAATATCCCAACTGCGGTAATTAATCTCTAGATGGGGAAACTGTACAAAGGGATGCCCTACCGGAATGATTTTCCATTTTCAGTCAGAAAATGGGAAGAAAAAAACAAAATAATCCTACTAAACTCGTGACAGGTTCAGTTTTCTTTCGAAAAGCCGCTGCAGCAAATAAACCTGGAGTACACTGCATCCTATTAGAGCAACGGCCTCCAACACCGCCTTGTAGATAAACCGCCTGCTCATGGTTTTATTGACTGCGTCACAGAATTCCCACCCAAATCCAACTATTAATTCATTGCTGATCTTGCATTAATGCCAAAATTAAGAACCAACCTAACACTCTTGAAGACCTGCCTCAACACTCTTGGAATAGGAATTCAGATTCTTTTAGGGGTACCGAAAGCTATACCACAAAGAAGACAGGCACAAGCCAAGAATGTTACGACGCTCATAGATAGAATACTATCCACCTATTACGAATTTCTTGAAGTTTTCATTGTCAGCACAGGAATCCATCTCAAGAATTGTCAATAGGATTAAACCAGAGACAATAATCGCATCTACACCAAAAAATTCACTTATGAAGATCTTTAGATCTACGGTATTCTAGGAGTACAAAGATGATCCTAAAAGCCCAGATTGAATGGGTACTTAAAGCCAGATGTTGTCAATGGAAAAGTCACCAAGGAGAGTAAAAGCCATGCATACCAACAAGTTGGCGGTCAGTCTGTGCTAGAAGCCAATGTTGCTCAAACTGAATGGAGTACATGGATTCCTCCAGCCTCTCGATTTGCATCATCAACGGCTCGATATGCTCTGCGCATCAACCACCAAGTTTTAACAACTCTGGAGTGACCAAAATGTGCTAATATTATGGGGAGTCACAGTAGTAGATTTCCAACTGAACTCATTAAATTCTTAACTTCATCCTCCTATTCTCTTGTACTTCATGACTATATACTCTAGGAGAAGAATACAGAAAGTTAGTCAACAAGCTCTAATTCTAGTTCATCCTCATGCACACTACTTTGTCTTCCATTCTTCATCTCCAATACTCAATACTGAATTAGGTATCAACTAATTTGACAAAGCGCTACCTAGAGGTTCACATCCCATTTTATTGAGATGGAGAAATGGAAGAAGGTAAGAGCAAACAAACATTACTTACCCCAATAAAATGCTAGAGTGCTCTAATTCAAACAGTGAATCTAATCCCGCCAAACATACCTAAGAAACAAACCTTAAACCCAAAATTTATTCCCTCATTACATGCACGTAATATTAAGTCGGCAAGAGTAAGAGCATGTCCAACAGACTCATACTTTAGTCCTGCGATGTATTCATTGACTACACCTCACAGAATTATGACAGATATCAGGTCCAGTGTTGGAATCAGAGCACTCTAGCACCCATGACTCATTCTAGTACAAAAAATGGTCGTGCAGGTGTATACTGCAAAGGTTTGAAATTCAACTTTCTAGAATGAAAGCACGCCACATCCTACAAGTTCATGCAGGCCCTAAAATAATGAAGAATGCTTCCTCACCATCCTTGATGTGCTCCGCCAAAGGGTCATAAATGTGGTACCCCACATGAACATCGAAGTCCACGGTCTCATGGATGGTGTTCCGGTTGAAGAAGCAGAACTTGTACACCCCTTTCCGCACGGCAACGAAGGTGAACTTATCTTCCACTTTGCCTTTGGAGAAGTGCACCTGGTGACCTGCTGGCGCTTCCACCTACAAACAAACAAAATCCAAGACGCTTGAATTCTAGGGCAACACAAAACCTAAACCTGAACGACACCAATCCCTGTAAAAGTGCTTCGGAATCTATTCCCAAGTTCTGCTTCTTCAACCGGAACACCATCCACGAGACCTCCGTAGAATTTAGGGCACCCTAAAAAGCAAACTAAACAGCAAATCCAGCATCTAATTCCAACTCAAAAGAAAAGACCCAACAACAAGATCGCAGCGAAATTTTGCAGCACCTGGTTGACAAAAATTCGGATCCCACACAAGCAATCTAATCCACTAGAAATACCCCCAAAAGAAAAGCAAGATTTCCAAAGCTTACCACGAGGTCGACTCCTTTGGGATTATCATCAAACGACCACATGCTCTCCGACTTGATGACAACATACGAGACGAGCACTTCATCTCCGTCGTAGGGCACCTCGTGAGACCAACACTCCTTCTTGTCGATGACAAACCGAATCCCCTGCACACCGGAGGAAGTGAGCACAGCTGAAATTGCAAGGAACCACCATAGCCACTGATTCCTCTCCATCGTCTCTCTCGACGATTCTTCAAACCACACAATTGTGCATCACCGGGACACACACAGAAGGTCTGAATTCTGGAAACTCGCAACCAAGTTCGATATGAATTCCTTAAATTCTCGCTTGAAATCGGCGTAATCGTAAAGCTTGTGATGCTTTGAATTCTGCGTGCAGAATCGATCGGGCGAGTGATGAAGAATTGAAGGCAGGCTTGGCGATGGCGATGGTAATGGCGGTGACGAAGAAGTCGCAATTGTCAGCGGGGCTCGTGCATTGTGAGACATAGCCACTCCGTCGCATGTTCAGCGAAGGGGAAACTAGGTCCTTTTGCCTTTTTAAAAAAAATTAATTATTCTTGGTTGGGGGATGGCACCTTTTTTTTTAATTACTTTTTGAGAAAGTGCCGAGATGGGATCACTTCAAAATTTGGTGAAGTACTGATAATTTTGGATTTTCTAACACTTGGAAAATGGACTTGAATAAATACTTCCATGATTCAAAACTATTGTAACTTTTTTGAATCCTATTTTTCAATTTTGGATTGGCACATTTACATATATCATGCCTTTTTTCTTTTTTCCTCTTTTAACTCTTTGAGAAAGTGACAAGATGGGAATCCTTTAAAATTTGGTGAAGTATCTCCATTCATCATCTTTGGAAGGAAAAAAAAGTTTTCAATTATATGCATACACTACTTCAATTAAAATTAGTGACTTCATCTATATTTTAAAGAAGATATAGAATTTTCCTAGTGAAATAAATAGAGATTTACTTTTCTTATCTTTGGGTGAAACTAATCAATTAAGGTTGTTTCATTTGATGTAATTTTTGTCATGTTGGAAGCTTGTAGTTGCTAGCGATGTTTGAAGTTATAATAAGTGTTGTGTTAGACATGTATTTGGTATTCTTGAAGACTAATAACCATTCTTTAAAAGTTCTATTACTTCACTTCTATATTGAATCATGTATAAAGTTGATGACATTCTACGAGGAAGATTTAAGGTTATGTTGACAATTCTTTGAAAGATCCTTTGATGAAAAATATGTATGCATATGCATACATGTATATAAAGAAGGGGATGCATGGTCAATGTAACTCTTTATTTTCCACAAAGTGTTTAAGAAGCTATTGCTTCCTTGGTAGTCTAAAGTGAAATGTACATTTACATCATGTAAGTATATATACTCCCTCCATCCCAAAATGATCTTCAAGTTGGACAAAATGTTTTAGATTAAGGTTGAAAATAACATATTAAAAAATTATTTTACACTATAAGTAGAGTTTGTTGTACTCCTATTGTCCTAAAATTTTGAGTTTTGGAGCCTTTAATTTTCAAAGTGCAGTTTTAGAGTACTAAAAAATAGAATTTTGAAGGCATTTTCAAGAAGCATTGGTGGGCACTTAATTGTTGAGTGTGAGCTAGTCATTTTTTGGGTAATCAATATGGGCTAAGTCCATATGTTCACTTGTGTTCCGCCTACCTAAGCTCCATCTCCTTCAATTAGTCAATACTGAAAGAGATACAAAAAATAAGAATGAACAATATTGATTGATTCCTTCAGTCATCTCATTTGTCTTCCTATTGATAATTGCATGGATGGAGGGGGAACTACTACTCGGAGTTGTTTTGCTAGTCCCAAGTAGCAATCAAAAGTCAAGTCTAACTTAATCACAATGTCACAAAGTGCAATAGGAAGATCATTTTGGGACAGAAATTTAAGGCCAAAAAGGGAGTATTATTTTTATATGCTTATTTTGAAAGTTGTTTGGAATAAGTATCCATAATGATTTTTTTATAATGCCTTCTTCAATGCTTGAATATTCTCTAATAACAATCTTCTACTATAAAATATTATTCCATTCAAAATAAGGATATTATCCCCTAGTGTGAATGTATTAAGGGGGCTATTAGCATCGAGATGTGCAAATCAACCCTATAAAGATCAAAATGCCAAAATAAATCTAGTTTACCTCTCTCTAATCTCAACCTTCTGTCACAGTAAGAATAATATATCTTCTAATTAAAGTTTAAAATATTCTTCCTTGGACAAAATGCACTATAAAAAGAAAGATTTACAATACTTTATTTGCATAACTTTTTAGATGAACACAGGACATGCTATGTTGTGGGATCTACATTGATGAGGCAAAAGCTTCATTTTTAAGTTTTCCAATTTTTGAGGCCTTATGTATTTTTGGTTAAAATTTTTTGAATTCAAATTAGGTTTTGTAGTATTTTTAAATATTATTTAACATATAAAATTTTAATGGATAAGATTTGACCAATAAGCATGCCACCTAGTCTTGGCTAAAAGAAATATATGTAGACCTCATTACTATCACAACATTTAAAATTCTATAATTACAATCTCAAGCATTTGAATGCCTAAATTTTACATATACTCTTAAATTTTCAAACAACCACATTTTTATTTCTTTTTAAGCAACACTAATTTATTCTATGAATGAAAATACAAAATTAGTGCCATTAAGTTTAATTTAATTTGTAGAAATTAATATAAGAAAGGTATGATTTAGCTTCCACTAGATTAAATATATTACAAATAGTGTGACTTTGATAAATAAGTATAAGATGTACTAAAAGAATAAATCATCATAGTAAAGTAGATTTTATGAAAAATTAATGATTAAAGACTTTAGATGTGAATCTAGAATCAACAATCAATCAAAAATCCACACTATGTATCATCATTGGTAGAAACATGGTTCCCATATTCCAAAAAAATAACTATGAGAAGTTAAATGTATTGGTAGTCAAATTTGTAGTATGGGTTTTTTGTACTCTATGCAAATCATGTTTCTATTAGTATTGCATTATCACACATTTTAGGAATGAAATGTATGATATTAATTTGATTTTAGCATAGCTTTTGAATATGCCTAATTTATAACAGCTTAATACAAAATAGCCATATGTATAAAACAGATTTGATAATGATAATACATAGTATGGATTTTAGATTGATTGTTCACTTTTGTGCATATAAATGCCAAAAGCCCGAAATAGAATGTGATAGTTGATTTTTGAAGAATAAAGTTACTTTGGGGATAGAATACTAGCTTTCTTGAATAAACTAAGGACTAAATTATTTACATTAAAAACACAAAGATTGTAATAATGCAATTGATCTCTTAGTCAAATTTACTTGGCTTTTGTTTTTGTTTTTTTTAATATATTATCATCCATCATGAGACTAAATTCTTTGGCTTAATTGAAATGAAAGGCATTGGATGGACAAAGCTGAATCTTAGAAAGTTTGAACATGTTTTTATAAGAGATTTTTTGTGTTTACCCATCATGAAATAAGCTACATGTAAGGTAGGAGGTTCTAAAAGCGCACAAGCTTTGAAACCACCCATCTCCTCAAATGTACTTTATTTATACATGTTGCTTTTGTAGCCTTTAGCAATGTACAAATAATGTACATTGTGGGAGGTGGACAACTTTAGAGCTGTATGCCATTTCAACTTCAAAATTTCATAATTGATTTCACAATGCTCTTAAAAATATAAAACAACTTGGATTAGATGCCAATTCTACTTGTCTTTCAAGGAAATTTTATTGAAAAATATTTCAAGAAGTTTCACCTCCCCAAAAATGAGTTCCAACTCTTAAATGGTCAATCTATATACCTCCTACCTTAGAATGCAATTTTCTTTTTAAAAACCATGAAATCTCTCACATATATGTAATCTCTCCTCGCGTAGATCCTACTTATGAAGGCTTATATCCAACATGTAGATAACCACAATTTCTAAAATCTCTAAAATTCTAGTTGTTGGCTATTGAAGCCAAGCTAAAGCTCATTTCGAATTTTTTAAAATTTTAATATACATTTTTGGAAAGTGAATATAATATATATCTTATAAGACACCCAAAGTCATTTATTGTCTTCCAAATTTGTAAAGTATCTAAAATAGAGATGCACAATATTTGTCTCATTATACTTGACAAATATCTCAAATGATCAAATTTATAATTTATGTATATATCAAAGGAGGTTGCACTTACTATTGCATAATCCTTTCTTCTATGTGACAAAATCATACCATTCTATTTAGATGAAAATAGTGAAAAATAGTGTGTCAATTAATTGTTTTATATAAATTGATTTTATCAATCCAAGAGAATTGGAAGGTGGTTTTGCTTTTTAATTAGAAATGAATTCTTGAAGGATGCAACCCCCCATGACCAAAGTAGTCACCAAAATACTCTAATTATTAGACCATTCTTTGGACCATTCTTTGTGTATTCTTTATTTTTAAAGTGAACAATAAAGTCATCCATCCATCCATTTGGTCTTCATTGTCCATTAGGTTAATTAAATAGTCAAACTTCTCAATTTGAAATGCAACTTCTAAACCAAGAAGAAATATATTTGATGCAAGACACAAAAAATGATTCAAGACAATTTTTTATGATGATTCACAACAAATTTTCATTGAAGTCTAATAAAAAATCAAACTCGCTTTACAAGCAAAAGACAAATGAAGCAAAAAGATCAATGTCAATAATTATTTAAAGTTTTCCTTATGAAGTTGGCATCTTTAATGCATAGACTAATGATTAATGAAACCATGATTAATGAAAAGATCTTTCAATTGTCCCCAAATTCAACAAATACACTTCATATGTATTGCATTTGCTTTCACTAGTTGATAACTATACTACTTTGAATGTTACATGTGCTACACTTCCAAGAAATTGGTTGTGAATCACCAGAAATTATATGTTACCATAACAAAATTTAAAAAATATTCGACAAAGTTTGCCAGAATCTATATCCATAGCCAAATTCTTGGAACCGACCTGGAGAAAAGTATGACCGCCTGAATCTCTTACATTTCTTCTAGACTACCAAGTAAAACGAAAAATTTAACACATACGATTCTTCAAATTCAAGGACCGTGCCGGTACAGTACCGGTACAATCCTTTGGACATTAAAAGGGAATGTCAGTGACTCGGTGAGAGACGCCCGAAAGCCCGGTAACTCCAACGTAGTCTCCCACAATGAGAATTAGAGAACAGAAAATGTCTGAACAAAGGAAATTCGCTTACACAAATTCATAACAACCTCTCCCCAGCTGCCAGTTGACTAGGCTTCCCATTCCGTCCACGTAATCCGACACTCCATCTTGTTGTCAAGGCGGTCAGGAGTCAGGACACTCGGTTCTCCTTGTTCTGGGTGTTGGTATGTTGTTTGTGTCTTTTAGCGCTTCTCCTTTCAGCCCTGAGCGGACCCGGCTCGAATGCCGGCAACGGAAGCTCTCGACTAACGAAAACTACATTCTTTAACTTATGCAGGGATTTATATTCAGCTGATTCATAGGCATAGAACCAACATTGAAATCATACGACACCCGAGATATAGACCATCAACTGGAACTATAAATGCGAATTAGAAAATCTCTCCAGCAGTTCATCTGCTCATTGCACTGCCACATGCTCTCACTTTCATCGAATGCCAAATTCATCACCGTTCCAATATAGATAGTCTACAAGCGCATGATTTACCACCAACTCATATTAGCGAAGCGGGCATTTCAAGATTTCATAAAACTCTCTCATCATCCAAAGGTGTTGATGAGGAACTTCTTGTAAATACTCATGAATTTAGCAACGAAGGCTGCACACAAGCAAACATAGGAAAATCGTTAACAGACCAAAAGAGGGGCAAAGACTAAACCTGATTAGTGAATACACGACTGAACAGAAGGTAAACAAAGTCTCGTTAAGGTCAAGGAAGGTCACCTTCCAAATGGAAAATTGCCTTTTGACCCTGCTGCATCCGATGCTCCTGCACGTACAAAACATTCGTAATGCCAAGGATAAGGAATCTAAACAGTTGCACTCATAACAACACTTAATTCTGTAAAGATGGAGATCGCCGGGGGGCTATTGGGAGAGTTCCAATGACGCAGTTGAGAGAAACTTGGAAAGGAGAGGAATACTAGCTTACGTAAAAGGCAGCCCAGTGGCAGACTTCATGTTTCAGCTCTGAATCCAACTTCTTCATCAATTCATCCAACAATCTCTGCAAGTAGCAATGAGGCAAAAAGTGTCAAATCCATGATAAAAGTATAAACGCTAGCTGTTCAATTGCAAAGAAAATTACATAAGATGGAGTTATAAAAGGTACAACAACTAACCTTGAGAATGACTTCAGGAGGAATGCAGTTCACAAGTAGCTCGTAAAGTTTCTCCCTCACCTGAAACAGCCTTCACGATCAAGTTCTCTTAATTGCAGATTACAAAACAAAGCACATAATGTAATGGTCAGACAGATACCGTATTCCAAACAGCCCCTTGAATGTTCCATCAAAAAGAATCATGAACCGAACACTTTGCTAAAGTGGACAGGACAGCGACAGAAATATAGAACTGAAGTTCGGTGCAAACAATACAAACAAAAGTAATAAGCACCAATTTGTTACATACTTTTTGGGGCTTTGTTCAGAGATAATATCATTTGCAACTCCTACAATGAACTGTTCCCAGTCAGTTGTTTGCACCTCTTGATCTGCTGTGAATGGATACCTACAGACCAATCCAACAGACGACCATGAGACATAAACTTTGCAGATTTGATCACTGAGTTCCATTCAGTTCCCCAATAGTTGGCCATCCATGTGTCACAAAGTCCCAAATAGTTGGTCAAAAATTCGATGTATTCCATGTATCAAGTTTCAAATTTTGTGCCAACAAGGTACTTTTGCCACGAAGTACATGGTACTCCATATTTATTATCGTGCAATTCCAAAGTTCTCCAGGTGTAGTGAAATAGGAAACTACGAGTCTTGGGGGCCAAATGACCATAGAACTTCTTCAGACCACATGGAATTGCTACCCAACATTAAAATATCCATCCAATGCACTGCCTCACGAAACATGCTTTAAATCACATAGATCAATACACATCATAGACAACAACAAAGTGGACTATAAATGACTTGTTGAAACAGACTTTGATAAGATGCTTACTGCTTGGCTTTGCAGGCTTCTAAGCACAAAATAGATCGCCTTAGATTTCGATTGGAGTGGTGAGCTATGCGACCCCCCAGTTCAGGTGGAAGTACCAAATTCTCCTTTTTCGCTACAAACATGAGCACATCAACAATCTGCCAAATTGCCTCAAAACAGTTAGTCCCACATATCAACTAGGATTTCTAAACTGTAAGAGGATAAAGAAACAACATGCAGGTCGTGCTCACATCATCTCTTGAGGGAGCGTTTATCCGCACGTTGAGACACCGGGATCGCACAGCCTCAATGACCTTCGAGGCGCTATTGCAACACAAAATCAGTCGGCATGCAGCACTGTACTTCTCCATCGTCCGACGCAGTGAATGTTGCGCCTCCTTTGAGAGTTTGTCCACCTCGTTCAGAACCAACACTGACACACAAAAGCTCCAATTATATTAATCCGAAGTGACCGCGAATACCCTTTACTTGCGGTGAAATGCATGAAAAAATGAACCGGTATGTATCTTTAAAAACAAGGAGAGACATGAGAAATTGATCATTTTCGCGAAATCCAAGTTGTTGTCGTCACTGATACATTGATCTATTTGCAGAGCACTAATATAAAATAGGATGGATAACAATAATCCCTGATCTAAAAGTGACCCCTAAGCGTTAACCGGTGGACGGGAGATATCGGATTTTTCAATATAGTGTTGTTGTGCATTTTAAATTTGGAATGCATAGGTGCTCTAAAAGTGTCCTCCTTAATATTTGCAGAGTTCTACAACCAGGCAAAAATTCTTGAAAATGTCCCTTCCCTAAAAGCAACCCCTACGCAAATCAACCACAACTATACATGCGGTATCTAGCACTAGACATGCAAGAAACAGATCCAACAAAAGTCATGAATAGCGAAGCACGGGCGGATAGAATAGTACCTTTGAAGCCTTTGTTGCCTGCTACATCGAGAGGGCGGTTCTTAGCCATCTCTTTAATGATCTCTTGAACCACATAACGGTCCTGAAACCCTGCATCACTTGGATTGAGCTCCACATGATGGTTACTTGAAACAGTCGTCAGCTCTACCTCGATCTTCCGCGCTCCAGCCTGCAGTCGGATACGGAAAACGCTTAAGCACTCATCGGCATTAAATAAAAATATTGATGATCATGCTGTGTTAAATATAATCCATACAGGGCCAAATTTTTTATCCACAGAATCAGTGAAAAACTTAGAATGTGTTGATCAGAAAACCAAAAAAATCGGACTGAAATAATCCCCCATCAGAACTACTCAGGAGTACTAAGAAAACACGAGGCTACTCGATCCTTTAGGAAATCCGACAATGACTGGAGCTGCATTTCCAAAACCACACAGGCATCGTCAATTACGTACCTCAACTTTCCAGGGCTTGTTCTCCACTTTCACCTGCGATTACAATCACAGTCTTAGAAAAATCCACCTCCTACAAAGAGAGCTACATTTCTACAAACCATCGCAAAACCCTAAACCCTGATCAATCCCAAATATTACTCCAGCGCAATGTGAAAAAAAATCGTTTCCCAAATTCGCACCTTCTCAGCGCTCGGTCCAAACATTTCCCGGAGCAATGCCATGATGAGCGTCTTCTTGCCAGCACCCGACGGTCCATAGAATAGAAGATGCGGACAATCGCCCTGCGCTATCTGAACCCCCAAACACATCACCAGAATAACCATTAGCAAATTGCACGAACTCACATTGTCAATCGAATCTCTTCCGAAACAAACTCGCAAAGCGAACACTCACCAAATTCTTGAGGCGCGTCGCTTCCTCCTTGTGCACCATGACCTTGTCCAAGGTCCGAGGCCGGTACTTGTCCACCCACAACATCTTTGCCAATTGAGTGAGTCTCGCAAGTTTCAAGATAAAATAATTGCAACAAAAAATTTCTCCGGAATTGAAAAAATGGTGATGGAGCTTTCAATTCTACTCGTAACATTGACGCAAAACGATCGAGGTGGAAGGCGGGAAGTTTGGAGCGAAACGGGAGAGGAGGACAAATTCCCAATGAAACGGGAGGATGTATTTCATCCATTTCTGTGGATGTACGTTGTTGCACTTTCGTTCCATTGGTGGTGGTGGTCCAAGTTGAGGTTGGCCGACTTTATGGGACAAGCACCTAAACCAATCTTGAAATTATGAAGATACAAGTAATCCCAGCCTTACTGAATGCATACATGAAAAGAAAAAATGGTTTAGGGAAGAAAGAAGAAATTTCACTGAACTAATTTTAGTTTGGCATAAATTAAAGGCTTGTTCATTTGGAGGGTTATTTACCTTAGGATTTTACGGCAGATTATAAATTTTAACTGCCTAGGTTCAAGAAGAGTCTAAAATTTATATCACTAACAAATAACTATTTTTTCATGGTTGTAGATGAACATTGGAGAGGAATCTCCTTTGTGACTAGCTCTGTGTTTTAGGGTTAAGGTTCTAAATGTTAAATGACACCATGGTCATTTTTTGACTGATGAATGACAAAAACTCTCTCTATGCAAGACAAAAATACAACTACTCATCCTTAGAATTTTGAGTGAAAAGGAGAGGTCTTCTATAGTAATTTGATGTTTTTGCATTCTTTTAAGCCAACAATTCACATGATGACAAACCAAAACAAATGATTTCTATGGTGACAAGCTTGTCCTTTAAAGGTTAAAAAAAACCTTGTTAGATTTTTTTAAATAGCAAAAGTGAAGATTACATGTGCACATTACCTAAACGCTACTGGTTTGTGGAGGAAACAACATTGCATATGTGAAAATTTAAAGAATAGGGCATTTGAAAGAATCTCCCAATTTGCAGGGTTGGATGCACCACATTTGCAAGAACCACTTTCATCTTGGGTCAATTCTTCATTCCTGAGCAATCCACAACTAATTGAAAACAATTCCAGAACACATCCAAATTAACTTATTACTAGTTCCTTGCCGTTGCCACAATCAAAATAAAAGTTAAAGCAATTTTTTTTTTATTCATAAAAACTTTAAAATTCAATAACTTTCATATTATAGCCAGGTCCAAATGTTGCAAAACAAAGCTTGTGCACTTCTCTTCACTGAGTACTTTCTGAGGGTACCAAGAACATAACCAAGGTGCATAGTTAGGGAGATCTCTACGTAACAAACAAAACAATTAGCCTAACTTAAAGTATGGATGTGTTTTCGATAGTGTGAAGGAAACAATATTGACTATTCAAAAATTTAAAGAATTCAAGGAAAAAAAATGATTGTGCACAAGAACCAATTAGTTTCTTGGGATTTCAATTATTCATTTACAAGTCATCTAGAATGCAATTGTCAAAAATATAACCACTTTTAGTGCAAACATCTCATTCTAGAAGGGAGTTAATGTCTATTGCCCCTATTGGACAAGGTTAGAAAAGATCTTTTTCTTCTAATTGCAAATGTTATAATCTTTCAATTTTTATAGTCAAAATTTTCAAGAAAAATTCTATACATTTTTGAAATAGCCTGGTACAAACTTGTATGGTTGAATTTTAATAAAAAGAAAAATTTCCATTCTTTTTCACTATCCTAAAAAGTGGCTTCTTTTGACAATCTGTGTTTGAAATGTGCTTCAATCCTTTAGAAATTAACTCTTCCTAAAGTGAGAATTCTACATTACATATCAAGGTCTAGAGTTTTATTTGACAATTGCATCTTGTATTATGTTAGTCACATACCAGCCTATGAAATTATTTTAAGAGGTAAAAATATATATCCACATCTTATGTCAAAATTTTGGAAAGCTCCGTTCCAAATTAACTTTGGAGGAATCTATCCAAATTTTTAATTGTTTCATTTGTCAACCACTTGGCTACTCTTTGAGGGATTATTGAACACAATATATCTTCATTATCTTATGGGGTTCATCTATGGTAGAAAAACCTATTTCGGAGACGTCCTCCATGATGGTTATATAGGCTGACCTATTGTAGACAATAATTAGATGCACTATTCATTAAAAAAAGCTCTCTATTTGTACCTTCTTGTTTATTCATCTTTTTTTCCTATTGGCTTAGGAAGAAGTGTCAAAACTAACCAAAATCAGTGAATCTATGAGACCGGATTGAATCTAGGTGAAAAATCCACAATAAAATTCAATAAAATATTCATTCTTGAAACAAATTTTTTTTTTTTTTTTTTTTTTCATTCTTCCTCATCCTTAATTTTACATACATTGAACTCAAGTTAAGCACAATTTTCCTACATCAATAAAGACTGAAATGCTTAGGTTAACCAAAAAAAAGGTACTTCTACTTTATATTCAAAATTTCAAATCATCAAAAATTGATGTGATGGCTCATCACAAAATCCTAAAACAATTACTGAAGTGCCACCTGTAATATCATAAAACTTAGTGTGGCCCACACTATTTCAGACATTTCCTGAATTAGAAACTGTGCGGATTTGTTCGCCCTCACAGTTGCCGCACTGGCTGCAGACACGGCATTGCAGACACGGCATAAATACCTTAGAGTAGAGTGGTGGACAAAAAAGTCCATTCTTCATTTGAACCTTTTCCAAGGAGTCAATTCTCCATTAAATTTGAAGCCAAGTTCCGTACATTCTGAAAGCTAAGATAGGGAGACAATATGTATTAAAATTTGAGGTGCAGACAATTGCTCCAGTATTAAAATTTGAGATGCAGAAAATTGCTCCACTATCCCTTTAACCCCTAAACGTCTGGATCCATTTCCAAATTTGACAATTCGGGAAAAAGTGTTATAAAGTGTTATTTGGAAGAATATTTTGGAATTGATGTACAAATGAAAGTTGTAGATTTTGAATTATAGATTCCATCCATATAGTTAGATTCACTAGTGCTATCACCATTATTTTTATATAAATTTTGAAAGGGGAATTTCAAAATTCCTTCTAAATTCAATGGCAAGCAAATTATTATCATTTTGTGTGTAAAACTTATTGGAACAGATTTGAAGTGAGGTTACCTTGATATGGTGATTTTTTGAAATTTTTGTGTTCATTACATCTAGGACCTCATTTTTGCTAATCTGATTTTGAATTAGAGTCAATGCAATTTGACCACTTGACATACTTTCACATTTGTAATTTTAGAAAAATTAGTATTCTAGTAACACCAAATCCAACCATTAGATAAGACAAGAACTTAATAGAGTATCACCAAAAATTAGGATGACTTTTATCCAAGCAGGAATGAGACAGAAATTAGAACTTCAATTGGTTCATCATCCCAAAAATGGACGTCGGAGCACTCTAGGGTTAGTCCCTTAAGAGAGAGGGGGTAGTACAAATTTCAAAAATTGTGGATGTATTGTAAAATGTCATTTACAAGAATAATTTGATGATGATTTTCAAACAATTTTTATAAAATATGAATAATAGATCACATCCATATGTTTAAATCATTTAGTATATAATTAATATTTTTCTATAAATTTGAAGTCCAAAATTGAAAATTCTTTCTAAACTTGTTCTTGGATAGAACATTTCTAATTTTCACATAAGAATTTGTTTCCTTGAAGTTCAAAATGTTAACTTTTAATCACTAGTAGTGATTTTTGAAGATTTTAATCAGTGAATTTTTTTATTCAAGTCATTTTTGAAGGATCATTATTTTAATTGAAAAGATTATTTTTTGAAGCTAAACTTACTAGTATCTATTTAATAGAATATTTGAAAGGCAAACTCTTTTGAATGTATAATATATGAATATTAACCTTTGGACACTTTGACATCCAATTTAAAGATAATGAACAAATTGAAATTCAGCTTTCTTTCTCATTACTGCTTGGATGAGAGTCATCTAATTTGTGGAGATACTTTAACAATGTTGTCCTATCCAATGGTTGGATTTGGTGTAACTAGAGTTCATATTTTTCTAAAATTACAAATGTGGAAGTGTATCAAGCCAAAAATTGCATTGATTTTAGTTAAAAATTAGATTTGCAAAAACGAGGTCATACATTAAAAGAATAGAAAAATTTCAAAAAATCACCATACTAAGAGAACCTCGTTTTAAATCCATTTCAACGAGTTTTACTCCAAAAAATGATAATATTTTGCTTGTAATTGAATTTAGAAAGAATTAAGAAATTTTCCTTTCAAAATTTCAAAATTTTTTTTAGTGATAGCACTAGTGAATCTAAATGTATAAATGGAATCTAAAATTCAAAATCTACAACTTTTATTTGTATATCAGTTCCAAAATATTCTTCCAAATAGCACTTTACAATAATTTTGGAAAAGGATTTGGATGTTTAGGGATTAAAGAATCAATACAAGAATCTTTTAAAAAGTTGATAAATTAAAAAACACAAGTTAGTATGCTCGGAATATGTTTGTGTTTTTTTTTTGTTCAAAATTTGAACATAGGCCTATTAGGAGCACAATTGTGCACCTAAAATTTTTAAACAATGTATCAACATACTCATCATCCACCAACATTGTTTCAATTTTAAGTTGAAAGCGCTTCAAATCAGATGAATATCTTGTAGATTGAGTGTAGATTAGTGTCAAATTGTTGGTAGATTGGTAGTGGATTTCAAACAACATTTAAAGACTTCTAACAAGCCTTCTAACTACAATTTTAATTTATTATTTCTAGATTTTTTTACTACTACTTCTCCTTGTTTGATATGCCTCAAAAATTTTGATACCCTCTCTCTCTCTCTTTCTCTCTCTCTCTCTCAGAGTATGTAGTTAGTTTTAAAATTTGATGAGGAATTTACTATAGAAGAAAGGTCTCAATGTAGAATGGATCTTTTTGTCCTAAAACCTATATAATCTATATAAAATCTATAAAATTTCTCCTATAAAGTGGTAACATTGAACAACCTCAATTTGTACACTTCACCTTTTGTTCTTCTTACTACAATAGACCATCCTCATCGTGATTTCAATAATGCTAGCATATGAGTGTAGAGACAAGAGACAAGAGCCATGATCCTAGTTGTAGGTATGCACCTACAACCATGTGAAGGTGTTTATAACATATGTATCTATAATATAGGTACACTATAACACAAGTATCTATAACTATAGAAAGTGTTTATTATAGACTCCTAGGCTCATAAATCTATGCTCATGTATTAGCACTATCCTCTTGATTTGGTTTCTTTAAGATTGAGGCATCAATTGTCAACCATGCCCAATACCCAAGCTGTAGGGGGTGCTATTTCCACCCTTAGGCTAGAACTCAAAGCTTGAAATGTCCTTTTTAAGGTTGGGACTAATAAGGTTATGATACATGTCTCAAAGTAGTGAGTGGGAAAATAATTCTTGAATGATTGGAATTAGAAGACCCTAGACATTGGCTACTAGTAAAATGCACTTTTAGGCTCCCCAAATTCACAATAATTTCATTTTTGGGAATCAAACTCTGAAAATTTTGCTATCCCCATATTTCCTATCTTCCTACATGGGAAAAATTTCTACCACCTCATACTGCACATGATCTGCTCCAAAATTGCTTAAATGATTGACTACTGGTGCCTCAAATTAGGGTGAGATCACTTGGGATCAATCGATGTTTTTATTTTCTAGCTGTATGTAGAGTGAAAACATGATTTGTTGATATGGCAATAAGGTCGAACCTCATTAAATTAAGTAAATGAAGATTTTTTCAAATGGAAAATTTTCATATTAACACCATTTCTGATTTTTGAAAACACACACATTGGTTTGGATTACTTCAATTGAAATCAATCATGGTCCGTGCATATGCTTTAGGGGTTTGGGTTCCAAACTTTAAATGGAACCATGAAGGATAAAATTAGTTAGAGTTCAGAGTGTAGGCACAAATATAAAACAAAATATGAAAATAGAAACTCAAAGCAAGTGAAGCCACTTGATTATTTTATATGTTCAATTTTTTCAATGATCTTTTTTGGGGCATAAAACGAACTAGGGATTGGTTCCAATGTCATAGGAGGCCTTGGAAATTCATTTGAATGTTCATTTGAATTTTGTAAGATTTCAACTATTCTAATGGGTGATTGTTTCACTTTTTTTTTCATGCAACTTTCAAAGTTGTAGAACTCCTAGGTCATCAACTTCCAACCTCCATATCTCTCATATTATACCTTCAATGTTTAAATTGATTAAAAAATTAGTCCACTGGGGGGCAATTAGTCTATAATAGTAGATGCACTCATGGATTATTTATTACACTTACTAGGAGGAGCTCAAATGAATATTACAAAGTATGTCTTAAAGAGTTTGCATTAAATCTAGGATATCTCTATTATTTCTCCATTTTTGGATCAAATTTCTTTGCCATCTATTCAACACACCTTTCCTTGCAATTGTAAAAACACACACTTCATCCAAATTCTTATTAGTTTTTGTTAAATAACAAAAAGAAAGATTACAGGTGCACATCACCTAATAGCTACTTTTTTTTGTGGAAGAGATTATAGTATTGCATGTATGAAAATTAAAATAATAAAGAAAAGACCTCCAATTTGCACGGTTAGATTCATTGCTACATGGGCAAGAACTAATTAATTAGGTGGGCACCTTCCAAAATACCACTTTTCAACTACTGTGCCTCCTTACCACTATTAGATTCTTCAAAATTTTCATATTTTCTTGTTGGCAGGTGGAAGGAGGTTTCAACATACCCTGAAATGCAACATTTGGATACAAGATGCAAAAGTTATGAAGGGTCAAAGTTTCTTTTGGTAGAGGTTCCAAAACATTTCGTCCACATATTGATTTTGGAGATGTACACAGAGCAATGATGGCGGGTTTGCGCTGACTTTGAGGTGCTTCCCTCCTGGGATGTCAATTACCGGCCTATTCTTTCCCAAGTCATCCCCAAGCGATGGACCGATCACACCAGAGCCCCGGCAACAGCCACTATCGGAACCCATCCGCTTATAAGTTTGACATGACTGAATCGATTGCTTACCTGCCACCTGTCCCTTACGTGTCCACCTGTCAGACTTTCATTCCGCCATTTCATGAAATTGAATGGTTGGAAAATTTAGCGTGCCTAACACTATTCTAAAGCCCCCAGACATTTCCTGAATTAGCAACTGTACAGACTCTTAACAGACTTTTCGCCTTGACAGTTACGCGAACTGTAGAAACGGAACCCACCGACCCATCAAAAGCATATAAGTTTGAATTCAATCTCCCACCAGACAGCATTCAGCCAAACTCAGTTTGCTTTTGGTCCTCCCAATGCTGTTTGATTTCCCTTATTACATTGGGTTCATTCGGGATCATTGGTGCTCACAAATTCTCAGGTTAGTCCTTTTTTGTAAAGAGCATGATCCTGCAGCTGGAGGCATTTCACGCTTCAATGTATGTTCTTTTCGCTAGATGCAGAGGAGTCAGTATCATTTCATTGCCAGTCCATGTGTTTTCATCAATTTCTTCCACCGATGTTGAACCGCCGGATACTGCTCTCAACATCCTGAATCTGACATTCAGTGCACTTTGATCATTTTGTAGATGTGATAAAGCCTATGCACTGCGAGCAAAAGTAAGGCGTTGCGCTTCACGTCACTTCGTGTTGGGAGATTTGGAATACGTGACAAGCTCACCACCTTTGGAGCATTCTCCCTGCTGCTTTTGCGCGCGCCTCCATCCCACCACTTTGACGTTCTGTCACTGTTACTGTTGGGTGAGAAGCGACCCCATTCTCACCCTGATCAATTTATGATTTATGCTACGATTTCTTCTCATGGTTTAGACGTGGATCGAGTTATCGATGATTGGGGTTGGGGTTGGGTTGAGTTGAGAAAAGCTACGTGATTGTAGGTTGAAAACATTGTTTCAATTGAGGGTTCACTTGCACTGGGAGTTTCATTTCATCAATTGAAATTGTCCTTGAATTGTGATGACGTGACATGCACAGGGGACGAGCTAGTTCACGCACTTCTCTCCTGCCACCAGGTGACTAATTCATTAGAACAGGCGGTGGTGAAGAAACGAAGGAAGTGCACAAGAGATGGGCAGTGGAAGTGGTTATGGAAGTGGGGGTGAGTTAGACAGCACTCCCAATGGAGCGGGTGTGAAGTATGGAAAGTCCAAGAAGCAGCGTCAGCAACAACAGGCGCAGCAGCAGCAGGGTGGACAGCAGACGCAGCAAGGGGCCGTCGTTACTACCGGTACTTAAAACAACGGCATGGACGTGCGTAGGAAGCCATTGATTGAGTTTCATGCTATGTTTTGTTCAGTCTTCTTCTTTCATCATTGAGTCACAGATTTAATTACAAAAGGCCCCAATAGATTATGAGCAGGGCTTTTTTTCTTTTCTTCTACCAGTGTCCCCCCTGCTGCCCTCACTCCAGTGACTAGTTTTGGGAGGGATGAAGCCAGAGAGGTTAGATTTATGACAATCTGGCAAAATTTCGTCAAAAACAAAAGCACTCATTATGATGGCTTTGAGATTGACTAGGTATTGGAACTTCCAAAGGTTGCAACCACTCTCATATTTCACTTTGATTCTTCAGTGACCTTCAGAGTTGGTTGAATGTACCATCAATTTTCAATCGAGTTGTATCTCAATTTTTATACCTTCAATGTTTGATTTGATTAAAAAAAATTGGGTTTGTAGGGAGGGTAATCAAGTTAGAATGAGAGGATGTATGTGAGGATGCATTTTTGAAATAATTGCACTTCGTACTTCACCAAATAATGTGAATCTTTGAGTTGGACATACATAATCTCTCTACAGTGTCATGTATCAAAAATCTCAAATTGAGATTTGATTGTAATTAGAAAGACTAGATTGAGTTTTAGAAATCATGTTTTGATTTTGTTGACATGGATTTGGATTAAAGAGCTTATGTTTTTTGTTTTTTTTAGTATTAGTTGATATCTAGTTATATGTTTGTCAAATATTGGAATGGTAAGTCAAATGCATAAATTTTTAAATTCAGATTTAAATGCATGAATTAAATATGCATTTTCAATTGAAAGTGGCTTATATAAATATATCCATTCCCATTCTTAACCTTCAAGCAAGGTAGTTTAATCCTTTGAATTGATAAAATTGACATGAATGAAGGATGAAAATAAATAATGGATGTGTCTAATTTTGTATTTAAACTACCTTTATTTTATCTTATGCAACATTTTGTGATAAAGTGACAATGACTTGAAAAATAAGTGCATCAGACATTTTAGTGGCAAAAATGTGACGAAAATAACCCTTGATTTTTGTAGTGTCAAGTCAATGGTACAGTTAGCCCTCCAACCTTGGGATAAACCCATTTCTAAGAAAGGGGTCTCATCTGATAAAGAACGACATGGATGTTTTTGGATGAACAGATCCAAATTCTCAAATTCATTCAAAAGATAGAAAAAGTTCCCAAACTTTAAAAAAAAAAGATAGAAAAGAGGCTCCACGGGAATCAGATCAATGCGCTTCCCCGGCCGCTTCTCTAACACTTTGACGATGCGCAATCACTTCAACAAATTGAAACCCTAATTTGCAAGTAGAGCGCGGAGAATGGAAGGCGCAAGGCGACAGTGACAAATGGTGGATATCGTCACATTTCGTTTCTTGTGCTGTCTCTCGACTTGAATTCCCATCCTCGGATGGCGTGCCTTGTGCGTCGTTCGTGACGCCAGCGCAAAAGAGAGATTTCATGGTGAGTGTCGGGATATGGCGAGCAGTGGTTGCTCGCGAGAGGCCGGCGAGTTGTTGGTGGAGGATGATCGCTTTGGGAGCTGGATCTCACACTCCGGTTCGTCATTCTCGCTTCGTTCACGCCCCCGCGGAGCCGTCCGACATCACTCTCGTCCACGAGACGCTCAAAATCGCCTCGCTCGTCACCGCATTCCGCAGTCGAGGACATTTCGTGGCCACTCTTGGTAAGGAATTTGATGAAATTGGAGTGCTGAGTGAAGATTATCTGCGGAATTGAGATTGAAATCATTTGGTGCTTGAATTTTGGAATGATTTTGAGGTAACAGAGAGCATTATCGCTTTCTTTAATCGCGAGTCACTTTTGCTGTCAAGAGAAGAAATTGCAATATCTTTTGGAATCGAGAGCCATTTCTGCTGACAATCGAGGAAATTGCGGTGTCGTTGGTAAAATGGAACCGATGAGTAATTGTCTCAGATTTCGGATGTTTTTATGAATAGTCACAGTGAGTACCGTTTGAATTTTGCAGTGGGATTTTGTGTTGGAATCAGCGAATTTTGAAATGATTTTGAAATGCTGAAGTTTGTAGTCAATTGAGGAAAGAACAATTCGGCAGTGTAATTGAATTCATGATTAACCATCAAGCTTTAGGAGAATTTGACGGTTTACCAAATTGGATAATGTTCGAATTTTCCTTCAAAATCTGGTTTGATATTGACTTTTGAATTTTGAAATGATCCTGAGATGATGGAGCTCATTGTATCATTTCTAATTCGAGATTGATTTCTGCGGTAAATCGAGGAAATTGCAATTCGGCGGAAGCGGTGATTAACCATTTCAGATTATTGAAGATATTGGTGAAGTACCAAGTGATTATGTATTGCTCATCCGGTCCATTGGCGTTTTTGATGTGGCAGATCCGCTGGGAAGGACATTGGGTCGACTGGTGGAAGGGAACGATGAGGCGGCATACGCTGAGCCCGAGAATGCGAAAGACCTTTTTGAGCTTCTGAAGAATTATCCTTCCTTAAACCTCGATGCTGTGGGATTGAAGGGCGTGGATCCTAATAAAAGGTCCGTGCCAGCCTGTCTCTGCATTTGCCTTTCGTTGCATCTTGTATAAACAATCACAACGATTTGTAGACGGTTTCACAGATGCTTTATTGTTCAGATACTATCTGGGCGATCATCTGCGCATATCACGGGCTACGCAGCTCTTTTGGACCGTCAATGAAGTGGTGTCATTGCTACGAGGAAGCTACTGTGGCACGACCACCGTAGAGCATGAGCATGTCGTTTCCAAGCCTGCTAAGGATTGGATCCGCCTTATGGTGGAGCGTCCGCAGGCACGGTCTCTCTTTCATCCCTCTTTTCAGCGGCGGATCTTGTATCACTTGCTCTACGCTGGTATCTCTCAACCCTCTCGTGTTTCTTTATGTGTGACTTTTCGTTTCTTGATTGTGAGCAGAACGGATTTTGTCAAATTCTTAAACCCCCGATTGTTTTATGGGGATGAACAGATCATTTCGAACGTTTTCTTGCAACGAAATTTCAGGCCTCCAAACGTTTTGGCATTGAAGGATGCGAAAGTTTAATACCTGGTCTCTTCGCGCTCATTGAGGTTTGCACTTAATATTAGTTCAGAGTATATGCTGCTTTGTCAGTCTCCAGTTCGGTCGAACAAGAGTAAACGTTTCATGAATGGAAAAGCGCTTACCAGATGTTCATGTGCTGTGGTTTGCATGGTCTTATTACCTACACTAGGACACGATTCTTGGTGACTTTGTGGCATGGGCTATGATGAATTGCTATTCTGAAAAGGTCGGACTGAAATGACGCAGCGTGCAGCAGAAAGCGGGATTAAAGCCATTGAGCTGGGAATGTCACACAGGTTCTCATTCTCGGTTCTTGCTTCCCTATTTGTTTCATTGAATTCAGGACGTAATTCGCATTGAAAGTCAACCTTATGATCTTTTGATTGCATTGAGAATATAAAGTTTGTATCTAAATGTGCCTTATTTTGTCAGGGGGCGGCTGAATGTGCTGCACACGATCCTCTCAAAGCCACTTGGAAGCATCATAACAGAGTTCAAAAATGTGGGAGACATCGACTTTTTACAGGTTGGAGATGTCAAGTACCATCTGGGCACTCGCGGTACTTTGACCTTTGATGACAAAAAGGTAATGTCTTGTTCAATGGAGCACCTATCTTACATCTTGTAGTAACAGGCCTGTTCCTCTGTCTGTTCTTCTCATTATTTGCGAAGGTGATAACTACTATGCTTACCGGAAAGTGTTTGGGATTCGCAGCTTCACTTCTCGCTTCTGCCAAATCCAAGCCATTTGGAAGCAGTTGATCCTGTTGTTTTGGGAAAGACTCGTGCTAAGCAATTTTTTACTGGAGACACCGCAAGACTGCAAAACATGGTAGGTAATTTTCAGCATATTAATGGCAGTACTTTTACGTCGTGTATGATATCTTGTCAGGTCTTGCTATCTGAGTAAATTTTGTGGCAGCAAGTTAGCTGATCAGGAAATTAGATGCAGTGTGTTGAATTCTCAAGTCAGTTGCATGTAGGAATTTGGAGGCTGATGTTTGATGAGAAGACTGTGATTCTCGTGGGGTGTACTGATTAAAATGGGCGTTGCCCATTATGCGTGGATGTTGTACGCTGAAAGAGACTTATGTAATATAAGCATGGTTTTAAGTTCACTATCTTGATCGTACTTGTTATGAAAATACCTTGAATCTTCTATTTCTTTTTGGCCCTCTTTATCTTGTGGATAATGACTGGTATATTTAACACATGCCGTATTGGGTGCAGGGTCTTGTACTTCATGGTGACGCTGCATTCAGTGGCTTGGGTCTTGCCGCAGAAGTTATGCAGGTGTGTGCTCAAATATCTCCGCCTCTTGTTCTTGGTTGTTTTTATAAATTTACGATTAATCGTAAGATTCTTATATAGTTTTTGTGCTGATCGCGGCAATATATGTTGGGTTGGTTGGATGGATGGTTTTGTTTCTACCTCAAGCTTTCAGACCTACCCCAATATACGACAGGAGGAACTATCCATGTCATCGTTAACAATCAAATAGGCTTTACGACGGACCCGAAACTCGCTCGCTCCTCTCCTCACCCAAGTGATGTTGCGAAGGTACTCTGCATTTTACTGTTTCGACCACGTCGGGGTCGTAGGAGTTGCTCTCCCAGGAGTGCACAGGGCCCATGTTTGCGGAATGCCATTGAGCCACAATCTTGTGATAAAGTTTCATGGTTGCGACCACTTTTGAGAGCTAACTAAGTTATTTTATAGCATTTAAATTTGAATCCTTACCGAGACTCACGACATTTGTGCAGGGTGTAGGAGCTCCAATTTTTCACTGCAATGGAGATGATCCGGAGGGCGTGGCTCATTTCTGTCGGTTGGCTGTAGATTGGCGCCAGGTGACCACAATCAATCCAAAGATTCTCACCTCTTGAATTTCGCATGCTCTCTCTTAGTGGGTTCTGGCGTCCGATTCGTCTGGGCAATTACAGTCTTTCGTGTGGGTACGAGGTCTCGCTTTCGTCAGTATGTGACATTCAAGGTCTTCTTGCTGAAGGCCAACTCTCTTGTGCATCTTTCTTTTTGAAATCCTCGATGGAAGCATTAAGATATAGATTTGCCAATTCTTGCAGCGGATCATTTGGAGTTGCTTTAGATGCTTGGGTGAGTGGTGGTATCTTGTAAATTGGTGCACGCTTCTAACATTTTTGTTGATGATCTTCAGAAATTTCAAACGGATGTTGTTGTGGATCTTGTTTGCTACCGGCGCCATGGTCATAACGAGCAAGTTCGTCTTCCAATATCAGCCTTCTTTCATATTTCAATTTTTGGTGTATCAAAGTCGACACTCAAACAGATATATTGGCTTGTTGTTGGGCTATAAGATCACTGATAAGTTCTTGCAGCCTTCGGTTTTCCTGATAATAGAATCGATGGGTGTGCCAGGATGACCCAAGAGCGACACAGCCTTTGACCTATCAGAAAATTCAGAATCATCCCACAACGCTGCAGATATACTCGCAAAAGCTTCTTCTCGAAGGCATCATCACTCAGGACGTGCGTCCTTCTACCTTATCGTGGTTGTGACCAGAAAACGACTCTCTGCTATGCGTTATTCCAACTGGCGTGAATCTTTGACCAAGAGTTGTAATGAGACTTGCGTATTGTTTACAGGTCTTGGATAAGTGGACCAATGAGGTGGATGCTAAGTTTGAGGCTGAGTATGCTGCTGCCGACTCCTATGCTCCCACTTTGCATGAATGGCTGGCAAGCAACTGGCAAGGTAGATCAAGTGACTAATTTTCGTTTCAGTGGCATTAAGATGTGAATAGACTAAGCATTGAAGATTGAAAGCCTTGCTGATGAATAAGCAAGTGATGAACTATTAACTCATTCTTAATTTACACAATTCAGGTGAGGCTCTTGGGTCGTCGAGTTCAAAACGATACATCCAGCCAACTGGGCTAGATTTGGAGAGCCTTCGGCATGTGGTAAGAAAATTACGACATATTTTTCCTCAAGGCAAGCTAATGCGCTTGAGTTTGACCTATTCTATTAGATCTTGTGAAGTTGGTGTCGATTGTCATGTGTTTTCAGTATGCCTCAAGCTTGAGTTGACCGCACTTTGAGCTAAGTCTTCTGAAATTGTTTTGGCAGGGGTGTGCGATTAGTACTCCACCTGCTGGGTTCAACTTGCATCCGGATGTAAGCATTGACAGAAAACACTATCGTCTTTTGATTTGAAACTTGGTTCTAAAATTTCTTCGAACTGAGTAAGGACACCTCCTAATACATAGCCATAGCCAATCTGACGCAGTTATATCTGTTGTTTAATTTTATCGTCCTACAAGTTGTAGGTAGAAAATTTGCTGAAATCAAGAGCGCGCATGATGGAAACTGGAGTTGGAATCGATTGGGCGATGGCTGAAGCGTTGGCAATGGGGTGAGTGCTATACGATATTCCGCATTTCTTCTTTTTTTGTCCAGGAACAGAGTGTCGCGAAGTCTGTTCACTCGCTTGAGTTTACGATGAGCATTTTCCACCCTGATCAATCTCTGCGCGTTTCTGCAGGTCGTTACTCGTGCATGCAGATACAAAGCGAGGCCAGACACCTGAAAGGAATCCTCACTTTCCTGTGAGACTTAGTGGCCAGGATTGTGAGCGAGGCACTTTCAATCAGCGCCACTCTGTCCTCTACGATCAATCTACAGCAAAACGGTGTGTCTTCAGTCCCTTATTTTTATTTAATGGGTAACATATTGGGAACTCAGACTTCAAAATGAGAACCACGTACAAACCAGAGCATTGATGATGGTGACTGATGGCTGATGCTGACTGATTTCCAGATACATTCCGCTGAATAATATCTGTCCTGGGCGACAAGCTGAGTTTGTTGTGTGCAATTCAAATTTATCTGAAGCAGCCGTTTTGGGATTCGAGTATGGCTTTAGTCTAGAGAACGAGAACGCTCTCGTCCTGTGGGAGGCTCAGGTAGAATTCTCATCATTACAGATTATTGTCATTGACTTCGACAGGTTCATAATTCAGTTTCTTGAATGACGATATCGAAATGCGGAAAGTGAGAAAGGAAGAAGCTTTTTATTTCCATCGTTCAATCATGAATTTTGGTCATTGATATGATGATTTCTTAGCCGATTACTGTCGTAATTGCAGTTTGGAGACTTTACCAATAATGCACAATCGATGATTGATAACTTCATCGCCTGTGGTGAGGAAAAGTGGATGACTCCTACGGGTCTAGTCCTACTACTGCCCCACGGCTACGATGGCCAAGGCCCTGAGCACAGCTCTGCAAGACTAGAGCGATTTTTACAGGTACTCGCCTCGCCTCAAGTATCTTTCTTTGGCTGGTTGTAATCTTCTTTGGTTGATATCTTTACACTAACGACGTTTGTCTCGATGGACATCAGCTCTGCAACGATGATCCTGATCATCTTCCCGGCTTTGGACCTCAACACAAGTTGCAGATGGAGGCTGGCTTTGCTGCCGCTGATAAAGGTTTGCGTTGTTAGGATACTGTCAATCAGTGAGATTTATGGTTCCGAAGTTGTCAAGATGAATGTCTTATTTCTTAGAACAGCGCATACTGACACTGTGGATGTAATTTTCCAGATGGAAAAGGCTATTTGACTCGAGCTGATCTAGAAGCAGTGATGAAAGGGGTTAGCTCGGAGCGTGTTGAGATTCTGTTGCAGGAGCTTGACTTTGGGCATGCAGGCCGAATTGAAAGGTGATGTCTCTTTCTCGTTGCTCAGTTCAGGCCAGCTGATCGAAAACTCCAGTTGATTGCAATCGTAATACGCTTGATCAGTGTGGAATGTACTGTACCTGACAAATTTGTGCTGGGCAGGTTTTCCAATTCCAGCATCTTAAGTCTGACTTACGCTTTAGATGCCTTGGTACACCTACTATTCGAATCTTAGAAGTGGTTCTGAATTTGTTTCTGGTGGTAAATATTGTGCTTTCGTTCTTGCAGACGAGATTGGGATGTATTCATGGCGCAGTGGATGCGACGCAACGCTGAGAAGGATCATAATTTGTAATGTTTTTACTCATTTACTAGAGTCCGTTCACTATCCTCGGCCAAGTCTTGCGCCTTTTGAATAGATTTTGTAATCAATCGTCATTTGGACTTAGAAGTGTGACACCATGACTGTCATCAATGTGGGCGAGAGTTCTTACATCCTTTCGCAATGATTGATTGCACGAGCCCTTGGAACTATACTTGCTGCTCGTTTCAATGTTCCGGCGGATTCATTTAGTTTCTTGAGGATGCTCCGCCCTTTTCGTGTGTATCTCATTTTCTTCTATGGGACTGTCAAGTCTTTGAACTTCTTTTCTGATGCTGATCGTTCCATGTTGATCTGGCAGATGTGTGGTTAACATCACAACGCCAGCAAACTTCTTCCATTTGTTGCGGCGTCAAGTGAGTTGTCATCATCCTTTTAAAGAATCGTAGAAGCTCGCAAGAATGTCGTAAGCTTATCCATAATCTGACTTCCATCTGCCGGAAACGGTTGCTTTGGTGTAGGTGAACCGGCCTTTCTCCAAGCCTGTGGTTGTGATGAGTCCGAAGGTGGGTTTGGCTCCTCAGTCAATGTGATTCGTTAGTCATCACTGACGAAATTGGGAATGTCAACAACTCAGTTAGTTGCAATTGTAAGGTTAATTGTGAATTCTGCTTACCTTGATATGGACACACTGAGAATCATGGTACCCATGATGTGCTTCTGATTGTTATTTTTTACTGATGACGCAGTATCTCTTACATCACAAGCCTTGTGTTTCCAAGCTCATTGATATGTCCCCAGGAACTTACTTCAGGTTCTTTCAATTGCTTTCCTTGCATTTTGCACGCCTGATGCTTTCTCTGGAGAGGCTTTCTGTGTTTTGACCTTCTCTATTGCCTCTCCTGTCTCCTGTTCTCATTTTCCCTTCTCTCCATCAGGCGAGTAATTGCAGATGGAGATATCGCAGACAATACTCGGCAGTCAATTGACTTGCTTCCACGCAAAGAAATACAAAGTGTACTCCTATGTTCTGGAAAGGTCATAGAAAATATCCCCACTTTGACTTCATTCGTTAAGTCTAGAGGAGGGGCATGGTTTTAATGCTGCAAGTATGGGCTGTGCATGAGAAATAATCTATAATCTGAACCTATAGTACATTTGCAGGTTTTCTACTTGCTGAGCAATGCAAGGCGCAGTAGGAAAATGCGAGATGTTGCCATAGTTCGTCTGGAGCAGATTGCGCCCTTCCCGTTTGATCGTGTAGCTAGTGTCATCAATCGATACCCAAATGCACAACTCACATGGGTTCAGGTATGAACAGCGTCCTCCACTTTTCATCTCTCATGAGGTACCGGATATATTTGCTGCATTTGAAGCATTTGAGCATATGTAAGGGAATTAAGTTTTGTGAGATGTATAGAGATGTGGAGATCTTTGGGTACAAGAGTCAAATCTGCTTTAGATCAAATTTAATTCGTTATGTGTGATTTCTTACGCAATTTCAAAGTAAGAGGTTTTAAACCACTGTATGTGACAGTAGACTATCCCTTGTCCATTCTAAGATCAGTGGCCATATGCATTTAGCACCACTCCGTAATAAATCCAACCACAACCAAGTATTAGAAATTTAGAGTAGATGAGTTGCTGTTGGTAACAGGGGTCAGTGTAGGAGACGGGGTCAGTTACCAAACTGTTTTAGTATTCTCGACCTTACCTAGCAATCCATTCCCTCACGATGCATGAAAGGTATGTGAGATTTGATTTACCAAGAAAGTTTGTATCTACTGTAAAGCTTGGAAGCACTTGTATGGGGAATGCAGGAGGAACCAAAGAACATGGGCGCATGGGCGTATGTCCAACCCAGATTAGCTACCGCTCTACGTGAACTCTGCCGGGGACGTGAACACACAGACGTCCGTTACGTTGGTCGTGCTACGAGCGCTACCACCGCAACTGGGAGCTTCCAAGTTCATCAAATGGAAATGAAGGCCATCATCAACGCTGCTTTCGATCTTAAGGACACTGAAACGTCGCAGAAAACAGTCCTGAGCGAAACGCATGCAATTGTAGGTACTATGTGAGAGTTTGACCTCCTCAATTTGTCATATTAGGTTAAAAGCAAGAAACACTTGTACTATCATGTGTAATTTGTTGCATTATCGACTCAAATGCAAGCGTAACTTTTGGGGCATGGAGTCAATGTATTTGAAATTAATATTGGAAGTGTGTCACACAATCTCACATGTCATCCATATTTTTTAAAATTTTAAAAAGATCATTTCCTATTTAAAATTTAGTTTTCTTATTTTATAGAGATCTGTTGTTTTGATGATGTTTTTTTAGTACTATAGAGTGTTCAAAACAATGAGTTCCACTTGGAAATTTAGAGAGAAGGTTTTTCCATTAGGATTACATCTGTTTGTTGTAAGATTTTTAAAAATAGCAATTTCCTTGTCCTCCATATAAGGATTTTTCATAATTTCATTGGTTGCATCTTGTCTCCATAAAGTTTTAGAGATGACTCATTTTTGTTTTTGTTTTTAAAACACTTTCACTATTTTCTAACAATTTGAACATCAAAGCATCTTTTGGGGTGAGATTTTCCATTAAATTTTTTTTTGCATAAGTTTTAGAGATTATTTTTCTTGTGCCTAAAATTTTGAGAATATAATGTTTTTTTAATTATCCATATTTAATTTTATCTTTTATTTTATTTTTTTCCAAAAGCTCATAGTACTTCCAATACTACTTTCCAAAATGGTCAAATGTAACAAAATGAGTAAGTGTTTTGTACATTCACCTATTATTATGCCTTATATCCTTGAGGTTGGTTGAAGGTTCTATGCCTACTATAAATGTAATATTGCTCAATTCTTTTCTTATGAATGGCCATTTTATGTTGCCATCTATTTATCAACTTTCAGACTAGTGATGGAGAACTTTATTGGTTTGCATGCTGAATTTCTCTTCTACTTCATGCAACTTCTATCTTTCTTCTTCATTCTTTTCTAGTAGAGAAAAGCACTACGACTCTAGGGAGTAAGTAGTGGTCTTGAATTGGACTTGGAGAAGAGAGAAAAGAGGAATAACTCCAAACTTGTTGTTGGATTGGCATGAATTAAGGATCTATTGATATTGAGTCCCATGTAGAATTACAAGTAGTTAAAGGAGGGATGCTAGTACTACATACCTTGGTTAACTTCTAAAAAAAACAATATGTTTAGAGGCCAAAACCACTTTAGAATACTCATCTCCAAAGCAAGGTCAAAATCTTCATCAATGTCCATTTTCTATGGAGTCAACTATAGAATCCTTTGGTTAACTTGTTTGAATATCTTGTTCCAAAAATTTAGAGCGAATATCTCCACTAATTGTAAGTTCAATCCTTTGGCTAACTTGTTTGAATACATTGATTCAAAAATTTATAGTGAGTATCTCCATTGATTGCAAGTTCAATGTGCCTAAATTTCAAAATATAGGTTTTTTTACCCTTTCTAATTAAAAGTGAAGTTTTATCTTTCAACATTTAAAAAAAAAAAACCTTGTATGTCCTATGGCTTATGCATTTAGTCAATATGTTAGAAAATAGGTTGAAAAAAAATGGAAAAAAATTTTAACAAAAAAAATTTCATCTTGATCTAAATATAATTATAAAGTAGAAGGTGATATTAATGAAAGAATAAACTAAATTGCTAATAAATTTACAAGAAATTAAAAATTATTATTTTGAATGGTGAGAATGTTCTAATAAACAATTAATATCCTTTATTTTTTATTTGAAAATCTTCAAAGTTGAGTGTAAAAGACAAGTTTATATTTTTTTTTCTACCTTCATTGTAGATAAAACATCTTATGACTTTTACTTCATTATTCAAAATTGAATGGTTCAATTGTTTTTGGGTAAATATCAATCTTTAAATTTTCAAAATAATGATTAATAATGTACATATATATATATATATATATATATATATATATATATTTATTTATTTATTTATTTTTGTTGCCTAATTTGACATTTAAACAAAAAAAACTTCTAACTTTTGCAATATTTATTGTAATGATAGGAAAGAAAGTTTCACACATAGACTATGATGAATATCATCATAAAAATTTAATGCAAAATTTCCAAATTATGAAGTCAACAAAGCCTAACCCCTAGTTCTCAAAAATCCCAAAGTGTGCTCTTTGGTCCGGTAGGAATTAAAAAGTAGTCAATTTGGATAATATTATATTGTTCAATACACAAAGAATTCAAAAAATTGATATTATTATTTTTCCTACAATAGAAGTTATATTAGAAAAGAATGTCTTGCATTAAAGAGTATAGAGGGCAAGTAAGGGCCAATATATAGGAAACAACACGGTTTCTACCACCCAAAATTGTTGTAGTGGCACAATTCCTTTGTTCCCTATAGCTTGAAAAATCACGGCCTTCTACAACCCCCAAATCTCTTCTAATGTGGAATATGTAAATATCAAATTATGGATCTATGTCTTAGTTTCATGAAAATCTCCTACCATATATGATGAATGTGATCCATTCTTATTACTTATGAAAAGTTTTTTCCTATGTTTCTTGTACATCAAGAATATAAAAACAATTTAAGAATAAAATAATTGGAGAATCAATAGAATGAACTATGCGATAAGGTTTCCTAGGTAAATTTCGCAAAAAACAAGTATAAATTTTATTCAAATCCAAACTATAATGCCTCCAGAATTATATTTCAAAATTTACCCCCAAAACTAACAATTTTGTCCCTTGGGAGTAGCAAAAAAAAATGAACTTCATGTGAGTGAGTTCTGAAATCTATCAACATTGAAGATTCTAAAAATCATAAAAATACAAAGTTTCTAAAACTCTAACAAATATAAAGATTTAAATTTTTTTTAAAACCTTGGCATCGACTTCAGGAGGCTCCCAACGGAGTTCCCCAAATTGTCTCTTCAATCTAGGAAAGAAAATTCCAAAACCTCCCAATGCCTAAAATTTGTAGAACTTGATGTTTTAAGACATCACTTTTTTGCATATTCTTTCTACAACATACTATTTATGCATAGCATGAAGAATCCAAATCTTTTCTTTACCCTATAAAATTGTTTTAAGTTTAAATTTGAAGTCACAAAGTAACCAATGGGAGAATTTTTGTAAAGTGAAAAACTATGTATCTACAAATGGGTCATTGCAAGAAACATCAATCGTTTTTTTCGTCACAATGAATGTGATTCTCTTGTCATCTGCTATAACTTTTGAATTCTAAACCCAATGCTAAAATAAATAAATAAATTCTAGAGTTTTTTCATTGTAATTATATCCCTTTTTTTCAAAAAAAATAAAAAATCATTTATATTTAAATGTAAATTTTATTAATATGACACCCTTTCAAATTCAAGGTTTTTGAATACTACTGAGCAATTCAAATTAATGATTTTGGATTGAAATTTTTGTGGTGTATTCCTATAGTAGGTAGACATGCCTCTACCAAAGGGCACCTAAGAAAACATTATTTTATGTCTTCTACGTTATTGCAAATAGGCCTCCTTTGCACACACACTTCTAAACATTAATCTCTAAAACTTTGGACATGCTTTTTTGAGAACATAGCATTTTGGGGCAACTCACTAGGAACAAAAATTTTATTTTTTTCTTTAAAATTTTCACACAACATCTGTCCAAGGAGTTACTTTAAGGCCAAATAGTATTCACAATTTTTGACTGCTTGGTAAAAAAATTGTTGTATGATGAAGTGTAGACAACTTGGGCAACTCAAAAACATTCTTAAAAAATCATTTTTTTAAGAAATAGAAATTTGAATTTGGTTTTATAGATTTATATATATATGGAAAGATTTGAATCATTCCATTTTGATTAATGAGATGAAAGTTATGAGGAGCTTTAGTATGAGGGTAGTTATGGATTCCCTACTTTGCAATAAACTTGGAAGTCCTTTATTTAACTCAGTTTTCAACATTTTTGAAAAAAAAATAAAATAGAGGATAAAGGCTCTTTATTACAACATTACAGGATTGACAGGACGGTCAGACGTCCGGGACTTCCGACCACGGACGTTGTGTCCGCAGCGTCCGCTGACATTCGCAAGTCTAGCGGGCGCAGCGTCCGCCGCGCTCGACGTCGCCGTCTGCCTGGACTGCTTGACTGCTCCGACCGCTAACCATCTCCCCCGTCCACTTCCTTGACCGTCCTATTCCAACCGTCCCGCGGTCGCCCATCTGCCCCGCCCGTCCGCCCATCCCGTCCGCTCATCTCGTTCGCCTTGCCCGTCCGTCGCGGCTGAGGCGTCCGCTTTCCGACAGTGGAAAGGACGCTGCGTTCGTGTGGACAGATGTCCGACCGTCCGGACGTCCGGGTTACGGACGCCTTTTTCGGGCGGACGTAGAGATTCGTTAACCCTGCAACATTACAACCAATGGATTGGCATTTTTCAATTCTATAATTTAAATCTTAACAATTTAGTGTTTTGAATCATTCTCGACTTCTTTCTACTTACTATTTTTCCCTACATGTTGTATAATTCCAAATGATTTAAAAAATTTTAAGAATGTAGCCAACTTGCCTTAAAAAATAAATTCAAAGAATAACTACTATTTTAGACATTTTTTCATACAAATGTGACCTTGTGAAGAGCAACTACCCATGTTTTTGCAAGGCCCCCCAAAGGATTTTTGTCACTTCAAACACTAATATTTTGTAATCTACACAATGGAAAGTTTTGAAGTTTTTTTCACATCTTTTCAAACTAGTGTACTACAAGATCATACGGTTACATGTGTTTAACAATGTGTTTTTTTCTAAATTTTGATACTTATACTAGAAATGACATTCTTCAAGCATTTTTGGTGAAAAACATAGTCTAAAACCTTTAGGGGTTAAAAATGATTTTGACGTCATTTTTTTAGTCAAATATTATTACCATCAAGTCTTCTCCACTAAACAATTTTTAATATTTTTGAAAGTTATTTTTCCTATTTTCTACAAATAAAAATGTCTAAGTATGTATTTTTTGGGGCACATTCTTCGACATAGAATTCTAGTGAAGAAAATACATATTTGGACATGTAAATCTGCAAAAAATAGGAAAAATTATTTAAAAAAAAACTAAATATTGGAAATTCGGGAGGACTTCATTGGTGATGAGATTTGACCAAAACAATTAAGACTAAATTATTTCTAATGTTTAGAAGTGTGTGCGCAAAGGAGGCCTATTTGCACAAACATGGAGGATATAGAATAATGTTTTCTTAAATGCCCTTCGGTAGGGATATATCTACCTACTATAGAAATGTAGTACAAAAATTTCAACCAAAAATCATCAATTTGAACTGTTCAATAGTATAAAAAGAAACTAAATTCAAAAACTTGATTAATTAACAAAATTGATTTTCAAATATAAAATAATTTTAAAAAAAATTTAGAAAGTAGAAGATACAATTATAATAAAAAAATTCTAGAAATAGATTTTTGTTTTGGGCATTGATTTCATAATTAAAAAATCATAGCATTGGACAAAAACAATTTTAGAAAACACTACTAAAAGTAGCTAGTATTTCTTGCAATGACCCATATTCTACATACAAGAAGTCAAGTGACTCATTCTACAAGGGGCAAATCCAAGAGTGCAAGTGTGAAAAAAAATATTAGTGAAGATTTTACTAAATTACAAACCACCATCTCTAAGCAAAGCTATATACACAATTCTCTTTAATACACAATACTCACAAAATTTGACTTGACAAAAATATTTAGGAAAAGAATCTTTTCTACATAAACACTCAAACCTTAAATTAGAGATTTGCTAAAGTTTGGATGAAACTCATCTAAAACTAAGAAGAACTCCCATGACATTCCATTTAAATCTCTATTTTGACATAGAATGACTCTTGTGTGACTTCACATAATACATCACAAAATCAAACATCTTTGCTTGTCATTAATAATAGTGTAAATGTACTAGCTTGAATTCAATTTGGTTAAAAAGACATTATATCTACTCTATATCAAGATGCTCTCAAGGTAATATTAAATTTCAAGATCCTCAATTTCAATTGAATTAGTAATACAATTTAACTAAAATTTTATCAACGTTTTAGAGTTGTCAATATCTGATATTAGAGTTGTTTGAAACCATACTCAATTCCAAATTTAATGAGGGATATAAAAAAATATGGATATGAGTTTAGGTTATGAGTTTTATTTTTAGGGAAATGAAAACAAAATCAATTTAAAAAAATTTCAAATATAAAAAAAGATGAAATTTTTTTCCTAGATTATTCTCACTATTGGAATGAATAGTTTTCAATTTCTTATAAAAATAACTAGAGGTTTAGTTGTTTTTGCATCTAGTACCACCTTCCACTTCAAAATCTTCTTAAATATGAGTAGAAAGGTTTATTTGGTTCAATTTTTTATTATATATTTGCAGCCCATTTTACACATAATTATTAGCTAAATTGCAAAAGTTTAGGACCAACTAGTTGTTTGATAAGAATGTGAACCGGGCCTATTGTAAGCGAACCATCCCGCCCACCGGTCGCCTTTGCCTGGACCGCCACCCGGTTAAACCCTGTTGCGCTGGAACTCGCCAAGCTTGCGAGCTATGGCGGACGAGTGCCTTCAAGAGCATTTAATAATACTGTCCCGCACCTCTTCTCACACAAACCAAATTCATCGAGAGTACACTTCTCTAATCTAGAACACAAAGAAGAAGAACCACGCATCGGTGAATGAATTCCATGACTTAGTGCGAAGGCGATTGTGTTGCTGAACCTTTGTGAATGGAATTCCACGATTAGGGGTTAGATCAGGCGATCGGGAGATTGTGCGCAATGTATCAATGGCGGAAGTTCCAGTTCTTCGAGGAGAAGGCCGCGGGGCCGGCGGTGGCGGAGGAGGTGAAGGAGAAGGTGGTGTGCAGTACCAGCGGACGAGGCCAGATCGTCCTCGGCGCCGAAGACGCCATGCTGCATGTGCTCGATCGGGGCTTGAAGCTCAACTACAGCTTTCAGGCGCATTCCGAACGCGTCTTCCATGTCCAGCAGCTCAAGGTAGCATTCCTCGGTGATCAAAGCTCTGTTTTTCGTGAATTAGGGTTTTAGTCGTGATTATTCGAATCCGGTTGGATATTGGTAGTTGTAGGGCGCACCGTAGCGTAATGACAACTCAAATTTAACTAACTCCAGACTCTAAATCATCGATCCTTTTCCTAGTTTTAAAAAATTTGGTCAAGGATCACTTCAAGTGTCATTTCTTGAGGCGGAGTTTGATTGATTTCTGGTTTGTTTTGAATTTTTTTGAGAATTTCATACGCTTTTGATCTTACGAGGATTGGTTTTGGTGTTGTTCGGTCTTACAGCAATGACACGTTTTGCATCCCTCTGGGATGGCAACCCTGCTTTCGTGAATTAGGGTTTCATTTATAAATTTTGTGAGTTAGGGGTATTTCAAATGAAGATTTGATATCAGTAGTTGTAGGGCGACCTACGATGTAATGAAATGAATACTCAAATTTAACTAATTCTAAACTCTTCTATAAAATCGATCCTTGTCCAATTTTTAAAGAAATTGGTCAATAATCGCATTTCTTGAGTCATAATTTTGATTCTGAATGTTTCTGGAGAAAAATTGAGTCATTTTTTACTTACGAGGATTGATGTTGGTGTCACAGCAACGGCATGTTTTGATATCTCTCGGTGATGACGAGGCGCCTGCGTTGGGTTTGTACCTGAAGATGTGGGACCTTGACAAGATACAACCTGAAGGCTCTAGTACCACTGGACCTGCGTGTGTCCGCTCGATCCGCGTTTTTGACTCCAAGTATCCGGAAGCTCAGGTCTGTGAACTGCAAAATTCGTTTCTTGACGCAGAATCAAAAGAGTTTCACTTGTGATTATTCTTGAACCATTTGATATTAGTGGGTGTAGGGCTCACTGTGATTTAATGAAAATTCTAGAAGCTTTTGCCCAATCACGGCTTGTCCAATTTTGAAGGTTTTGGTCTAGAATCACTTCCGTTGTCATTTCGTGAGTCATATTTCGACCGGTTTGTTATGAAGAAGATTTCAGACGTTTTAAAGTCACTTTCATTGCGTTCAAACATTTTCTATGAACCATTTAGGGTTCAGCAGCTTCACTTTGTAGTTGAACTATGAGATCTTTAGAGGATTAAAAAGCAGTTGCATGTCATAACGGATTGAGTTGGCTTTTATCACCAGATTACGTCGTTTTTGGTGTACGAGGAGGCTCCTCCAATTCTACTCGTTTGCATAGGGCTTGAATCAGGTGAAATCTACTGCATACGAGGTGATATTGCCCGGAACCGTGTCACGAGGCTGAGGCTTTCAGTGGATCCTGCTGCTACTGATGGTAAAAAACCGGCCTCTGCTGTGACGGGCCTGGGTTTCCGCGTTGAAGGTCAACTTCTCCAGCTTTTTGCTGTGACCACTTCATCTGTGAACCTCTTTGATATGCACAACCAATCACCACAGAAAAATGTTATTGATCAACTTGGCGCAGAAGGACAGTGTGTTGCAATGAGTGATAATCAGGTCAGTGGGGTGCTTCCATATTTTTAGTGGAAATAAATCACTTAAGAAGTCTCAAGGTTGCAATATATACCAATAGCAAGAAGCAACCATGCGCCCTACAATTAAAATATGTTCTGGAATTTCCTGTAATTGGCTACAAGCTTCAAAACGAACTTCCAATTTTTACTTCTAGCACTAAGGGTTTAAACGAATCAGGACTGTAAATTTCAGATAATCCTTTGTTTATCCCTAAGTGCCTAAATTCCCAAAGTAACTATTTCTATGTCTTTCATTGAGGCCGTTTCAAGGAAGGTAGCAAATATACCAACGAAAAGAGGAAACCATGCTCTACATTTTGAATGGTAGGAGTATGTTTTGGTAATTGGCTATTAGCTTCTAAAGTGAAATTTCTATGTCTAGTTCAGGCAATAGGGTCAATACCTGCACATCACTAGTTGATACAGTCATGGAACTCTTATCAGGAATTTATTGATTTTTGACAGGACCTTGTGGTTGGACGCCCAGAGGCGGTATATTTCTATGAAGTAGATGGCCGGGGACCCTGTTGGGCGTTTGAAGGAAGTAAGCAGTACGTTGCCTGGTTTCGAGGCTACCTTGTAGTGGTCTCAGCTGGTCCACTCAAATCCAACAAGAATATCTTAAATATTTACGACCTTAAAAACAAGCTCGTGGTATACAGTATTTCTGTGGGCGACGTCGCACACATCTTGTGTGAGTGGGGCACTATCATACTGCTTACGAATGATCAGCAAACATTATGCATTGCTGAGAAGGACATGGGTAGTAAATTGGACATGCTGTTTCGCAAGAGCTTGTATACTATCGCTATCAATCTGGTTAGTGCTTTTCGAGGCTCTCTTCCTATTGCAGGTCCTTGAGTTATCATCTTCATTTTCAATGATTTCATTTCTCTATGTTTTTGCTAACCCAACTTCATGTTGTAGGTTCAAAATAATCAAGCTGATGCTGCAGCGACTGCGGAGGTGATGCGCAAGTACGGTGATCATTTATACGGCAAACAGAACTATGATGAGGCGATGGCTCAATACATCCGCACGATTGGGCAACTCGAGCCTTCCTATGTGATTCAAAAGTTTCTAGATGCACAGCGTATACACAACTTGACTCATTATCTAGAGAAATTACATGAAAAGGGGTTAGCAACGGCAGACCATACCACCCTGCTTCTCAATTGCTACACAAAACTTAAAGATGTCTCGAAGCTAGATGATTTTATCAAAGGAGAGGAAGGTAAAGAAGGGGAGCCTCGGTTCGATGTGGAGACAGCTGTTAGAGTCTGCAGGGCTGCTGGATATTATCAACATGCCCTGTTCGTGGCAATGCGAGCCGGGGAACACGAGTGGTACTTGAAAATACTGCTGGAGGATTTGAAGCGTTACGAGGAGGCATTGCAGTACATAACAGGGCTGTCCTTATACGAATCCACTATCACATTGAAGAAGTACGGCAAAGTGCTCGTGGAGCATAAGCCATCCGAAACAACTGCAGCGCTTTTGAAATTGTGTACTGACGCCAGTCCACCAGCGGCATCATCCAGCAGCGGCAGGTTATCCAGCTTGCTACCCTCTCCAGCTGAATTTGTACACGTGTTCATTGACCAACCGAAGTGGCTGATGGTCTTTCTGGAGCAGTACATTGAAGCAGTGAAAGATTCCCCTCAACACATGGAGCTTTACAATACGTTGCTGGAGCTCTATTTATCAGAGGATTTGCGCACCCCGACTTTATCTGAAGAGTCCCTTCCAGAGGAGGAGACTACCTCTCAGACGGAGGAATACACTGCAGACGAATTAGTCATTGAGGAACAGCATCACGGGAACATGATTCTTGCAGCTGGTGGTCAAGTCATCGCCGCAGGGGGTCAAGTCATTGCTGCTGGAGGTCAAGTGATCAAAGCAGTAGGGAGGATTGGGGGACTTGTGCTACCGATTCACAGAGGCAAGGAAGAGGAATTAGTTACTGATATCAACCCAGACGAGGAACAGAGGGAGCACGAAGTGGAAAAAATTGAGATTGTTCCTACTGAAGATCAAGCAGAAAGACGTGTAAAAGCACTGGCGTTGCTGAAACTTGGATGGGGTCCCCATGAAAATGCCCCTCGGTATGATGTGGACCTGGCTCTGGTGTTGTGCCAGATGCACAAGTTTCGGGACGGTCTCTTGTTTCTATACGAGAAGATGAAACTCTACAAGGAGGTTTTGGCTGTGTATATGAAAGACCATGACTACCAAGGCCTGATTTCTACTTGTAAACGCCTTGGCGAGTCTGCTCGTGGCGGAGACCCCTCACTTTGGAACGACGTCTTGTCCTACTTTGGGGAACACGGTGAGAATTGCTCGGATGAAGTGAGGGAAGTGTTGGTGCACGTTGAGCGTGATGAGTTGCTCCCTCCTTTGATTGTCCTGCAGAAACTGTCCAAGAATCCCAATCTCACTTTGGCTGTGGTAAAAGAGTACGTTGCACGGCAATTGCAGCAGGAAACCCGGTTAATTGAAGAGGACCGGAAAGCTATTGAGAAGTATCAGGTACCAATTTGCCAATGGATATGGCCTCTTTGTTTATTCTTAATCGTCATGCATTTATTCTCATTATTTTGGGTCATTATAACTCCTTTTCTCGCATTGCTACATTTTTTTGGAATCTATTGATTATGCCAAAACGTAGTCGAAGACTTGATAATTGAATTTTTCTTGTGCTTCAGAGTAACAAGAAGCAACAGAAGTTTGAACTTACCTTTATTTTTTCTGGACAATCTAAATCTAAGATTACCGTTCTTTTTTCTGGATTGTTTTGAATAGCATACATTTGACACACTCAGAATGAAAATCCTCATGGATGTAAAGATAGTCAAAAAATTTAGAAGGTGCATTTTCCAAATACCCGTATCTCACTCGGACAGCTCCAGCAGATGAACAACAAAGTTTCGATAGGGATTCCCGTTCTGTCATTGTGTAGCACTAAATTTGACTTGAGAAGCCCCATGTGGCCATTCTGGGGTAAACCATGGTTATGTGCCTTCCAGACTTTTCAGTTTAATATTTAACAAAGCATTGTTATAACAGTTTCTTTATATCATCTTGGATAAGAGGCAGAGAGTATGACTCTTACAAGTTGGATGTTGGGACTAATAGACTTCATTGAACTGTTGACTTCAGGAGGAAACGGCTGCCATGCGTGCTGAAGTGCAAGAGCTCCGATCTCATGCACGTATTTTTCAGCTCAGTAAGTGCACTGCCTGCACGTCAGCTCTGGATTTACCTGCTGTTCACTTCCTGTGCATGCATTCCTTCCACCAGCGTTGCCTGGGCGACAATGAGAAAGAGTGCCCTGTGTGCGCCCCTGCCAACCGTCACGTCTTGGATGTGAAGCGATCCCTGGAGGCCAATGTGAATGACCACGACACTTTCTTCCAGTTGCTGCGAAATTCGGATGATGGATTCTCTGTAATTGCTGAGTATTTTGGAAGGGGCATTCTCAACAAGGCTCCCCAACCGAGAGGTAATGGTAGTTCGCTCGCTAGGGCGGGTAGTGTGAGAAGTTGACTTCTTGTACTTGTACTCTCAACCCTATCTAATGACTTTCTGTGATTGCATATATTCTGTACACCCTGAGAGCTTGTCAAGTTTCTACCCTCTCTAATGACACTGATTGTACATTCTCAAATAAGACACTGTGATTGCAGACCTTTTTAAAGAAGAAGATGCTTAACCCTTAAAGGACATGTTCTCCATGATCAAGGTAGTCACTAAAATTGCTCCGTTTATTGGTCCAATAGGTGCATTCCTTGTTTTTACAATGAACAATCATGCCATCCATAGGCCACTTTTTAGCATCACCATTGCTTAACCCTTAAAGGATGGATTGGTGATCGTGGAAATCATCCCTTTTGATACCATGGGAATCCATTGGCTTAAAAGAATGCAAAAGTATTCATTGAAAGTGAAACTATTGTAAAAAGCCACTTCTTACAACCAAATTTCAAGGATGAAAAGTTGCAATTCTATCATATAAAAAAGGATTCTTTGTCATTCATTTGATAGAAAATGACAAGGGTTGAAGATTAATCTATGGAATACTTTTGTAGTGTATTTGGCAATTCTTGCTATTTATTCTAGATGTGAACTTGAGTCATAAAAATGGAATTTTTTGAATTTAAATCCAATTAATGAAATGATGCTTATCCAATGTACTTTCTTTTCCAATTGGAAATTTTGAAAAACTCTTAAATTTCAGTATTTTATAGCAATATGAATTTTGCCCCTATAGCTATAGTTTGTTGATTTTCTAATTATAGAATGACATGATAACTTTGGTTTATACCATGATGTTATACACAATATTATACATCTATAGTGAAAATTTCAGATTTAAAAAAAAATATTTTGTATTTGATATGAATTTTCTTCATTTCTTAAGAAATTCAGAATAATTTCAAATTTTTCCCAAAAAGGTTGAAAATTTTTAAGCTTGTACTCCATAGTAGATATGTGATTTCATCTCCTAAAAAATAAATAAAATGGCAACAAACAAAGTAATGAAGATGAATAGTTGCAATTCTGTCCTTTAAGGGATTCTTCCCTAAATGTTCAACCTCTCTTCATGGGTACACCTATTTCAAGCACTTTGAACATTCATAGTTTCTTCGTTTGTTTATTAATACATTACAAATGCATTATAATGCCCATAGTAGGAAAGGAGGATTTAGGACACCAAGATCCAGTAACATGAACAGCAAGACCCATGCTAATGATAACCGCACCTTCCATATACAAAGAAGCACAAGTGAAAAAAAATTAAACCAAAGCAATACAGAATGCAAAAAAATGTCACTTAAATTGAATATTAACCATTGATATAGGGAATATAACAAACATTCCACATAACAAGCATTTGAAAACATGATGTAAACGACTACTGGCTTGCACCGACTGAAGCCAATAAAAGCATAGCTAGACTGAATAACCCACTTGGCCTACACTCGGGCCCCGCAAACAGGTGGATCAAAGGCCAGTCTGACTATGTTGACAGGATCTCAGTAGTGCTGGGTCCTCCTGTGAACAGAAGATACCACAGGACGGACTGAACGAGACTTCTACAAGAAAACTGAGTCTCTGCTTTCACCAGCCGGTAGGCCTTCAGATGAAATCCAAAATTATATATGAATCACGCTTCTGGGGTTCAGATACAATACGTTGATCGCTCGCCCTTGCTTACAAAACTCAATAACGATCGTACCTGTCATGTCGCCTGCAAGAGATACAGAAAATCTTAGGCATGTTCAACTCAAAGTACAAAACGTCTTTAGAACGTCATAACCTCAAAAAAATCGCTACAAGACCGAAAAAAAATTGATGTATAATGATAAACAAGCTCCCATGGGCTTCAAGGAAATTTTAAGGAATCAACTAAGTTAGAGTGAACCCACACCTGCAAGCCTAGAATAGTCACTTACCTGTAACGATCATTCCTGTCTCTTGAACGCTCCATTGAGCGGGACCGTGATCTGCATCAAAGGCCTCATGTACTGTTAGAAAACAAACCAAAGCTCGTAATTATTCAATTTGCAAATTTATCAAGCAAGCTCCGTTCTGTAATCGACCTGTCCTGCCCAAGGCAGAGGATAATAAAATCATTCAACTCGTCTCCTGTACTGATCCCTGCTACCAACAAACAACTCATCCATTCATTGACTTCGTTTGGCCTTCAATTAGCAAGTAGAGTGCAAGCAGAAGACCCTCTGAATGGAATGCAAACACAGAACTGACCTTCTGCGACTGCGGCTGTCATAATCACGATCTGACCTTCCACGATCTCGTTCCCTTACTCGGTCTCCTCTCTCCCTCTCTCGTCCACCCCCACTGCGAGAGTCACGGCCTCGCTCGCTTCCACGGTCACGAGTTCGTTCCCTTTCACGATCACGTTCACGCTCCCATTCTGCTTCTTTCTCTTTCACTTGGTCTGCTCGCTCACGATCACCGTCTCTTTCCCTCTCCCTGTCTCTGCTCACAGAACGGGTATTGCTGGGTTCTCGAGGCCTGATCAACCACATCAAAAACTGAAAGTCAGCGGAGACAATTCCAACTCAACTCCTAAATGCCCAAGCTAAAATATAGAAAGTCTACTTTGGAAGGTAAGAGTCGATTGTAGTAGCTTTCATGGCATACTTCTATTGTTTAAAAATGTACAACGTCTCACTAATGGTACATTTTGTTAGCTATCTTGAAGCTTCCTAAATAATTCATTTTAACTTATATGGATATGAAATGGGCACCTAGGGGTCAGCATGAAATTTAAAATAAAAAAATATAAACGAATACATACGAAAATGGGAGGATCAGCACTCACTTTTCATCATCAAGTGGTTCCAATTTCCTCGCAGCTCGTTCATCCTGATGACACAAAAACATCCTTAGATGACATCTTCAGATACAGGGAATATAGAATTACAATCGACCCCCGGCAGAAACTTGAATACAACACATCTGAGGAACCAAGGAAGTTCCCAAAGTGTAGTCCGTCACAGAGAACGAAGGCCAGAGACGCAATCAGTACTACAGAAACACTCCCTCCAGTGACCGTTCCATTGGACAATCCCGATAGAATGTAATTGTACAAATCGAACCCAGGCAGAAACCGAGGGATCAAACAGATTAACCCAAACTAGATGTAAACAAATCACCATTCTCAGAAAATACAAGATTTCAGGATTGTGTTCATACCCGCATGTCGACAAGCTTCTCACGAATCTGCATGTAACCCAAGTGCAGCTTCCCTCCAAAATGGTCCGCCAGGCGTCGGTCGCTGAAAGTATTAAGCAATAAGGCACTCATCATGAAACCCACTATTTAGGAGCAAAAAGGATAGGGCAGCATAAAAAGTTGAACTTGCCTAAATACATTAGATAGGAAGATCCGCGCATGTCAAACATGGGGGGAAAGATCGTGACTGTAAGTACATTCCAAAGTAGGGCAATATACAGAGGCAAATTAAACTAATTGTAGCGAACGACAACATTGTTTATTCAACTGCAACTACTTGTAAAGGATCAAACTTGAGAAAATAAATGAGATGCATAATACATACAGTCAACACGGTGGAATGTCATCATCATCTTCATAAACCCAAGACAAGTCCGCTGCCAAACACCAACATGGGTGATCAACTTAGGAATAGGCGTAGTAGCTTGAAGCGCCAAAGTTACTCATCCGAGAGCGTGTGCCGTGCTTCTTTCTTTATCAGTTTCTCGGTGAAGCACAAGCAACGTGTACTGAAAACCCTACAACTCATTTAAGATTCTGAATGCTTAAGGACAAACTAACAACAACAGAATATGTCGAGTACAAACCTGTCATAGATGCTTAAAAATGCTCCACAAATATCACAAACTCTCAGCTTCTGATCAGCCTGTCAAAAACATAGAGAGAAGAAAAGCAATCAGAAACACTGTGAAACTAGGAAAAGAAAAAGAAAATAAGATGAAAGAAAGCACAGGGCATATTAGCAAACAGGAGAACAATGCACATGAAAATGAAAATTTCATGGCTAGGAATGTCACACACAATGCGAACTTCAGGAGCTAGCAGCTTCGCAGGATCCATAACCATCTCTTGTCTGGCTCCCAACTGCCATCACCAGAAATTACCACAAATATGTCAGTATCCTCAAGAGCTTGCACAAGCACGACCAACTACCTAATTTATTAAACAACATATACTTAAACCTCGGTCTCCCTTAACAACTTTCCACAACCAGCTCTTGAATCCACTCAGTGGACGCCGAGACTCTTAGGGGTTAACTTCCCAGGCAATTACTCTCCCCAAAACCGTATGTTTGGAGGCGTATCGACTATGAGGCCAGCACGTACGACTGTGGTATTACTCAATAATCTCAAAGACCGGTGGTTTGAATTGAAAATCTACGATAGTGGAGACTCACGGTGGGTCCCGAGCGTATGCTTAGATCTCTACAATCTGCATCGTTCTATGAAAACAGGAACTCCTAGATACAGACCACTGTCGGAAAGAACATGACGAGTTAGAGTTTCGCACCTTTTTCAAAGCCTCAGCCTCCTCCATTGCTTTCTGTGCCTCATCCACCATCCCAAGCTCTCCTGTTCACAACAATATATAGATACGACAAACCTTCTTAAAGACCATAAAAAAATACAACAGAGCTGAGGCGCAGAGCATCGGGCAAGAGTGCAACCTCTCTATACATTCTCTAAAACAAAGTGTGTCAAACTTCAGAAAGCGAGAGGAGAACTCAGCTATGCATTAGGCAGACATTATTGAACTAATAAACAACTCAGGAACACGGCACCAACCCTGTCAGCTCAAGCTTGATCTCGCTTAGTCTCCACTGTTCATTAACGACGTAAGAAAGGCCATAGTAATGCAATCACTAGTACACGGACACCACACGCTGCCAGCATCATACGTATCACAAAGCACAATCACTTCTCATAACGAAAGCTAGCAATGATCATCTGACCAAGCAACCCAGCTTTGAGTGCAAATTACAGGTAGGACCATAGAGTTCTTGAGAAGACTTGTCAACTTATCTAAAGGGCAGGGTAAAAGCATGTCAATGACTCACCCAATTCCTCAGCTTTCTTCAGCTTCTCCTTGATCATTTCCTGTGTCCGTGCATCTGGTGGCAAGGCCACAAGAGTAGGTAGAGGGGCAAGAGGTGGTGGATTGGCCAACGGTTGTGGCATCAGGGCTCTATCTTTGTTGAAAGCTTCCAGTAACGACATGGCCTGCAATCCAGTGCCTCGGTCAATAAATTTATTAATGCCACCCAACGAAGAAGCTCAGGGTCGGCACATATATCAGCCCACATGAAATTCCCCGTTACTCCAAATTCCATAGATTGCTTATCCAATATGAATTAAGTACGAAATACATCATGGTCTAGCCCACAAATAAAAAATCTTCCTTTCATCGATACAAAGATAAGCGACAGCACGTATGCACTTTGGAGTGCGAAACATCACGATTAGTGACTAGGTTGATGCAATGTTCACCATTACCAAAGTCTCAAACATAACAGATCATTCGCTAAAAGACAAATTTCAAATCTATTTAAAAGAAAAAGCAATCGCAAAATCCAAGGTAAGGAATAACCTGTTTATCTGCACGCTTGGTTTGAAGTTCATGAACAACTTCCATAATTCGAATTTTGTCATCGCTACGCCCCTCAAGATCTAAAAATAAATAAAAACAAAGTATGGGTAAGAAATTAGCCGAGAAACAAACATTCCAAACCTTACACTTTTAGCATTTAATTAAGCTCTTCATAACTCTTGCAACACAGAAATTAAACTTACCCAGATACTCTGCAGCTTTCAACTTCTCTTTAATTTTCTTGGTATACTCCGTGGCTTCTGGGGACTGCATAAGAAACACAGACAAAATTACTAAAATATACACACCATAGCCAAGAGCAACATGCTAATTGGCAATAAAAAGCCTGGTATAAATCATATAAATCATATAAATTATTTTAGGGTTTGTCCCTAAAATACCAAAGGGCTCCAAATGGACTCAATTATTTTGTAGCACTTTTAAAGGGGGCATGTAGGGACTCTCTTTTGTTATTTCATTTGTCTGCAGAGCAACAGATGCAATGTTCATCACTGCTTTTGTCAATATATAATTAAGCGTCATCTGAGTTCAGACGATATTCAAGCAGGTACTTCCAGAGTACATCCTAGCGAGAGATTAGTAACCGAAATGATGAACAAACCTGTGTCACCTCCGAAACAGCTATTGCAGTGGCCGCACCTGCTTCATCATCTTCTAAACGTTTCAATGCGCGTTGAATCTTGCGATCACACTCTATAATGTGCTTCTCCAAACAATCTTCCAAATCCCTGTCATAATTATCCTTCCTGTTTGCCTTTGCTTCCTCGTACTCTTTTCGTAGTTGCAATGAGTGCACCTTCGAGCACGGGCCAAGATCCATTTTCTGCGAACAGGCAATCAAACAGTTTAGAGGACTGCTGAACTGCAATCCACAGAACCACTCCACAATCGAAGTGTTTAATGCAAATTCACAGAGGCATTGACCTTTACACAATCGGCTAAACTTCTTAAATACGTACAAATCCTCTATTTCTAAAATATCCTCTATAATCGTGAAATATCAGTTCCAACTCAAAGCGTTCTCTACTCCCTATAGAGTCTCAAGGCCAATGCTTCCACTCATCAAACCAGCAATTAGGTTACAGAGGCTGCCTACAAAGATTGAAATAGAATCTTTCAACTGAAAATTTATGGACATGGTTGGTCTCCAAATCTTTGAAATTGCGATTGGTCACACCAAAGCCAAGCTGTCGATGACAACTTAACTTTCTCAGACGCTAATTAACACTCCGGAGTAGCAATTAACTCCTATTTTCCAAAAGACAAACTACTCCGACAACTTTGCTGTATCACCACGAATCTTCAACAAAGACAAAGTAGGGCACCCTACCAGGCATCGGTCTCAAATACTATAATACTTCCAACGATTCTAAGTCTACTTAAGACCATCACAAGCCGTATTGAAGAGCAACAGATCTCTTACAATTTGTACACCCGTAAACTTTAAAAACGCCTTTCATTCAAAATTCAATTGAAAAGCTTTTGCTGTAACTTACAGATTTTCAACTGGAAAAATCAAAGGCCTACTCATCCTATAATTTTACAAAACGATGGAACAGCAAGGTCAAGAAGCTAAAATAGTTAGATCAAACCTCCACTCAACTCCTACCGACTAGATGAATTCCAACAAAACCCTAAAAAACAGCAGAAGAAGACCTCTCTCAACATCATAAAAATCACGGCTCAAATCCTCGCAACACCGAAACCTCGAAGCACATCCAAAAGCCTCTCCCGACGGCAAGCATTAGGATTTCCAATCCAGACATGAAAACGTACCGTCAGTTGGAACAGGTCGTGAGGGCACAGTCCTGTGAGATAAAGGCGACACACATCGCGGTCCCAGTAGTTTCGCTTCACCTCCAACACGTCCCCGTTGCGGTTCGCCCCCATCAAGGCGTCCAACTGCTTCCGAAACGCATCCATGGCGTCCAACCCCACGAACGCGATATCCAAACCCTAATCCAAATTTCAACTCCAAAACACACACCTTTCGCTTCCTCGGAAAGTGAAAAAGAAAAACCCACGGCAGAGTCCTCACACAACGAAGAAAAGAAATACTTGAGGCGCTCTCTGGCTTTGATTCTGTCTTGCCCTAGGCGACAATGGAAACCATCGTCGCAAACATAACCCCCTACCCAGCGGGCAAAGTACCGCAGGAAGTTAGATTGAGGGAACCCGCCGTGGGAAGACGGCAAGTAAGTGTGGTGACTTTTGTAGTGGACCGACCCGGTCGAGCTTTTGTGGATTTGGGGCGAAGGGCTTGTACCAGCACGGTCATAGGGGTCAACTGCGTGTATTGTACCGGGCCGAAATCAAGCCCGGTACTGTACCGGGCCTGTCGTGTACCGGGCCCGTGTACTATTAGAGCATCTCCACTAGGCCGTCAAAGGTACATGTAGGCAAAAGAGAACTACTGTAAGGTGACCCCATCTGCATAAATGTAATGTAATGTTTGCATGGGACGTTAAATCCTGCCCACAATGGGCCCAACAGGCTGAATTTACCCCGGGGAAAACACAAGAATTTTTTATTTTTCATACAAATTCTTTTTTGAAAATTTTGAATTCATATTTGCAATCAAAGACCCCAAACAAGATGGGTGTTGCAAAGATGAAACGGGATTGTAGAACATAACCTAAACAGAGCTCAAAATAGGAGGCTTTTTTTAACTTTTATCCTCAAAGAACCCCAAATTCCCCTGCTAGGCCCACTTCATGGGCAAGATTTAGTGCCTTGCAATGCTTTTAGCAATTTGTCACCACATATGAACCTAGTTCAAAGGGCAACGACAAGCCTACAGAAAATTTGAGGTTTTTCAAAGCGATTTTTTGCAAATTCCATCTAAACATAGAAATAATGTTTGTCAAATCTTTCTTTTTGTAATAAATTATGTAATTTGAATAGATTTATAGGAATGAATAGAGTTTGAAATAGAAAATGTAGGTTTTTTCATCCTACAATTGATTGTCAAATCAAGATGTATAGAAAATCCAAGAGAAAATACAATGAACTATAGCCTTTGGGTAGACTAGGGTAAATTAAGGGACTATTTTTATTGGATCCCATGTTACAAATAACTACATAAGTGACTCCAATGATTACTTTCTTAAGCAAAACACTTGATTCAAGATTTGGACAGTGGATCTCTTGTTTATTCCACTTGGCCTATTTGCTATATATTGTCATCTTAAACTCCCACTATTGACAAGAATAAAAGCAAAAATAATCTCAATATTGACAATGTCTATATACTAATTAAATAAAAAGTCTATTTTTTTTTAAATTATATTATTGAAAAAATAATATCTCTTCAAAATTAACTTCTATTTTAAAACCCTATTATTATTGGACTTGACCAAAGTGTTTAGTAATAGCATTTGCTACACTAACACTAGTAGAAATATTGTCATATAGGATGTGTCCCTAATGATAAAATATTCATTGAATTGCAATCTATCTTTTGTGACTCAAAATCAATTTTTGATTCATCACAAAAATATGTTTTAGTCATTAACCCCTAAAGGACTAAGCTATATTTTTGGCAATATAGAAATTTTGGGAATGTACGTGTGACTAGAGATTTTCATATTTTTGGCCCAAATATTAATAGAAGGTGTGGACAAGGAATTAAATATCTTTCATGTGCACTAAATTTTAGGACATTTGGAAATATGAGTCAAAAGTTATGGCCTAGAATGTAGTTTGTTTCTCAACTTGGGTAGTCTAGGTAGATCTGAATTCTTTTTTTTAAAAACCCAAATGTGAAATTGGTTTTCTAAATTTATGTACACCTAGAAAGTTTTGAATCATTCCATTCTAATCAATTAGTCAAAAGTTATGAGGTGTTTTAGTTTGTGGGCAATTATGGATTCTCTACTCTACAATAAACTTAGAAGTCTTTTCTTGAACTCAATTTTCAATATTTTGGGAAAAAAATAAAAACATTATGTGAAGATTGTTTATTAAAACATTACCACCATTGGGATTGGAATTTTTTCAATTCTATAAATAAATTGTTAACAATTTAGTATTTTGAATAATTTTCTACATCTTTCTACTTATTACTTTTTTCCTATATATTGTACAATTTCAAATGATCTAAAAACTTTCAAGCATGTAGTCAATATGACTTGAAGAATGAATCCAAAGAAGCACCACCGTTTTGAACATTTTTTCATACAAATGTGACCTTATGAAGTGCAGATGCCCTATTTTTTCGCAAGGACTAAAAACTGAATTTTGTCATTTTAAATGGTAATATCTTGCAATCTATATGGCAAAAATTTCTGAAATTTTTTCTACATCTTTTCAAACCAATGTACTATAAGATCCTATGGTTATGTGTGTCTAAAAATGTTTATTTTCTAAAATTTGAAATTTGTACAAGAAATGACAGTTTTAGAACATTTTTGGCAAAAATATAGTCAGAGAACTTTAAGGGTTAAGGACATAATGAATAAATGCCATTTTTGTTGTACCAAAGAGAATGATTTGCTGATTTTCATCTCCAAAATACAAAGGTGGAAATAAAAACTGAAAATTGGAGATGCTCTTAAATCCTCTTTAGACAAATGTCATTGAATCAAATTAAGTACGACTACTTCGCAAAATCTCGCAATGTAGCTTCTTGTCTAAATTGTAAGTTATACAAACATAAGAATCCTGGGGTGAATTTAGATTCATCTATTTTTAGCATTTTATAGATTCTTAATTTATTTATATATTATATATAAAAAAGGCATGAAAAGAGAATTTGAAAACCCCTTTTCACTCTTAATAATAACCATCAATAATGTTGGCAATTTCAATATCGGAACCAAACTCATATGCTTATTTGGTTGATCTAAAGTAAAATTTCATTAGAGTTCAAAAATTGTAGATAATATCTTTTCAATCTATGTCTTACCTTTGGTGCTATTTTGTAAGCCTAAAGGCATTGAGTGTGGATTATGTGAGTGTTGAGCTTAGAAATTTGAAGAAGTACTAGAAAACTTTAAAATATTTCTGAAAATAGATTCCATATAAATTTTTGGTACAATTTTTATTACTTTAAGTAAATTTTAGTACCAAGTACTATGGATCTATTTTTGTAAACCTATTAATATGGACCTATTACTATGGTCATGTAGAATTTAGATGAAAATTATAATTTTTAATGTTGTTTAAAATATTGGAAGTATACATTATGAAAATGATGAACTCAATTGATTTGAAAGATGAATGGAGATGGAAATAAGTTTGTATAGAATATTGGTTGATCATTGTCCTATAGTAGCGTGGGTCCTCTTAGGGTTGATGGGAGGCTACCACTAATTTTCTCTTTATGCATTGTTGTTGGTTGTTTAGATTTTAGAAAAGAAAAATTGTTGACAAGAATATTTTTTATATCTATTGATCTTTGTCACAATGAATTTTATTTTGGTGGATTATTCTTTAATTTGTAGTATCATGGATCTTCTGAAGGTCAATGGGAGGGTATTGACACTTCTTTCTTGATTTGAAAGTTAGTGGACTTATTTAGATATTAGAAAAGAAAATTTATTAATAAGAATTCATTATATATAGAAAGAGCTTAGCTACACCAAATTTCATTTTTGTTTATCATTGTTTTGTAGTAGTGTAGGTCCTCTCTGGCTAATGGGGGTACCTACACTTTTGTCTTGATGTGCTAGTGATCAAAGTTGTTAAGATTTAGAAAGAAATTATTTGGTTGATAGGAATAATTTTTGTAAGGAATGAACTTAGTTAAAACAAGTTGTTGATTAGTTGATCATTGTCCTTTTGTGGGACCTCACGGGGGGTCAACTCTTCTTTCTTTGATTAGATGGTCATTTGGTTAATCACTCCCCTTCCTCTCATAGCCAAGAGGAGGATTGAGCACTTGCCATCTTCGTGTGTTACTTATTGAATTTCACAAGATTTTAAGAAGAAAAAAATTGGTTATTAATCATGATTTGTTTGGAATTAATTGAGGTTACTTCATTAAGATTATGATTGCTCCTCGCTTGTTGTTGGATAACTCTTGGTGTTGAAAGGATCCTCTAGCTACGAGAAGAAAAAAAATGTTTTTTTTAATTTTAATTTTTCCCTTCTTCATAGCTAGGATACTCCTCTTGACACTAAGAGGTATCAAGAAACAAGACGGGAGTGTTTCATAATTGCAATAGAACAACCTCAGTCTATTCCAAATGAATCCCAATTAATAACCAATTTTTTTTCTTTAAAATCTACTAAAGTCCAATAAGTAGCATACTAAGGTTGTTCAACAGACCATAGTAATAGGTTCATGATAATAGATTCACAATAATAGGTACTAAAATTCACCAAAAATAACAAATTTTGACCAAATTTTTTTAATGGAATTTCTAAAAATTATTTGCTCGTAAGCTCACTATCCTCTCAAAAGATGGCTCCCCCCTCATTTGCATTAGTTGCCCCCCCTTCTTTCAAAAAATTTACAAGCTGTTGATTTTTTTTAAGAAAAAATGCTTACCCTTGAAATTGCCATTGATTTCTTAAAAAATACAAGCCATTCCTCTTGTGAGATTTAATTTGAGCTGTTCAAATATGAAATACAAAATGAATATTGGATATGAAGACAATACCTTATATAAATATTGAATATAGATATCAAATACGGATCCAATACCGGATATGGATACAATACCTAAAACAAATAATGAATATGGATACCAAATATAGATTTAGTACTGAATACGGATACAATATCTTATACAAATATAGATACCTTATATAGATAATATATCTTATACGAATATAGATAGCATATACGGATACAGAATGAATTGTCCCATATTGATTGTCAAAGAAGTTGGTGTTTGAAAATTACAAGAGGGGGAGAGGGGGAGAGGGAAAATCAAAATTTTAAAATAGTAAAATTCTAAATTTATAATCTTAGTGACATCTTTGGGGTGGAACCTCAATGTTACTATCCAGTTTAGTTTGGATGGTGTAGTGACATAAGATAAGATATGTATGGTGGTTTGAGCTTTAGGCATGAGGCCATTAATTAAATGATTATTTTAGTTGATGTAGTCTATATTTATTCAATTAGATTTTTGTTTAATTCAATTTCATTTGTTAATCTTTGTTGGCCATTTTGGCATTTAAGGTTTAGATATTGACCTTATAGAAGAATCTTCTAATGCAATTTTGGCAATCAAAAAGTTTTTATTTTTAATTTTTAGCTATATTCATCCCCATTGATTCATTTAAGTCACATAATATATTATAATAAGAAAAATTTGACAAACTCTATGTCCTAACTCGAATGAAATTGGCAAAAATTTGCATCAATAGAAATTTTTTTTATCAAATTTTCTTTAGGCTTGTTGTTGGTCCAAAGACTAGGTTGATATTTGGAGACAAATCACCAAAAACATTTACACTAGTCTATACCATAGAGACTAGGTTGAGACATCATGCAAATAGCAATGATCGTGGAAATAGCCGCATTTTGGTACTCAGGGTCAAAGCTGTGACATTACGGAAGAAGCCTCTTCATCGTGTGGGCGACCCTGGTGCCATTCATCCAGTGCAGGCAGGCATCTTCATTCATCCAGTGCAGGCGGGTGTGCGCCAGACACCAGAAAGCGAGTGAGAGAGACAGTCCGCAAGCCTTGAACCGCCTCACCAAGCCTGCCTGCTGTAACTACCACCCTTGCCATCTCCATCTCCATCTCCCCGACCTCCATTACTTCCTCACACGCCACAACGCAAGCAATCCCCACATCGCCCTCATCGCCCACATCGCCTCTACAATTCTCACTTCAACCCAACTCTTGGCACGCCCAATTCCATTTCTTCCTCAATTGCTCAACGACACTCACTCTCGATCGCACAGATGCTAGGCCTTGGAATTAATTGACGCACTGTGACTGGGGGATTGTCTCTCTCTCTGTGTGACCAATTTCTTTGGGTTTGATATTGTTGCCAATTGGGACGGAGGATCGATGGGTCGGAGCCGGAGCCGGAGCCGGAGTTACAGCCCTGCGATGTTCCGACGCAACCGTAGTCGCAGTCCGTTTCGGAGGGCAAGGCGCGAGGAAGGAGGTGGAGGAGGTGCGAGGAGGAAAGGAGGAGCGTGGAGAGGGAGGGAGATCGGGGGAAGATACTCCAGTGCGCCCACCAGCCTGCTCGTGAGAAACATCGCACGAGATTCCAGGCAAAAAAACTCTCCATGACTTTCAGTTTAATCGTAGGTTGGAGAGTAAGTAGATCTGTGTCTGAAATTTGAAATGGTTGCATTGACAGAGATTTGTCGCAGAACTTGTAAATTGCAAAAGCATTGGCGAAACGAGTGAGGTTGAAAAATTCCGTGTTGCTGGGAATGCCGGTTTTCTGCATTTGATGGTTAATTAGGGCTGGGAAATGGTGGGGGTGGTGGATTTCTTGCTTTCGGTTTTTGTGGTTAGGGTAACTTATGAATCAGGATTTCTGGTTGTAGAATGACTGATTCGGTGGATCATGTGGTGAAGAATCGGTTACTTACATGGGACAAAATTGGGCGTCAGTGAAGAGCGTTGCAATTTTGGGTCGATAAACAGTTGGTCAGAAAAGAGTTCCCACTTGAGTCGGTAAAAAATAGTTTCGCCCAATTTGGGCTTCTTGGTGCTGTAGGTGTTAATATAGCATATGCCTTAATGAAATGGGAGTAGTGGTAGGAATTGTGTTCCCACTGCCGGGATGCAGTCGCTTTGTGACATTACATTCTTGAAAGAAACTCTTAACAGCTTGGGGCGAGCTCCTAACTCAAGGGAGAATTTCAAGATTCTTCTTTCTTTGAGACTCGTCCTGTTTCATCTTGAGCTCACGATTGAAGGGGGACGATTAATCATATCCTTTTGTTTTAGATGTTGATAGATGGATAGTAAGATTGGTGCACTTATAGAGGATGAGATATCTCCAATGGTGTTAGTCATGTGACTCTGTATTTCTGGTTTGTCTTGCAAATTTGGTGTTCAGGCCCGAGGATGTGCGGATACCATTTGAAAGATTTGGGACTGTGAAAGACGTGTATCTTCCGAAGGACTATTACAGTGGGTACGTATGTCTGCTTCTGAAGCCTGCTGGCTCTCAGGACCTAGTTTGTGTGTGGGGAAAAAACAATTTGTATTCTGTCCTACCGGTATTTAGCCCAAGGTGAGCCGAGATTACGTGCGAGGGAAACTGGGGAACAAGGAATGAAAGTGAAGATGGGGATGACGACTAGCGTTCTTTCTAAAGGTTTGTGTACACGGGTGCTTGAATTTTGCTTTTGTATGTTTGGATGCCATTAGGTGGCACCATGCAGCGGGGTAAAGATCTTGAAAGCCCTCCCTGTTGTCAAAAGAGGAAAAGCTAGTAGAGAGTGTTGAAGAGACTCAGAAAGAAAATGCTTGAATGTTACAAGTGTTATGAAGTTTCGTGTCGGAAGGCCAGGTGGCTAGGATGTTGAATTTTCTTCTTACAAAGAAATGCTCCTTTTACCACTTCAAGAAAGGTTAATCTTGGGAAAAGTGATGAAGAACTAAAGCCCATCCCAAAGCTCAAAGTAGGAAGACAGCAAGAGGGGGGGGGTTTGCAAAGTTCAAAGTTGCCAAAAGATGGCAAGGCCTTCCAATCTGTCGAAAGAGGAAGACGAACGGAGGTTTGAATTCAAGAATTTTTGAAGAGAATGTGATTGTTGTTCCCCTCCTGAGAAGAACATTACCTGTTCCGAGGGTCAGTTGAGGTATGAATTAACTAAGGCTTCTCTTTCTGTTCCTACATGAGGGGGACTGCCTTAGTGCCCACAATGAGGACCATCAGATTGTCCACAGGAGGTCCTGCTCTTGTGGAATTGGCACTTGAGCCCTCGAGATTCGACGTCTCTCTGCATGCGGCAACTACGTCAGCGAATTTCATGGGTGAAGTAAATGTGAACGTGAGTGGTAGATGTGAGAAACATATACGAAGATTAATATTCTTCCGGCAGTTTTGAATTGAATCAATTCGTTCTTGGCTTCAAGGTGGAAATTTGCAGCTCCCTCTGAACCTGTGGGTACTTTAATTTATGAAAATATTGAAGGCTAAGGGTGTTGAATAAAACTGTCGGTGTTGTAGTGTAAATAGATGTATCAATGTGGGCATCATAGGCACCAGTTTTTCAATGTTTCATTGTGTTTTTGCAGAGAGCCCCGTGGCTTCGGATTTGTCCAGTACCTGGATCCTGCAGATGCGGCCGATGCTCAATTTCGAATGGATCGTCAGACAATAGCTGGGCGGGAGATTACAGTCGTCTTTGCAGAAGATAACCGAAAGAAACCTTCCGAAATGCGGGTCATGGAGCGTTCCAGGTGAAGAATTAAATGTTTTCGGTAAAAGCAGACCATTTCAGGAACTTTTACATATCGAAAAAGAAATCTTTCTCATCATTCATAGAGAGGTCTCCCTGATATCGCGGTGATCAGATGGAGGTCCCCCATCATACAGAAGCAGGCGTCGTGTGATCACTGGCCGTAGGGAGACCTCCATGTGAATAATGGAAAATAATCTCTTTACGATGCTGTCTAAAAGTTCCTAAAATAGTCTACTTTTACTGGATACCACTCTATTTTTAGTCAACCTGGAACTATGTCATGTGCATGTTCGAGAACACGTCAATGCCTCAAACAGACAACAAATCAAATTTTAGGAAATCAAATTATCTATGCTTAGTAAGTGTCCTTCGTAGACTAAATCGTTGAGGTTGCATCTCTCTAAGTGGTCGTGCGAGTCACGGTCTTGGTGGTTGCAGAGGTAGCGGTTTCAGAAGTGATAAGTATCGGAGAAGAATTGGTCGCAGCATCAGATGTACGAACTTGAATTCTGACTTAAACATCTTCCTCTGTATTACGAGGTGTCTGGATCTAGAGGAAGGAAATTTAGCCTAATGAAATTTCTCAAATCAATATTTTTAGTGCTGATCTTTGCTTTTTAGTTCATGACAACTGAAAGCTAAGTGATGCATGAAAAAAGGACATTGTGCCCATTCTGCTTCAATCTGACCTATCACTTATGAAGTGCATCATTTGGAATCGCTTGATTGAGTGCTACATGTAGTACTCATTTTGGAATTGTATGATCTAGTGCTAAATGTAGTAATGTACTTTCTCTGATGGCACCCGAGATTAATGCATTCGCTTAATGCTTGCTTAATGCATTCGCTTATTTTGCTTAATGCATTTGCTTATTGCTTAATGCATTCGCTTAATTTTGTTGGATTACAGCATCGTCACGATCACGTTCGCCACCCGCTAGACGCCACTCCTCGCGGTAAGCAATCCAAATTCTCTGAAGGCATCCTGTCATTGTCTAACTCAGTGATTTATAAATTATTTTTGATGTGTCCTGAACGTCCACATCCTGAAGTCGGTTGACAGCTTCTCGTTAATGAAAGAAAATGTACGCACAGCATGGGGTATGTTGTACAGCATGCTAATTCAGGTATACATCAGCTATCTTACATAACAGTCTGTTTGAGTCGACCTCGAATTTTTGATATCTACGCGTTTGATAGTCCCAGTACCTCTCGCAGAGAGCGGCTTACAGGGACGCGTGACAAGCGCGGCAAGCACGGGGCTTCAAGTCCTGAGGCCAACGGACAGGGAGCTGCGAAATCGAGGTCGCGGAGGTACCTATCTCGCGCTTGTGGTTCGTAGTTGTAATGTGATTCAGTTGTTTTATGTACCTCTTATTTCAGAGTACAGATATATTTCACTTTGCATTCTTCACTGTAGAAGTTCATATGAAATCGTCACATGCTTACCGGTAATAGGCGAAGCTTGAACCTCGTATTTTGATATCTCTGACCAGTACCCAAGTGTTTCCTTTGGATCTTTCTATTACGCCATAGCGAAAATTGTCGTGATCATGATTGAAGTTGCCAAAAATGGCAACTAATGACTTAATTTGTGAATTCAGAAAATTCTCTCAGTGTGTTTACTGAAAGACCCTCATTTTCTTTGCAGTCTATCACCCCGACCTGCTCGATCTTCAGCATCAAACTCTGATTCTCTGGATTAGGAATGCCACTGGTTTCATCCACAAGACGACGTTAATACATATGGTGGTCGTAAGTAGATTGATGCAGTTTTTCCCTTGAAGTATTAGTTGCTGTGGACTTGGAGATCATACAAAAGCTGTATGGATAAACCTTAAAACCCCTCTAATGCGACAAAAAAAAATGTGCGAGATCATATGTCTCTTCATTATTAGTTTTCTGAGAACGCTGCCAGAGATATCTAACTATTACACTTTGCATCTGTTAAAATATGTCTTCATGCTAGCTCAGAAAATTCGCAATCTTACTGTGCTGTTGGTACTCTTGGAAAACTCGTGAGAAGGGATTGTGCTTACTGCTTCTTTTTTACGATTTTGATCCATGATGCCAAGTTTGAGTTGTCAAGGCAATTGGGTGACTTTGTTTTGTTGAGCAACGAAGGGTTATAACGTCAAAACCAATAACGTTGTTGATCAACTTGAAACCTCAAAGCAACCAAGAAGTGAGTTCTTGAATGTTCTGCTGTTTTGTGCTAACAAAGCTAACATCACAAAGCTAACATCTGATACTACACAAATTAATTTAATCCTGAAAGGTCTGAGAAGCCCAATTTGGGTTACAGCATGGTGTTTTTTCTGTATTTGTTGTGTATTTGATGTAGAAGGTAAATGAATTGATGTATGCAATGGTTCCATAAGTTTGTTTTCATGTTGAGCAAGATTCAATGACACAAGGCATGTCCAATTTAAATCATTATTGCATCTCTTGTATGTCTCAAAAGTTCCAAAATGGCTATGTATTTTGCAAGTATGGTGTCATATTTGAACATGCTAAGGATTAGATATTAAAATGATCTTCAAATGAAAGATATTCATTGTTAAATTTTCAATTCAATGGTGTACATCTTGTCATATTTGAATAAATCCTTGATTTAGAGTGAAATGTATGTATAACCCTGCCATATATAGTCATACCTAAACCTTTAAGGGTTAATTAGTACACCCAACAAAAGATACAAAAGATACAATAGATTGCACTAATTTGGGAATTATGTAAATTTGCAAAGGTTATAGGAAGTGTATACTTTAATGAAAATTTGTGATATAAAATTTCAAACTATATTTTCACCTACCAACCTCAAAGATTGAATTAATAAGAATGTTGAAATAGTGAATATTGTGCCAATATTGAAAACTCACAATGTCTCTTTGGATATGAAAATTAGAAAAGTATTATTGAAAATCAATTAAGAGATTGAGTGTTGTCAATGAAGAAACTTATGTAACATTTCAAGTGTAAAATATTTTTTCACAAACCTTTGGAGTACAAAACATGTGTTAGAAATGAATTTAAAGGCAAAAACCTAACCAATTCAAAATACTTGAAGAAAAAATAGCATAACAATGAATTAAAATAAAATTTTATAGATGCAATGATTACATAGTATTTTACTATGCAAGAATGAAGTTTCTTATGTAAGTTTCTACACTTACAAAGCTAATGTATGGTATTACATGAGTTAATATAATTAATATGTCCAACAATAATAATACTAACAAGTTGAACTAATTTGGAAATTATGAAACTTTGCAAATTCTACTTAATAGGCATTCACAATATTTTAAATAAAATGAATATCAAGGCACAACGTGATTTCAAAGAGCCTACCTTAATGGTATGTATACCTTATCCTTTTACATACAAGGTATTGGTTAACCCTTGAACACCAAGGTAGACGTTTTGTGTCTAATGGATAACAAGGAATCAAACTATATAGGACAGGGAAGTGCAACTATTCATCCTCAAAATTTGTTTTGAAAAGGGAAGATCTTCTACAATAGTTTGACTTGCAATGACTACTTTTGCAATTTTGGAGGCTAGTGATTCACACAGTAATAGAAAAGGATGATTTCGAGGGTCACCCCTTCGGCGTTTAAAGGTTAATAATGCTATGTGGCCTATGAAAAACTATCATCATGCTTCCGGCAAACTCTAACTGCCGAATGAAACACTTTACCGGCATCTGTGGAGACCCATGTTCTTGTTCATATCCAAAGACTTCGTGAAACGTACCAATTCGACACGTGTTTGAATTGGTTCAAGTTGAAGAATTTGGCACTCCATTTGATCTTCTTGAAACATGGGCTTCAATTCAGTAAGCTGGTGATGTGCTGCCAATTGTCTGCAACATACCGTAAGCTGGCAACCCTGCGTAAGGATCAAATGGCCCGGCTGTCGCTGCAATTGGCGGAGCTGGGAGTGCCAACGGTAAGAGCTGTGCATACATATTCTGCAAAGTAAGTCACATTTTTCGACTGATTAGAATGTCCATATAGCAATTGAAGGACTCTTAACTCAAGGTAAGCAGGCTGAATTCACACTTCCTAATTCTTAGTTTGTTGATTCTCAATGTAGTTATCGTAGTGCATAATGTAGCATAATGAAAGGCACTCCAGGGTCAATGCAGCAATTATAAAGAAGTTTGTGTCACATTTACTAAGTTAATGCTAATTTACTAGCTGCAGACTCTTAAATAAGCAGGTTTGTGGGTGTACCGAATCTGCTACCAGGTTGCGATCGGCTTTCCATCCTAGTTGCACTCCATCTTGGTGCTTGTGGCTCATGGGATCAGCAACCTTCAAGGAGTACTCCCGGAGGAACTGCTCACACATTGCATTGAATTGAATTAATATGGACCTAGCGTGAAAATTACATGAAGATGGATTTCACAACTATATGGGAATTAAACCGGTCTCATAGTTGTTAAAATGGTAGTTGTTAGTGGAATTGGATGAATTGGTTGAAGCCTCGGATCTATAGCAGTCGGGGCTAGTTTTGGGAGATTTGGAGAACCTAAAACTCACAACTTTGGTGCTCGATATTTACCACATTTACCGTCAATTTTGTCAACCTGGTAAGATTTTGAGGGTCAAAAACTGTGGCAAAAAGTGATAAATTAAACTAGGACTGCTATAGATTTAAGTTCCAGGCCGCACGCCCTGAAAAGTGCCAGTCATGGAATTCTGCCAATTGAAGATAATATCAACAAAACCCAACGTCCACCCACCTGAAGTAAGAAAGGATATGCGAAATCCATCATATTGTTCATCCAAGCCAGCTCCAGCACCACGTCTGCTCGAATGAGATCATAGCATGTGTACAGGCATGCAGCAAAACACTCTTTCTTGCCCTGCATTTGGAACCATATGAGTTAAGTATATTATTCTAAGCTGGGTGACCATTCAGGTTCTTTGATCAACACTAGTTAAAAAAAATATATATTTTGCTAATCCGGCAATTGAATAGCTAATATGCAAACAAATAATCTACTACAGCGATTCCAATGGGAAGAATGATGTACTTCTTTGACAAAGAAATTCAGCAGCTCTTCCGCAAATTCATTGTCCCCAGACTGTGATGTGGTCTCCATGGCATCCGAGTAAAGATTATCCTTCTTGGACAAGGAAACTGATTGCTGCCACTTCCCAGCCTTCTTGTAAATGTAAGCAGCAATTCTCCGCATTTCCAGAAGCTCATGATTTTCAACCTGGGGCATGGAGAAGAGAAGAGAATTAGTAACAAAAGTTGATTCATCCAGACAGTTTGTTATTTAACTTAGAATCACAGAAATTCAGTTATTCATGTATTACTGTTGGAGTTCAAAAAGCTTCATAATAGTTAAATTAGAGTATTTCACTATCCAAAAAGTTTCGGGCAGGTGTCCAAAATCTAAGCCAGGATGATCATATTTGATAAAATGGTAAATTTCAGAGTGCCATTAATGTGATCTCAACTCCAAAACTCTAAAATCTATTCTGAGTTTTGATTGAGTTTCAGCCAACCCAGTAGAGATTTTGTTGGACAACTCAAAACAGCTGCACAAGTTCCTTGTTGCAAGCCACCAACATGGGATCTAATATTGCGGAATTCCACCAATGTAACAAATACGACCATGAAATAATCTTGACAGTCAACCAGAAACCTTATTAACTGGAATGCCTTCCAAGAGGAAACGAAACACCTGACACTTAGGTTTGCTATAATTTAAACCGTTAAAACAGACTCAGATTACCAAGTAACTCTATGAGAAGAGTACAAGGTGCTCACAAGTTGCGCCATAGTAACTGGATCGAAATTATCATATGTGTCAATGGATTCCCGAAGCATGTCATAATCCTCCTCCTCAATGTAAAGCTCATTGAGAGCTTCATTTACAGCACTCAAGTTGCTACTTTGAACAGCTTGCATGTACGGCTTCACCAGAGGCAAATGCCCTGCCTGCAAGAAGTCACGCACATTATGTGCTTGTGAAATAAGATTAAGATAATGAAACATCATCCATTCCATTCAATTGGAGCATTTCTGGGCTCAAAAAAATTGAGACACTCATCTGCACAAAGCTCTAGAAACTGGGACAGGTATATATAGAATTTATCTTTCAGGCCATGTGCCCTGCAAAGAGCCAAAGTCGTGCAATTACACCAATTCAATGAATGTGACATTGAAATGATTCTGTATACTTGGGATGCCAACAGCATTTGTCAACTGTAAGATGTAGTGGATTTTCTCAATCACTAATTAATATAATAAAAAAACAAAAACAAAACCCTGTGAACTTTCCACTCAGCTATGAAGAAAGATCTAAACTAGTCCTAATTTTCGAGCATAATTGTACTCTTGAATGCCACAAATTTGGCTATTCTGAGAGGCACCAATTTAACATAAATGGGGAGGGAAGGTTGTAACGAACCTTTCGCATGATGTCCACAACTCGGCTGTGATCAACACGCGTTGCCAAAACAGCGAGAAGATCATTAATAAGCTCCGGATGCTCCTGAAGATAAAAATGAATGGCTTTGTAGTACACTTCCACGTTGGCCACCTTGCTGGACACATCCTTAAACTGGATGTGCTCCCAAGCGTCAGGGGAATGACCCATGATGGTGGCGGCTGCATTATCATACTCCTCATATTGAATGTACAGGTACGCGAGCTCCTTCCAGTGGTGTTGCTCGTCGCACACACGAATCAGCTTCGGGATGTTGATGCGGGTGGCAAACAGGTTCAGATGCTCCACCTGCGGGTAGCAACTTCTAAATTAGTATTCTCATTTTTGAAGTACAATGGTGCGTACTAGAGTGAGTGAAACATTTAAGAGTATCGTGACATTATCAACCCATGGCTATTGGGTGTCTTTGGTGAATGATGTAGCTGAAACAGGTATAGTTTTAATCTAGTTTTGCTCTAGTTTTAAGAGTTGAAACTGAGAAATTCACTATCTCAACGTCATACGCAGACCATCTCAAAAACGGTATGATATATCGAAGTGTATGTAAAAGTGAAAGTAGATCAGAAGACAGTGTCTTATTTTCCAATAATTATAGAGCACGAGGGGCAATGGATGCTCCACCAGCTTCTCTGGACGGTACGTGGCGTAGAGGATGCCAAGTTCGGTGAATATCCCCATGTGGGCTCGTTCGAGGCCGATGCCGGTCTCCATTAGGGTTATAAGTTCATCAAAGTTGCCCTTGTTCTGGTAGTACTCACTCACCTCCTCCAGGAGGTCCACCTTCCACACATCCATACACCACCTCTTCGTAAATGAAACTGACGTGCAAGTAGAACAATGGCAGATCAAACTCTGAAAACCAGTACTTCCAAGTGCAGATAAAATTTGAAATCCAGGACTAGATTTGAAGTGCGTAAAGGTAACAATATCTAATTGAATATATGGAGTACATTTTAGGCACGAATTTGTACAGGTTGGTTTTAGAAAGGGATCACAATTAGATGCAGTTACCTTAGATGGGTTTGAGGGGACCAATTCTCATCACCATTCTTGTGGATCCAAAAATGGCTACAGATAACTTCTTTGCAGAAAGATTGTCTTCCAACAGACTCAAGAACGTTATAGTCTATGCCATTTTTTAAGAATTTTTAAAAGTTTTCTGTATGTATGTTTAAAGTCTCAGTCAGTACCTGAACAATGATCTTAAGACCACAAATCTGAGCTAGTCGAAACTCCCCAGTATCTACACAAGCAAAACACACTTCCTTCCACGTTTTCGAGCTGTTGGCTTTATGAGCAGCTTCGACTGCAGCTTGGAACTGGTACAACTTCACAAGAGTGCTGACAAGACGAGGCCAATTGCTGATGTGGGAGAAGACAACTTTGACAGCATCATAGAGTTCTTCGTTGAACAGGCGGTCCCCAACCACAAGCAGATTTGCTACACAGCCATTAGGCTGGGACACAATGTCTGCAATGTCATCCAGGCGGCCCATTTTGGCGTATGCATATATCAGCTCCGAGTCTACCTGCCCAAGAAATTCGCTTTCAAAATGACGATGTGCAAAGAGATTTAGCGTCCAGTATTACTCCGGAGTATTTTTGAATTTATAATTTATAATCCCTTCAAGATAATACAGGTTTCTGGATGAAGGACAAGAGGAATATTGGCATTGACCTACCTGGGGAATTCACTGTCAAAATTTTAAAGACGCTGAAAAAAGTAATAAAAATACTACTGCATCCTAGAATTTTAAGATGTGCTCTCAATATATTGCTAATAAAACAAAAACGAGAACATTTCTAAAATATTCCACTAATATCGTCAATAATAACAGATTGATTTAAGAATGACTTGAGTAATATGTCTGGTTACATAGGATGCCCTGTACTTGTACATGTTTCCTGAAAACAAGAACAATGACTCCTTTGAGTTTACCTGTGGCTCTTTCACTTTCTGACGCACAATCATCAGATACCGCACAAGATTGTCATACGCATTCAGTTTTCCAGCTTCTCTAATCACATCCATGAACTGGGATGCATCACTGGCGCGGATAAAAGAATCAATGGCGTCACTAATGCTGCCTTCTCCCAGCTGTGCTTTCCCAACCTGGCTCCATACCTGGTTGCAAAGACAGATTTAAATTAACAAATTAAAAGAGGCTTAAACCAATATAAACACATTTCATGAAAACAAACAATCTGTATTAGATAAGAAACCCTAAACCGGTATTCTGATTTCATGCAAGTTAACACATGATGTAAAGTTCACTAAATTGTTCGAGAAATAATTAAAAAAATTTGAAACACTTTGGAGACATCTTCTAATTCAAAGAAGAATGAGGATATCCAAGATGCTATCATCCTCGTATATACCTTGAGCTCAAGAAACTAAAAAAACAAACCATGACATCAATCAATTCAATAGCTCCCTGAAAATATCTCCCGGACGATAGCTCCCACATGGACACTTACGAAGGTAGAATGTTGTTACACACCGTTCTCAAGCATATTGATTAAGTCCAAACCATATCTTGTTTATTGGCTTTAAACCAAGGGTAGGGAGGCCTTGCATTCACAAAAACTACACTCTATGTACAGTGACTGTGAAGAAGTTTTGGTTCCTACTCAAATACTCCCTCCGTCCAGAAATAGGTGCCCGCTTTGGATCTCGTGTTATGGACCTCGTGTTTTAAAGGTTGTTTCGAGTAAGTCATATGGAGTCTTTCTTGTTTCCAAATTTTTTTAGTTTGCAATGAACACATGAAATTTTCTTTATTTGATTCTGGTGATGTAAAATTTGGAACCCTTCTGAATTATGCTTTTCACAATATCATCACTGAAATTGGTGTCAAACGTTTTCACTAAAACTGCAGGCTTTATTTCTGGACGCAGGGAGTAGCGAGTGAACACTAAAATGTACAGAGAGGTTTACAGAGACAAATCTTCTCATAGCATAACTGCTTGGCTGTATGTTGTCAGATAAACAATTGAAATCCATAGAACAACTTGCATACCTCATCCTCTTCCACACGCCCGGCAAACTCAGCAGCCCGCCCTATGCTGTGCAGATTATCCAAGAGAACATTCACTGCCTGCACATTCAAGTTAAACTTCTTAAAAATCATGAACGCTTCCTCGTAAAGCTCCGCTCCAACAGCAATCTCGCCTACAGCGGGACCATCGAAATTCTCAAGTCTATTGATGTAGTCCATGACGCGCGCTTTGTCGGCTTTCACAGCTGTCAGAATCAGCAGGTTCTGCAAGTTGGGGTTGCTGCTGAAGGCCGTGTTTTGGAGCACCACTTTCTCCAAGAGCTCAATGAGCTCGTTCGGCAAGTTAGCAGACATGAAGGCTTTCACTGTGGCTGAGACCTATCAACGGGAACATTCATTATGTTAGCATTTTCAGTTATTTTGGCAAGAGTTTGGGCAGAGAAATCTACCAAAATGTACCATCACTACAAAAGGTGTGGTACAGAGGAGAGGGACTGTGGAGGTTTGAGAGATTGTTATAACTTTCAGCGATCCCTCACATTGATTCTTCAGCACTACATTATGGCACTGCATGATCCTAATTTTCAAAGAAGGAAATTGTGCATCTCATTTTGGAAATTGGAGAATTTGCTATATAATAATAGACTCGATTGCCTTACCTGCTCCGGGCTTTTGCTCTCTGGGAGAGCTGTGGACACCACCTGGTCGATCAGTTGCCGCCTGAAGGAGTTTTCAGGATCCAGCACTTTGGCCCATAATGAAGCATCCATGCGCTCCACCACGTATCTAATATAAAAAAAAGAAGTCAAACTCGCTGATGCCATTCAGGACATGTATGTTGTAATGACTAAAAAAGTTTCACTTTGTCAGATCTTAATTAGGAAAATGGAGGAGAGGATCTTCGAGACCTGCGAGGATCAAGAAGGATATAGGATACTATCTTAAGTTGTACTCTTAAATCACGGGCATCTAATTCATAAGTCGTAAGTCATAGGTCCTCATCAAGATTATCAAGAAATTTCGAAATTATAAAGCTATTGATAGAATAAGTTACATACTAGCCGGACCCAGGCAAGCTCAAAAGTAGTTGAAAATGTATAAATCATGCATGATAGGAAGGTTAATTGGATTGAGAAAGTGATAATCCACTCTCATTATCAAAAAAAGTTTAACGGCGAAAAAGGAACCCAAGTCTAATACAGCGGCACTAAGTCAGCTCAATTATTCCCAAATGGTTCTTGTGGAAACCATTCTCATGATCACAAACAAACAAAACGGATGGACATGACTCAGACCCGGTATCTGCATCAGGGAGAAAGCTCACAACAGGGGAACGCCCAGTACAGCTTCCTGAACCCCTGCTAGGCACACGGCAGAATACACCGCAAAGGGAAAGCTGTACAGTGCACTTTGCCGTGTTCCCTGTTGTGGGAGTTTGCCTGCACCTTGAAGTGGGTCGCCATACACAGAAGAGAGTCACCACAGGAGAAATCCAATATGGAAATTGGACAAATGTCCTTTTTGTGTCCAAATTCCATTTGTTGCGTATCGTATTCTATCATCAATGGGTGGACATTGACTAAGAAATTCTTCAGAAACTGCCAGAGTTGGACACTTTGGATTTCTCTCGTGCACGGATGTACTGACCTTGCCTGAAGCTTGAAGAGGGAGTTTCTTCGGGTGACATTGACAAGCTCGTCGTCGCACTGGCCTCGCCGATAGGCCACCACCGCCAGTGTGGAATCCCGCTTCTCGCAGTACTTGCCCACAACACGCGAGTCGTAGAAGGGATTGGACGACAGGAACTGCTCCGGGTTGGTGTTCGTGTCGATGGCGATCTTCCCCAGAGCGTTGTGCACGTGCACGTCTTGGCTCCCCTCGCTCACCATGTGCTCCAGAAATGGAGTCAACAGTTTCAGTCGATTCCTGAAACAAACCAAGTAAACAAATCATGATCATGTGCAAATTGGTCATAGTCTGAGAAAAGCTTTCACACTACTGGAGATAATGATAGTTGCCAATGTTAGTGCCAATGACGCTGACTACAGATTAACATCAATTGTGTTATGCTAATGTTAACTCAACGTGAGGACTATATATATTAAATGCTTATTAGCTTAATATTAAGAGCTTTGTCGATTTGGTAGGGGAGGTTTTTGATTTGCTGAATCTTGAAGAGTGATACTTCACAGAGAGATTCTTCCTTCAAAATAAGAGATTTTAAGGCTGTCAAAAACCGTGAAGTGAAAATTCACGCAATAGAAAGATTGAGGATTCCTACTTCGCTATCCTGGTCACAAATTAAGTACATGTTTCAGTTTCAGCTGAATTAAAAGCTGGTGAAGATAATGACCTTTTCTCACATTCTTCAACAAGTGACTCCACTGGTAATAACGACCGAACAGAAAGTAATAGCCCTCTAATAAATTCTTCTGGGCAATCATCATCCAACAATTGACTTACAACTTGAGGGGCTTTTCCTGGATTAACCTGCCAACTTATCATACCATAAGCCTCTAAGAATACAGTGATGTCAAGTGATATATATATATATATATATATGTAGTTCTTTTTAGTAAAATTAGACTGTTTCAAGAACTTTTAGAGAATGTCATAAAAAGACTCATACGAAGGGCTCACTAGTCACAATGATCATACAAAGGCCTGCTTATGACTCATCCATATGATCACAAGGAGACTTCCTAAGGAAAATAGACAAAAGTCCTATTTAATTTGTTGTCAAAAAGATCGAAAACAATCTAATTTTATCGACAACCCTGTTTAGAACTTATATAAAACCAATAGTTATTATACAGCAAAGTCACACAAGGTAAAGGATTTGATAGGTCTACCAGGATTAATTACCTTCTGAACGTAGCCTTCTATAAACCGCAGCATATTGTTCACGTAAAGATAGTGCGTTAAATCAGACACAAAATCGTTGCGATCACAGACATTGATAAGAGGGCGAGCATCTTGTAGCTTTGCTTCCATCAGAAAACTTTTCGTTCGCTCAGCTGGGTAGAAATTGGACTCCCTTGTAATGCGTTCCACTTCCTTAAATTGACCAGTCTTTGCTGCTGCTTCAATGTACTTGAAATGAACCTCAGGATCCTCACTGCATCACTCAAAGCATTTTGAGGACGTGAACATCCCAGCTAAATCTCAAATCAGGTTGTATTTTTTACCTGTTGACACAGTGCTATTTAAAACAAGTCACGTTGTGATTCCACAAACTTAGCAGATAATAAACGAAGTCTCCGATAAAAATTACAGGCCATACTCTTCCTTCTGTTTAGTGTCACACCCTAAAGCACATAACTTTAGGCTATAGATTTTGATTACAGGTGTACTTTTCAACCTATTCATATGGCACTAATACTAGTCATGTTGTATAAATTTAGCCCCAAAAGTGTATCTACGGCGTAAAAAAAATTCCAAAGGAACTTGCGTTAAGTTGCGGCACAAAATAGAATAAATAATGTACACTTTTGAATTAGAAACTAAGGAAATGCGTTCTGGATGGGATCAGTTAAAAAACAAACCTGGTGCTCACATATGCACTCAAGAAGAAAAATAGACCCTCATAAGACTTGAATTGGTCAAATAACTTGATACAAGCTTTCATGCCAAGCTGTTCAGCATACTCCTTGGCCACCTTAGTGCACAAGTTCACCAAAATTTGTCAGCTTGTGCAGAAGGGACTCACTATCAAGTGCTTTGAAATATGTGTCATATTGATCTCTTAACTGAACATCTGGTATTTATGGTATATTAATCTTGACAACGAAGATTGAATAAGACATGCTGTGCAATCCAGCCTGCATTACCACTTCAAGTACAGAGAAGAGACAACATGAACATGATTGTACCTGGACAACTATCTGCAGGTTGGCACGTAAATTAGCTGAAAGGAGTTCTTTCATGCATTCTAACGCCCAATCCTTAGAGAGTGTTCCAAAGAAATCCACTAATGCCTGGACCAGAATACCACGTATTAACTTCAAGTTGGTCTTTCAAATCCATCTAAAATTGGACGACTGAGAATGGCTGCAACCAGCACTTACATTCATAGCAGGTTTGAATGTCTCTTGCAGACAAACCATGAATTTTTGAGTGTGTTCTCATTACTTACTCAAGGGTTCCAATCGATTAAAAGATGAACATGTCACTTGATTTCAACAAAAAAAATCACTTTTGAGCAAACCTACTATGTGACTGTGTATTAAACTTGAGGTGGAATGCTCGTAAATGCATACCTGAGGTTCAATGGCGTGGGTGTTAATGATCACACGCTTGATGTCGTTCAGCTCCGTATAGTGCTGAAAATGACAAAGAAACCAGATGACACCATAAGTTGTGAAACTCATCTTTGATAATTGGTGGATTTCAGAAAATCTGACAATCGCCCAATTGAAACCTCAGATCTATGTCAGTCGTAGTTTTTGAGCTCTGGCACTTCTGGCGCTCTGAAACATGTCATTTAAGGAAAATAATCGTTTAGTATCGTTTAGCTCTGATGTACTCTCATTGCACTAGATTCAACCCTCTCTAACGAACGTGTAAATGCACTCTCATATGTGTCACAACTTGACATGTGGAAGTTATACAATCAGATGTGTACACAATATGAGAATGTTAGTAAATGTGCAATTACAGAACGTGTCGGTAGAGAGTAAGCTCAAGCGCAGTACAGAACTATTGTAGACTAAAACCTTAGCACAAAATGCCATCAACACCCACAAACCTGTAAGGCACGCATGTACACGCCAGCCTTCTCACATAGCTGTGCAATTCGAGGACGGTCATAATGCTGGAAAATTCCATTTGCCAAAATCGCATCTGCAACGTTGGGAAAAGTGACAAGATTGATCTCAAGAGCCTGTATATAACACGGCACCCATTACCTCAAATGAGTCAGATCTGTAGAAGTGCCAAGCAGACATTTATAAAGAGTAGCTGTTTTGAAAAAAGTGAAATACTATAAACCTTCCTACTGTTGGATAGTCACCTTCGTCTGAAGAGCACCATGTTCTGGCAAGTTGGGTTTGAGAACGTCAAGTAGGAATGCAGTGGCTTCCCTGATCATATTCCGCTGCCAAGAGAGAAAAACGTTGCCAGTATAAGTACTTCTGACAAACATTACCAGTCAATGAAATTACATGTTGTCAGAGCACTTGTGAATCTATCAATTATGAAATCGAAGGGTGAAAATTTCTTAAGTCAGAACAAACAGCAAGGTGCACTGAAAAACCTTCGAAAGAAATAGCAAGCAGGAAAATCTTTACCTGGAGAAAGAAATCTGTTATGGTATTGTAGTCCACTGGACTACCACCCTCCATCTGGGATAGCTTGAGTGCGAAATTCACTGCCCCCTGGATTGAGATTTTTTTTGTTAACATGACAGTGCAACTACTGTAGGTCAGATTAAGAATATCATTTCTAACTCAAACAAAATGGGTTAGTATAAAGCAAAGCGTGATTTAGTCCTTAATACATAAAAAGAATTACATGTAATAAGTTCCACCAAAATATAAAACATGATGTAGACGCGTGACAAATTCCATCCAAGTAGAGTGAACTATCTAGCTGGAATAGGACATGATGTCCACCAGTGACGTCAAAGGAAACCAAAAAATTGATAAAGTGCTTTACAATTAATTGAATTCAAATTGGAGAAATGTCAAGTGTCGAGGATTACGGCCTATTACCTGAGGATCTGTTCGTATGATCGTCTGCAGCAGAAACAAGTAGTCTGGAGTGTAGCCTACCTGGAAAATGACATCGGTAGTAAGTTTCAGCAATTGAAACTCTCATTAAACCTGAAAGACAAGTGAATGACTTCTCGCTATGCGTGTGACTTTTTAAAACATGGATGCTCAACTAATTAGGAGTTGCATGGAATTCAGGTACCAATTTGCAAAGATTCCTTCTAATGACCATTACGTCTAGAAAGAGGAGACCTCAAAGAGTTCATATTAAACCAAAGAGATATAGCAGCAAAAATTTCCCTGGGATACAATTGTTGTTGCTCAAGACATAGAATCAGAAACCACGCAACATAAAGTATGTTAGCCACATTCACAGGACTAACACACCTGTTTGGAATATATAAGGATCTTATCGAATTCTTGACGCTGTGCAAATGCCGCCACTACTTTGGGGGAAGCCCTAGCCTTGATGTAGATCTTCAACGCTAAGTCCTTATCGATACTCTGCAAGCTTATGATTTAGCGGCTTAGAGCGTCTAATCACTAATCAATGCATATCAAAGACAAATATTGGTACACTGAATAGCTAAACTATACATCTAATTCATTCTGGGTTCCAGAGCAATCAACCTTGGGAAAGAAATCATGGCAAGTGACAAAGAAATTGTGACCAGTGACACCCAAGGCGAGAGACTTCAGTAGTTTGTGACAAGACATCACATCTTTTTTGGCAAGTTGAGTGTAAATGTGACCCACAAAATATCTGGAACATGAATTACATGCTACACTAATAAAATGTATAGAGCAGCACAAATACATTAAAAATTTCCTTACATACGTACCACATTATTCTCCCACCCTATTAACAATTTCTGTAATAACTATTCCAGTACCAAGTTCGTTGTAATATAATAAAAAACTTGAAGCACACAATACAACCTCAATCGGTGCATCCGTGTGATTCAACATACTAGTTGTTTTCACCTGGACTAGGTCTCCCAGCTCCTCACTGCAATCTAGTTTATCCTCCGCCAGCCAAGTCTCTAACAAGTGGTTCTTGTTTTGGCTAACCACTAATCGCGTTAGCTCCAAGGATTCAAAAGCATTTAATTTCCCTTTATTCAACAAGGTTCCGAAATATCGTAATAATGGGGATGTCTGCCCTGCTTGCATGGGCACAGTCTGTACATACAAACCACACAAATGCCTACTGTGAACAAAGATTTCATATCAAATATCATGCATCCAATTCCATAACCCAAAGAATCACCATATTTGTGAGAATGGCAAAATCCCAAGAAATGGCACTATCATACACTCAAGCTGTCAAGTCTTTTGAATTTCAATCTTTTTGCTCATATAAAAATCTGAAGTGCAGACATTACCCGAAACTTTGCAATGGTCTCTGGCGTACGGAGGATGCCTTGGGGTGACTCGGCTGCAAGCTCTGCAGCTTCAATGTATTTCTGCTCAGAGAACAACTCTTGAAACCGCTGGACAACCTGCGTGACACCAAGAAAGCATATATAATCTTAAGGGCATGTCTTCAATAGGGTATAACTTTGATAGGGTGAGTCACAGTTATGTGCTCCCTCCTTTCCACATTACCACATCTCAGTGAAAGGGGACGTGGCCTCCTCAGAGTCCCCCACTTAGCACTTTCAATGAACTTATTAAATCTCAATTCATCAAGCACAGCATGAAAAAAGAGGAAGATGATGAAATTTACATTGAGATTGAAATAGAGGTTGCCAACTAAATCCTCCATATTAATGTCAAAAGAATAGGGATCGAAAGCGCGAAGGAATAAAAAAGAAAGTTTAGAATTCAATGAGTTCACTGACATGAATCTACAGAGACTCCCCTAATTTAAGAAAGAGATGAAGGGAATTGTGCAAACCGTCCTTATAGAGATTTGAAGAGCATAACTTACCAAGAATCATATATCGGTAACAGATAAAGAGGAACTACCAGATTGTCTGCTCCTGGTAGATGTCCGCGCTTTGCAAGGCTGACAGCAAGCTCTAGATTATTTAGCTGCACAATTTTTTCACACAAACTCAACAATTCAAAAGATGCTTCACATCTTTTCGTTACATAAAATGAAAATTGATAAACGAAGAGTTCACTGACCAAAGTTGATCTTGAGCACAGCCGGCATGAAAGCAAAATAGATAGAGCAATACGACTATTTAGCCCCTAAAGCATCAAGGGTTCATGATTTGAACATGACCAACTTGACAGATCATGTTTCAAAAAATACAATTCAGATTCTGCCAAATTTTATATCTCCAGTACATTGCAAGTGTTGGTCAAAATCAAAATAAGATTGAAGAAAGGCATCCTGATATAACCTTCCTCAAACAACCCCCCAAAAAACATGAGATCCAATTTGGCTCTTGATCCTTAGCGTTCCTGTAGGGGATAATAGAGAACTACACACGAGTAGTACCTGTACACTAACAAATGGAACAATCGTTGCTTCATTAACTGTGGCAAGCAGAACTTGTCCACGTCGATTAATTGCATAGAAACCGCCTACTTCAGTAGCCTCTGCCGTCAAAAAGATAGGGTCGGGACTAATTCGATTCCTATAGACGGCTGTCGCTGTCTCTAGGTCATACACAAAGAGCAATCCAAGCTTGGTGATAACGTAAATCAAGCTGTATTTGGAAGATATCTGCACACAATTCGGAGACAGCAGAATCATGAATTAAGCAGGATAATACACTTTACACCACTAAAAAGAGGATATTTTTTAGATAAGATATTTGGGCAATGAGTAGAACTGTAGAGATCAAATTTTTATCATTGTAAACCCCAATTCCATTTAAAGAGCAATGGCCATAGACATTCAGCCAAGCCACGCTTACACCACTTGCTAATTGCAGGACAACCAAGTGAATGAATAGATGAGTTGCAGTTGGTAACACGGCCATTATGGGATACAAGATCAGTTCCCTAACGTAGAATACTCTACCTTACATCTACAGTCCTACTATATTCAAGCAGTCCATGAGAGTTTATTTACCCACCTGCATCGCCACAGGGAAATCATCTGCAAAGTCTGGAGGGAAGAAGAGGTCTGCTTGCTTTTTGGAAAATTGAGGTTTACCTGTTCCACCCTCACATCCAAGACGTGTAAAAGATAAGGCAATGTAAGATCATCACCAAAGATTGCAGTTCGTTTTCAAGCGGTACCAGAAAACTTGACATATGCTGGAGAAGGAGTTATCAAATTTCTCACAATCAAGTGGTAAAATTACACTCAAAAGCAGTGGACAATCTTACCAGGCTGGCAGCCCAGTTGAATGACATGCAGCTTGGAAATAAGCTGCCCTGCCACAATTGTTTTTGTCGCAAATGTGATTAATAGGGTGGAGAGTTGATCGCTTCCTGGAAGCTGCGCAGGCACATCAAATGAAAGTATCGCATTTATTAGGGGAGAAATGGGCTTGAAATGGACCCCAAGAAGGTGTTCTTACAAACACTGAGTGGCATTACTTCTCTCAACTAATCTTCTTAACTGTCACACTCTCCTCAATAATGTCAAAATTATCATGAACAGTGACATCTTTCCACTTAAATAATGCACTGTTGCTACATGGTGTAGGTTGTGAAATTTTCCCTTGTGCACAGCTTGGCGGCACTACTCACAAGAGGGAAACTGAGGGTCCAAATCTTGCATATTTTCTTTAATGTAGCCTAATTTTCACAACGTTAGGGCATAACAATAACAACAACAATATTGAGGAGCTGCCTCACTCAGTACCCTTGGAAAAGTAACAAGATTCATTTAGGTGCACAATCTCAAGATCATCTCAAGTGGGAAGGACCACCCAACTCCAAACTCCAAGCAAACTTTCTACATGAATGTCAGACTTTGGAGTCTTGCTTGTTTGATTGCCGTCTACAGAGGATAAGAGATAATTTTCACAAGCGCTAAAGAATGATATTTTTACACACTGACCATGAGCAGCAATATCTCTCAGCAGTTGATGCTCCCAAAAAATTAAATATGAACTGACTGTGGAAGATGACGGTGCCTCAATGGAGGCGAAAGCTGCGGCGTGGGCTTCCAGTGCCTGACTGCGCTGCTGGTCCACGGAGAAGAGCTGCATGTTCCCCTTCACCAACGCCGGCCGCTGCCAAGCACTCCAGTGAGGACATATTCAAAAAAGTTATAATAATTCGTGGAAGCCCTGTGTCATCATCAAGTACGTGGAAGCCCTAATTTGTGGAAGCATTATGTTTTATATCGTTGGCTCCTATGAGATCTTACCTCCTGTGCTCCTGGGGCAATGCCGATCAGCACGAGCCACTTCTCAGTTGCATCGCATCGATAATTAATGATCTGATTTGATACAAGACTTGCCGTTCTCTCAAACATTTTCTGGGGCTCCGACTCACCTGATTCCACAACAAAGAAAATTTTAGGAAATCATTTCTTCCCTGTCATTAATGTCACACAACATCCTTTAACCATTGAAGCACTGCACCCTTCCCACTTGCAGATGGTTGTAGATGCTAAGATACTGCAATAACAAAGGTTCAACAGCCACTCACATGCAATCATGTGACCTTAAAACAGAATGAAGGCGAAAAACGCACCTTCTATTGACCAGTGATACACTGCTGTCTGTGTCACGAGGCCAAGCGTACTTGGCGTTATCCATTTCCAGAAAACAACCTGGAGAGGCGCGATAACAAAATTGGCCATAGTTCATCAAGCAGGGTTCGAACAATCAATCATTCTCACCAAGCAAATTGTAGTCTCAATTCAGTCGTGGTTCGACATGCTAAGAAAAATGTAAAGGAGTAATGATAAAATTGCAAGACACATAAGAAAATTGATGTACCTGCTCTGGCATCTGGTGAGTCTTCACTTTCGACTTCAACTCTATGTTGAAGATCTGCAAATGGTCTTGAGTTGTTCCAGGAATCTGAGCTGCTATCCACCATACAATTTATTAATTACTAACATGGTTCATTAAATTTTCAGTTGCGATTCAGTAAACTGTGCAAAATGAAAACAAAAGTCGATATCATCGACAGGAATTATCGACGTGGTACAATGAACGGTGTGACGAGCTACCAGACATGATAAAAATAAAATAGGGATCCACAGGAGAGAAGGATAATTGTAATTGGCTTCTTTGCCGATTTTGTTTCTGAACAAACCTTTGAGAGCGAGCACCCGGGTGGACGGGTTCATGAGAGCGGAGTCGGCGGTGATGGGTCGGCGCAACGGTTGCATGGGCGCGGCCATGTCAATGATCACCACATTGTTCTGGGGAGACGTCTCGCGCACGCAGATATATTTCTCGGAATCCATCGTCACATGTGTGAATGTGATGAACTGCGGGCTAATTCCAATGCTTGAAAGCTATACACGAAACAACATATCGTCACGCAACCAATCGCGCAACTCACAAGCAAAATCAACCCTCTCAGATTGCAATGCCACAGGAAGACAAAAGGGGCTTCGAAATGCACTCTAATTTGTGCAAGTTGACAAGCAGAATTGTACACAACATAAGAGACTCTCAATATATATACAAGGCACGAGCAAATATACAGCGGGCTGTTAGAGGGGATTGATTCTAATGATTCTGAAGAAATATACCGTAAGAGCCTCTTTCACTGTGATCGGAGCATTTGCCGCCATGACTTGGACAGTGTTGGATCCCCGTAGACTTCGACCTTGAACGCCAGCAATAGCCGTTCAACAAAAATTCCAAACTGGAATCACAGATGGCACCGCCTTCTCTAAGGTTCGGGATGGTAAGTTTATTCAACAGAAAAGGCGAAGCAGGATGTGGATTTAACAAGGTTGTGAAACTGGGACACCATTGTCCAGACAACCGCGAATGTGCAAAACTGGACAAAGGCGCATCCCAAAGAAGAAAGAGATTCTCCGCCAGCCTAATGAGAAATTTCTCTGCAATAAGAAAGAAACATTGGTCCTCTGGAGTCTATCCTCTCGGAATCAAGGGGAACTGCAGATGGTTTGGTTTCGACCACGATCCGAAGCCAGGCATCGGAAAAACGTATTGATGAATGACAGGGTCTGGTCAGTGAATTGAATATTCGTTCTGCAGATTGGAGATCGAAATCCTCTAGGGTAGGCAATCATGAATTGATTTCGTTTCTGTCCAACCTTGAAAAAAACCATACAGGGCGATTCCGGGCTGCCTGCAGAAGAAGGCAATTTCAAAATCGCATTGCGTAACTCACTGAGAGGGCTATTACTTCGGAGAAAGTAGAAAAGCACTCCAAAACACTACGAAGAGACTAAATAAGTAACCAATTTGGCAAAAAACCTGCAAAACGCAGATGTCGAATGTCAAGGTCTGACAGCCGCTCAGTGATTACCTAGGGAAGCCAACAGTCGTTCCATCATTTTCCCAAGTGTCGAAGGACTCACGTGCAAAGGAGAACTGATTCAGAAGGAACTAAAATACGGCCGAAAAAACATGGAACATTGAGAACAACCGAGATGACAGGTGCGTAGGATTCTCCTGGCTAGTTTAGATAACCGTCTAAGCGCTAGGGCTTACTAATCAATACTGTTAGTTCCTTCGTATCTGGCCGGGTCAGGGTGCTTGTTCTCCACGGCTTAACGAACCCAGAAAATGCTTCAAAAAGATTACAGTACATGAAGAACAAATCACTTCAAAGTATTAAGGAATAATTCCGAAGAGCACGGATGGAATAAATTCTCTGAAACCAGATCAACCACGATGACCACGACACACATGAAACAGCATGAAGAGAGAACACAGATATTTCAAGCATAGATTGCAAATTTTCAAAGCTTATAGCAAATAGAGATTCGAGACTCTCGTCAACTTACAAATGTCAAGACTCACAACAAAGTGGTCTTTGGGAGTCTTAACTGGTTTTTCTATCTGTAAATTCAAAAAACGGCAACCTTGTTCTAACTGCGAATCCGTACACCGGAAACTCAGAAAGATAACCCCTTACAGGCCAAGAGGTTGTGTAGACAAAACCAGTGGGAGGCCATGGTTGCTAAGCAAAAAAACAGCTCTTGAATCCTCGCAATCGTCTATTAAGGATTCGGAGTCCAACGTGGAGGGAAGTCGACTATGACCAAAATACGTTCGTCGAACTCAGCATTCAAATTCTCCTCATAAACTTCAACCTTGCCTGCAGAAACATTACCATTCTTGAATTTGGTACTAAGCAAATAATTCCAGTATGAAAATAACAATTAAGTTACTACCACATTGGAAAGAAAGATTGCTGTATAAGAAAGTTTGTTGCATGAGTAAGCCTTGAAACTATGGAGACGGTTACCTGGAATGCAGTACTGGGGAGCGGTCGAAGTCGGCGTCTAGGGGCATCCCATGGTCAGGTGACGGTGACCGCCGTCTCCGCTGGGGAGCGGATGGTGAACCGACTGGACTCCGTGATCTATGACAAAGCACAAAAATATAGATCAAAATAAGTCAGAAAAACAGCAAAGACATGCAAGAAAAATAATACCGCAAATAGTTCACAAATAGTTGTACTTCTTTTAATAGAAGATTGAATTTCCGACTAAAACATGAACTTACCTGGACTCGTATAGATCTCTACCATTTGCACGAAGTTGAGAACCTCTAGACCGAGATGGTGGAGATGGAGGCGATCGATCTCTTGTCCTCCTATGCGATGGTAAGGGCGAGGGTGATCTGGAAGCAACATTACCATGATGTCCCGGAGAGGGCGTGTAGGACGTGCGGCGGTGACCTCTGCCAGATCGGGAAGGTGACCTGCACATCAACGAAGTTGGTCGAAATTAAATTGAAAGACTCGCAATTAATCGAAGTAAATTGAAAATTGCGGAAGTACATAGAACGATGATTGCAGTGATTGTTATCACACAGCTGGATTAATGCTTGCCAAACTCTTATATCAAAATGTAAAATATTACTTTTCAATAAGTTAGACTCCAGCTGAGTGCCCAGGTTCACATTCAACAATAACAAGTGAATAGATGCTGACAACGACATCAGATTATGAAAACAAGTCAGCAGTGGCTCACCTTGACCTCCGACCACCACGAGGAGATGGAGAAAATCGTCGAGGGGAACGTGAACCTGTCACACCATTGCCACAAAAAAAATTCAAAATAAGGACAGCAGTAAACGCATTGATATTGAGACACTGGGAGTAAACATGTGAACATGCATCCACAAAGGAGAAAAACTAGCATGGGGAACATACCCCTCCGAGCTCCAAATCCAGGTCGGCCCCGGAAGAACTCCTTGGAGCGCATTTCCTGTGGCCTTTTCCGATTCTCCTCGGCAAACACAACGGTAATTTCGCGGCCAGCAATCAGCGAATGATCCAAGTAATACTGCGCTTCTGCAGCATCTCGTGGTTCAAGAAATTGAACAAAGCCGAATCCTCGTGGTTGCCTGCAAGCCCACGCCAGACACGTGATGAGAAGGTCATTTATCTCAACCTGCCACAAAATGTCCACATGTACAAATCGTGGGATAGTCACGTCAGAAATAAAGTTCTTGGTTTCTGAGATAGACAATGAGTATACGACCAAGACGGGGAACTCTCCTCTATAAACCTAGTCGGTGCTTTTAGGATTGGTTCGTAAATTAGGTGTCTCAAGATGACCTTGATATTAGCTGCTAACCTTGAGGTCAACAAATGCCCCTAATGACCGCAAACGAGAGATACAGATGACTTCTTTCTGATCCCGAAAATTCTTGCAAAAAGGTTCTTCCAGAATTTTTTGGAATGTGCATGACACTCGATCCCAACTTCCACAGTGTAGCGGCGCAGACATCATCATCATTTAACTTTTTTCACACCTTTCACCACTGCAAGAATCTTGGGCCACCGAACAGACACTATCTTCTCTTCAACCTTGTAACTTGACTATCTTGGAACCCTTCAAGAACCTTCAGGATACCTATTGGGAGCCAAACGTTAGGCAAACCAATAACAACCAATACTCCACTTACGTCTTTATTGATTTTGAAATCTTCTTCGTCTTGCATGTAACAAGACTACGATATGACTGCACTACCTCATTGTGGGATCCTCGAGACTTCACCGCGAGATATGAACTTACCTTGTGTAGTAATCCCTGGGCAGATAGACATCCTTGACAACTCCATATCGCTCAAAAGGAATACGAAGATCCTCAGCACTGTCCAGGCGCAAGGAAATCATCAGCACCACAAGAAACATCCCACATACAAGGAAAAATTCAACGAACATCCCCAAACCCTAACGTCGATTACTGCTAAACATACCACCAACGACTTCAAGACTCAAAATCTTGCTCCCCGAAATCAAAATTCTTCACTTACGAGCAGTCGCGCGGGATGTTGCGAACAAGAAGACTGGTCGGCATCTCCGGTTCACGGGCGTAGCCTCCTCGACCACCGCGAGCGAGTGGGCTGGGACTGCGGCGTCGACTGCCGTAACCCCGTCGTGGAGGACTATCGTAGCCCCTCCGCGGACTGTAATCAGGACTGCGTCCCCTCATTGTAACTCACCTGCACACAACAAACCCTAAAAAAACCCGTCTCAATCCAAACTTGTCAAGAAAAAAAAAAAAAAAACCCACAAAACTTCAAAAAATTTGTCAATTACACGCGCCGCCGGGGTGAAAAATAAGAAATAAGAAATTCTTGAAACAGCGAAAACTCCGCCTTGAATCCCTGAAATTCCCAAATTACGAAGGGAACTACACTCCACCAACACTTGAAACCAAACTGAAAACCCTAATACGTCAAGCACTGGCCGGTTGGAACCCTTTAAGAAACTAGAGCCCCTCACCCAGCACTTCGACCACAGCACAACCTACGCAACCGACAAGGAAAAAATGCGGAAATCGATTTTGACAATGCGCCAAGAAACGGGGACGGCAACTCACCAAACGAAGTGTTTGCGAAAGCCAAAGACGGAGGTGGAGTCGCACAACGAGACGGCCGGGAGACAGAGTGCGAAATGAAAGCTGAGACCGCAGCTGCAAGACCAAAGAGACTTCGGCCTTCAGGGATCCCGAAAGAAGGATTTGAAGTGGCGGTTTTTGAACACGTGTTACTTTCGGCAAAAAGTAAAAGTTAAAATATCCACCGAAAAAGGAATTCTGTTATATTAGTTTAAATCAAAACTTAAGGTTTACCTCAATGAATGTGTAAACCTGAACTGAGTGAAGGTATATATGCACACCTGTAATTTGTCACTAATTGCAATTCAGCATAGTTTCTATGAGTAAACATAAATTATTCTTATTGAGAACTCAAAAAGGTATCCAACGCATTTTTGCTTGCATTATTTGCATTATTTGGACATCGCATGTAGAAGTTATGAACTTTCAAAAAATGGTCTTAGGTGCATTGGAAAACAACTAGTAGATCTCATGGACTCTCATGTTTTGAATGCACACATATTGTAAAATCAATATCAAGAGTTTTGTGATTCTTTTCGGTTTAAATGTAAATATTGCATTTTGGGTAGTATTGTCTATGTGTATACATACATTATTGTCAAGGAATTCACTTGACCAAGTAAGTTTTCATTTTTATGCCATTACATTCCAATTCCTAACATCTAGTTTACTAAAAAAATCAACAATTCATATGGTAGCTGGTTGTGCCAAACATGTTGTTCTTCTAGTGATAATTTGCGTATCCCTTCATCTACATGCAATTGCAATATGTTAATTAAACATAATTTTAATATGAGAGTTGAAGAGTTATATCAAGACCAAATTTGAGCTTTAGTACAATTGCTTTATTCAATTTTTAAATGACCTTTGAGAATTCTTTAATGATGTATATAGAATCCACCTTGCAAATGGTAGAATGAAACTTGGACAAAAATAGTGGAACAAAGCCAAGACAAATTTGGAATTTAAAAAGAAATTAAAATATAAGAGGCAAAAGGGTCTATATGTAGCTAATTTATAACCATGGGCCCACATTTTACTTATTCAAGAAATCCAATGTCTTTCCAATTATAAAAGCTGAAACATAATTTGAAAGAATGAATGGAAACCTTTTGGATTCAATTAGTTTCCAAAACAAAGGCTAGAAAAAATTGGATTTGGAATATTTAAAATTGAAAGAATATGAGAGTTGAAAAGATTTACTTTAGGGGCTGGATCTTTGCGGTTCTATATTAACAAATATAGAATTCAATATTGGCTATTGGTCAATATAAACTACCACAAGCTAATATAATAAGTATGTAGTTGCCAAGAGTTCCATGTCAAATGAAGTCAAGAGAACCTATATTTAACTAATTATGGACAATTGCACAAATTATGGACAAATTCATAGTCCATAGCCACATTAAAAAAGGTAGAGAACATGCTTCAAATGATTAAAAAGTATCGGCAACCCACCCACACCTTGTTCAGAAGAACCGAGGGTACAAAAAAAAAGTGGATTGTTGTATTTTGGACTGGTTTTTATGCAATAGCAAAACCGGTGCCTATGACCGTGCACCCATCCCGTGCCCATTGACATATAGGTTGGCAGTCGATAAGACAGCACAGTAAAGTGCGCAAAACCAAAAAGCAGGACAACAAACATGAAAGATAGAGAAATGAGCAAATCGCCTGTGCACTGAAGATAAAACAGTTGTAACACGGTCCCCATAGGAGATTCAAATAAATGTGATTTGTCAGCAGCCAACGGATACATATTAAAAATGTCAAAACTGACTAGTCATAAGACTTATAGTCACAACCTACAAGATATGAAGGCACACCCTAAAAGATATGAAGGCACATCCACAAATGAGTAAATATTGTGGATATGCATGTAATCATCCTGAAGTGAAAACATCCTGTTCAAGAACCATGCGATCGACATGCAGCGAAGCCCTTAGTATCGGCTGGCAGCCGACACCTGCAGCGAGGACTCGGATCTGTCTAGCAATGTGATGGTGACACAACTCCAGAGCTAAACTATTGTATTGGCTGGCAGCCAATAGGTCTGAGGCGATATGTCAGTAATCCTCTTCGCCCTCGTCTGCATCTCTATCTAAAGCTGCCCCCGCGGCCTCCAGATTTGCAATAGCAGCAGCAATGGATGACTCCGGGATGACATGAGATGTGGGAGGTCCTTTCTTTGTATGTAAGGGCATTCTGTGCGAGTACAAGACAATGTTGACATGGACCATCTGCGGAAGACAGAGTTCCTTGTGCCATCTTCGGGTCCAGCACTCCCTCGCAATGAGCACTTTTGACTCCCTCTTGGCTTTCATCGGAGTTCACCACTCAATTTTAAAATTACCATACGTGGGCCCCGGAGACATGTCCACACATTGGAGTACCCGTCCCAGACAGACAGGCAGATGATTGTTGTGACATGGTCGACAAAGAACAAAGTCTCCGAGCAGAACATCCCTGAATGGATTGAATCTCAAGCGCGGCCTGTCCTTTGCAGGTCCGCAGTATGGAGTGGGATCCCCTTCGTCCTCCGGAGTGGTGTCTACTGAATAATTCTCCTCCGCCCCCTTGTCTACAAAAGTCGACGTGTGATCTCTTGTCCAGTCAAAGAGCGGCCATAATCCTTCTTGAAGCAATGTAGGAGTTTGAGGCAGCGCCGAATTGATCTCTGATTGAATTCTTTCCCAGTAAGCCACACAGCCTGCCATTTCCTGTGCGTACCATCTATCTCTGGCCATTCCCGATTTCTAGAACTCAATGAACTTTGCTATTTCGTTTTTGATGAATGTCTGTTTCTCATTGCACTCTGTAGCCCTTGCGACTTCCTTTTCTGCATTTCGCCTTCTGGTATTAATGTCCACATTCCCCCAGAGTGCCTTGAAAGGCACAGGTCGAGGGTCCCCCTGTGGAATATTGGGTTGTCCATTTTCGTCTGCTGTCCACATTTTGACAGGTGCGTTAGGAGGCAGCCACGAAGAATCTGTGGCCCTGAGCTTGTACCTCATGACCGGCCATCCACGATCCACACCATCCTCCACGACGTAGAACTTGAAGAGGTGTTTATCTCCGAGCCCGATGATTTTGTTCACCCCATCATGATGGAAGCCCTTGAAGTATGATTTGAAGTCCGCCACTTCTCGCACGAACTCCGGAATGAAGGCTACAGTCTTCTGTGAATCCATGAACGCCTTCATGAGATCCGCAAGTACGTATGTGTTCTTCCTTTTGATCAGTTTAGAGAGATAACTGAAGTGCGCATCAATGTCCTCGTGCGTATGCCCGACAATAAGGAACCCCATTGAAACTTCCTTGAATATGCGCCTGGCAGTGAGCAGTGAGCAGAAAGCCATGAGGAATCGATTTTTATTGTCCTTTGCTGAATTGTCGAGTTGCAAGAACAGTTTCCTCGGAAGTGGAACCTGAGGTCGTCTTGGTCTCGCTGCGTCGATCACCATGTCCGAGGCCTGTGGGATTGACGAGTTGCATCTCGATTTCCCATAAAGCAGAGCCTCGAAGAAGGTGTTTAGCGGTGGAGTCGAGAAGAGGATCTTGGACTCCCGAACAGGTGGTAGTTCTAGGGCCCTGAGGACCCTACAGATGGACGAAATTGTGAAATTTGAATCCCCAGGCCAGAGTGATGTGGAGTAATGTGCATAGGCGCCATCTCCATGTCCATGTGTGAGCATTTCAGTACACGAGATTGGTATTTGCCCTAGCCCTGCGGTGGCCTTGGTGATCTGCTGCATCCTCGGAATGGCAGTCTTTGTGGTGTCCATTTTGTCATGAATAATGCAGAGGAACTCTGATGGATTTTGCACCGACTGCATGGTCCATCCACTGTATACATTTCTACAAGCGCGCTGGTCATTGAGATGTCTCTCTCTGTCGTCGACCAGGGCCTGCCACTCATCACAACCTCTTGGATACTTTGCAATGAACTCTACCAAGAAGTCACATTCTGTGCATTTTGAGAAATTGCTCCCTACGGCCTTGACCTCTACGTTTTTGAAATGAGCATTTCGAAGGCGGCTGATAGCAGACTGCGAGACCGGCTTCATATTGCATATTCCATTGACCTGAAGAACATGACTTCATGGATGAGTTTCCATGGAAGACTATAGAGTTGTATCGGCTGGCAGCCGACAGAACTGCAAATGACGGCCTATAGAAAGGAAAGATCAATGGCTTCTACTTTCAAAGTCCAGACATGATTGTATCGGCTGGCAGCCGATAAAAGGACTTTTCTACTGTAGACGAAGAGGCAGATGATGAACTTACATAATTGACTTGTTCGCGCATGTGATCCCAATTCATTGCAGAGGGGAGGACCTTGAGATTGTTGACGCATTTATTTCCAACCATTCTGAACTCGTTTGGCATTTTGTCGGCATTGTCGTCGATGATCGTTTTGAGGCTTGCTTGAGCTTGGATTATTTGTGGCCGTGGCCGTCGGGCCCCCGCATTTCCATGCGAGCCGTTAACGGATCCTCCCATGGCCGCAGCCTTGTAAACATGATAGGTCGACCTCGATACCCCGTGAATGATATACCATGCGTTCTCGCAGACGTTTGTATTTGCAAGAGTAATGAATTTTTTTCCTGGAATAACCCTTGCATGAAGCTGACTCTGCACTACATACGCTACCTCCCTCCTACTCTCGAATGTGCAAGCGAAGAACTTTCGTCGTATAGACCTCGTGTCCTCCCAGGGAAACGTCTGGCAGCATCTAAGCTTACAGCACTTCTGTGAGCTGACCTTACGTACCTCCGTCTCCGAGGTCTTCATTTGCAGCCTAGATTGGCTTTCATGATCCTTGGGAATCACCCTTCTGGGCACAGAGCAGTATGGATTCCTCGGTACCCCCTGCATTCCGTTATCGTCCGACTCATTTAATAGAGCAGCCTCTGAGCACAGCGTGACAATTTCAGATAGTAGCCTTCCACCCTCCAACCTTGTGTGTGTGAGCCTCTAGCGCATGGTTGTCATTTGCAATTCGTCATTGTCCGATACGAACATGGCCCCGACATCCGTGTCGCCCAGGACGCCATCATCGCAGGTCTCATTTGGTAGGCAGACTTGGATCATGGCTCTTCCGAGAACCGAGAAGTCGTTATTGAGAAGTTCACAGTATTGATTTCTCCAGAGCGGTCTATCTGGGATTGGAAGCCCAGCTTGCATTCCATCTGGATGGCCATTATCTCCAATTTGAGTATCAGCTCTAAATGCGTCCGAATGATCCATGCTGTCAGCAACACTTGTGTTGGACACGGCAGTGCTAGAAGTACTGTAACCATGAACATCGCGGTGATCCTCTGCAGACCCGCGGTTGTCATCGTCGGACGAATAGAGCCTATCATCTCGCTCGTCTTCATCTGATGCAGTAGGAAGTACTCGCTGTGTTCCCGGATCACATAATTCTACCTGTACATCGTTCGAACTCCCACCACTCTCGTAGTTACCATCGACTTGAGCTTGCATGAAATGGGTCGCAGGTTCTCCTGTTGGCTGGCGGCCGACAACCTTGGTTATTGGGACGGAGGTCTCGATTGGTCTGACCTTATAACCACTCCAAAGTATTTTGAATCCAACACAGCGTTTGAGTGTCAGAATTTAAGAAATCTCGCAATAAGCACTCTGATCCTGGAAATCATCGACGACGTGCGGTAGCTTCACAACGAGGAAGAAGCTGTGTGGAACGCGAAAGCCTTCCCAGTAACCCTTCGGAGAGCATTGTACAATTGTACCTACACCAGCATACAGTAGATCCGTGCCCATAGTCTGTAGTAGTGAGACATCCATATTGACAGTGAGTGACAGGAATTGTTGTATGGGTTTTTCATCTGTGACCACTTGTATCGGCTACCGACCGACACCAGCAGAAGAAGACCCTTCAGACTCTGCATGGGGATAGATGTTCTCTGCCTCCCACACAATTGACCTTCCTGGGCAGTGTCGCAGGAACACCATGTCTCCCTCAAGAAACGGAAGAGGCATATCGAGGTTATTTGGAACGTCTAGGACATGAACGCGTACGAGGTAGGGATTGCGGCTCACCACCCTTTCTACGACCGCCCTTCTGGAGTAGTATAATCCTTCCAGTGTAAGAGCCACAACAACTCCCTTCTGCATTTTCAGTCTTCCCGAGCCTCCATTTTTCGTGAATGCCTCAATAGGACTCGCACCCGATGTCCAGTCATCAGATCCACTCATGATTTGAAATCGGAGTCAGAACCCACTATGTCGGAATCTCTATCAGACCCGTGATGACCTTATCGGCTGGCAACCGATACGTCCGTGTACCTGGTGCTTCACGACCTTCCTGGTACAGAAATTGGTATCGGCTGGCAGCCGATACCACTGTCCATACAGTCAAGCACAGAGGCAAGACCGTACAGCTAGAACTTTGGGGATCATGCACGAAGCTAGATTTTGCGCTTCCTATGATCTAGGCACTGTCCACAGATGCTCTGACCAGTAAAAATAATGAAATGGAAACACATGTGCAACCAAATAGGAAATCCTGAACCTCTGTCAAGCAACTAATTTTCGAGAATGCTCCTGACTACTACTGCAATTAGAATCCTACTGCAATTCAAATGTAGCTTGGAGCAATTCAAATCCTACTACAAATCCTACGTAAGCCTAAACGCCAAATAACAACTGTCGAAGAGTGCTTCCTGAACCCGAAGACTACTCAATGCTGCACTGAATTGAGGTCTACTGAATTCCCTGTCACGTTGCATCCCTCATAAACATTCCACAACAAGCCACTGCAATTCCCTGGCGGTTCTTGGATGCTCTGAGTGCGTGTGTGGGGCAAATGAAAATGAAAATGGAAGTCCTCCAAGATCTAATCCTAGGTGAGTAAACCTGAAACTGAATTTGGCGCCTGAAATTTGAATCTGGAAGAGGATGAAGTTGTGGTGATTGCAAGAGAGACAAGTCCGTGCATCGGGAGATCGTATTGGGAAACGTATGCATCTCTGCAATGAGTGTTCGTAACTTCCATGTACTTTGCTGGATGTGGAGTACATGCTAACGGATGAAAATCTGCGATGGATGAAATTTATGGAAGAACGGACTTGATTTGTCATGATTGCGCCTACTGGCTGGCAGCCGAGGGTTTAGGGGGTATATACCCCTAGCCACTTTCATTTTCTCTCATTTGCCATTTGCGTCTCCTGCTCTCTCTTTGTCACTCACTCTCACTCACTCTCAGCCTCACTCACTCTCACTCTGCCATTCTCCCTCCTTCAGTCCGACTTGCAGCTGACATCCCCTCGCATAGCAAAGCAGCAGCCGATACGCATTTCTAGCCAGCCTACAGTGAAGGAGAATGAGGCAAGCGTGCTTTTTCAGCAGCCGACAAGTCATCTTCAGCAGCCGATAAGCGACAGAGTCCATTGGCGATGGCGTCCTCCGATTTGGCGACTGAGAGGTACTTTTCACTATATGTATCGGCTGCCAGCCGATACACTGTCATTTGCTATATCATATAGGATAGCCATTGAGATTCTGAGGCACCTATTACTTGCTATATCAGCTGGCAGTCGATATGATCCCGGGACGGTTGACTTAGGAATTTCTAGAAATGTCTTCCGACGGTAGGGTTTAGGGACTGAGAGGTTGTATCGGCTGGCAGCCGATACAGTGGATGCACAAAGTGAAGGTGCATAGTGTGAGTGTACTGAGAATTCAATTGTATTGTTCTGTAGGAAACCGACTCTCTTGGCCCGCCTTCTGGGTGAGCAAATCCCAAACTCTCGGATATTGGGAGACGGGTATCCACCGAGGGCAACATGGCGAGCGATCGAGGCCATCCAAGAATGGGGTCTGTGTTGGAGGCAGTTACCCGACATGACAGTGGAGATCGTATGCTCCTTCAAGCTGAAAGGGAACATGACCCCTAGCAAAGGAAGTGTATTGTCCGTCATGGCTGTTGGCGATTCAGTGCACGTCATGATATGCTTGATGCCACTGGGAAGCACGGATGGAGTTGCCGATTATTTCGCGGTGGAGTTGCCAGTGAACAAGTGCACGGAGGAGGTCTGTGGACAGAAGTCAATGTCGATGGGCATGACATTCGCGGGAAACACGCCGTCCAGTTCAGAGGACCTCATCCAGGACTGGGAGTGCTTGAAGATAGAGCGCGATGAACACAATGCGTTCATCGCTCGTGAGTTGGAAAAGGGGAAGAAAAAGGTACTCTCAGCGAGGAAGCAAGTGGCGCCGAGAATGACTGAAGACGCTGCTATTGATCTGCAGGAGACCGGGTCGCCCAACAAACCGAAGAGAAAAGCGAAGGCCAGGGACGACCCCAACAAGCCACTGAAGCTGACACTCGACGAGGCACTCCGGCGTGGAAATCATCTCACAACCAAGACGAAGGAGAACGAGGTGAACGCTATTTACCAGGCGTTGGAAACGGGGCTCCTGCACGCGTTTCCTTACAAAAAGCAGCGTCTTCCGGGGGTCATTCACTCGGACAAATTCCACATTGCACCGGATGAGTTGAAGTATCGGAAGATTGCAAAGGACCGACTTGGCCAGGTAATTCAACGATCACTTCCATCCTTTACTGGTTTTTATCTTCCCATATAATGTATCGGTTGGCAGCCGACATTTGTAGCTGGTCTTTAATATTTTGGCCTTCTCTCAATTCAGGTGAAGACCATGTACAAGGGATACGGGTCCATCAGGAAGAAGCCGGAAATCCATGGGATTCCTTTGAAGCGGGCTCCACTGCCAACGGACAAAGGGCTAGACGCCGTGATGGACAAGTGTCCCGGGAAGGAACAGACTGTTGTTGTTGACGGCATCTCAATGCCGTGGTGGAAGGCGCCAAATGTCCACTGGTATATCATTGGTGGGCAACACATAGTGACGGCCTGTTGAGAATTGGCCGAGCAATATTCGGACGGCTCTGAAACCAAAACCGACCTCCTGGAGTTCAAGGTCATTCCGGTATTCAGTAGAGACCCGGACACACTCGTCAGAGTCTCCAATGCCCTCAATCTCAACATCGCGGAGAAAGTAGCAAAGGAGACCTTCAGATCCTGCGCAGAGATGGGAAGAGCGGCGTGGGTGAAGGCGGGGTGCCCAGAGCCGCATCGTAGAGGTGGAAAGCCGTCAACAGCATTTGAGGTAATTCCCAAGCACCTTTATTTTTTTCTCCCTTTTGATTAATATATTATGTATCGGCTGGCAGCCGATACCATTCTCGCATGTTCTAAACATTGCGGTGGAACTCCTCCAAGCTGCGAAGCTGAAGGTGATGGCGCACTTCGTGGATGAGAAGGTATCCTCCAAGTTGCCCCTCATCTTCATCAAGGAGACCACCTAGGTGCTATGGACGGAGGTCTTCGATGCGTGGGAGAACGGGAAGCTTATTGGAGATGATGGGACTGTGCCGAATCTCCTCGTCAATCGGAAGCCGCTCACTCACATCACCAAAACGGATCTCACGCCAACGCTGGGGCTTTGGGATTCGGATCTGTGCGAGCTAGGGCGGGAGATCGTTGCACTTCGCGTGAGCATCAAGAACACCGCGAAGGCCAAGTCCTCGGGGAAGATCACTCTCTTCGACTGGTGCAAGGACAAAAAGCTAGACAGGATCGTCATGAACAAGATCATGTGGACTAGGAAGAAGCATCCCCTTCCCTGCAAGGACCAGGGCTGGACCCCATATAATGACGAGGATTGGATGGAGCTTGCTGAAAAGGAGGGGTACTTAGCGGCCGTAGTCCGAAACGTCTGTAAGGACATGATGAAATTCACGGACACTAACAACTGGTTGAAGGGGCGAGTGAACCCTATGAATCCAACGACGGACAAGTCGACGGATGGCAAGGCGCCGGGGGTCTTCTTCACGACGTTGGCGAACTACGCCAAAGTCGAAATGCCTCCGACGCTTGGGAAGTCCGCCGAACTGAAATACGAATGCTATGTCGGAGAGAGTATTCCTGAGGTGGTTGACTTCGTCCGTCAATCGAAGGGGAATATGGCGCTGGAACCCGAGGACAAAAAATTCATTGTCCTCTTTGGGTATATAGATATGGGGGAACCGGTTCCAGTGAACAAGAACGATCTGCTTGATCTAGCATTGGTCGCTGAAATTCCTGAGGTGGACGGTCCGAATATCGAAGAGACCGAAGCGTACATCCTCCTGCCAATGCTCCTCATCGGGAACTCGCGTTTCTGAGATTCTGTCGCGACGGCCTCGTACTCGTCCTCGTCCTCCTGGTACTACCATTCAGTGTACTATCAGCCATCTCCCCATGGAGGCTTTCAGAAGGCGGAGATTGAATCCATGCCTTTGGTCACTCTGTCCTTGACCTTCCCAAAGCCCGAGGACAGGTCCAGTATTTTCCCGGTCTTCATGCGCTTCACTGGGATCAACAAGGCGCCCGACTGGTTCAATGTCGACGTTGAGGGCGAGGTCGACTGGAATGGCGGGATGTGCGGGGTTGGTCATGGACTTCTAGAGAAACTGATGATGCCGACCCTAAAATCCAAGGATGCCACCGTCATCAACATCTGGGGGGGCGGGAACATCACGGAGATCGCTCTGGTAAGTTTTCTTATCCCTTCCTCACATTTGCATTGTTCAGAGGAAGTGAAATCCTGTCGGCTGGCAGCCGATACAACATGTTACTCACTTGTACTCCATGGGTTCGCAGAGGAATGGGCGGGCCGTCATGGAGTTCGTTCGGGAGGAGGACAGATTGCAGAAGGCCACGGAACGTGTGAGGGGAATGAATCTCGTCTCCTTGGCTTCCTTGGGACCTTCTTCAGGGACGCCTGCGCTGACAAACCGGGGGAGCGGCGCAGGCGGATCGGGGCAAGTGTCGCCTGCGGCATCACATCAGCAACCGCGGCCGATCTCGACCCTCAATCTGACGGAGACTCCGGGTGGCGCTGCTCAATCTCAACGGCCGCAGGGGCAGTCTCAGGAGTGACCAGCACTTCAGACATTTCAGATTGACTCAGACAGTGATGGCCCCCCGGAAGAGACACTCATTCGACGGCAGCGGCAATGACGTCCTTCATCTCCGCGGCGTTCTCTCAATCTCCCCCCGGCTCCAAATTCGGAACTGCACGGGATGCTCCGACCGGAAAATTCATCGGTCGCAATGGTCGTGGACTTGCACGTTCAGCCACCGTCAGAGGAGATTCGCAGGATTCCACAAGCTCCAGTGGTCAGTCCTGCGATAGAGCCTCAAGTGGAAGTCGCTGCAATTGGCCGCTCGGCTACTGTAGCTGACATTAGTATCAGCTGCCAACCGACACCCATGGTGGTTTCCCCGCCTGAACCACGACGGGGAAGAAGCAAGGGGGCCACGCTCGAAAAGGAGTCGGAGTCGGCGAACTCGCGGAGGTCAACTCGGGTTCAGCAAAAGCGGAAACGACCGAGTGACGAGGAAGACGGTGGCACGGCGGCGCAGGAATAGGACTTCCCAAATGAAGCGATGTCTCCCGCTCAATCTCAGAGGCGGGCTCAGACTAGAGGTTCGTAGGCAATAGACATGCTCCGCGATGTTTGTGGAGTATCTAAAATAGCTCATGTATACGTAGCACTACCTGGCTCAGACTTGTGCGTAGACTTGTCAGTAGGAGCCTTCATCTCGGCAGACTAGAGTACTTATGGACTGTGTCGGCTGCCAGCCGATACAGTGCACGAATGTTTTGTCATGTACCTAAGTTCATTGCATCTCATGCTCTATGTATTTCGTTTTGCAATGCAGATGATGACTCCAAAACTTCTGAAAAATTCCCCGCCACCACGTCTGAAGGTGGGCAGGAGTGTGACAAACCAGCTCTAGAAGAAAGGGCAGGGAACACGTCTAGTGCTGGCCCGTCTCAGGTAGCGACTCCGAAGTTGTTTCTTTTCCTTGAGGTTCAGGGAACTCTACTCTTCTATGAGCCCCTCATTTTAAAAGGGAAAAGTATGCATCAGAGGTCGCAAGTAAGAGCTCGACTAGGTCTTCAGGAGTTCATCAGGTTCTGTAAGGGTCAGGACATTCAGATCATTTATTGGTCGCATTTACCCAAGCAGACTCTTAAGCAGCGTCTTCATAACTTGAAATGGAAGGCGCCGGATATCGGAGACGATTACCTAGCTTTTGGACAGGAGTACTGTGACGAGAGTGCTTATCGAGACCCTCAGAATCCCACACGACCAATTTTTCTGAAGCGTCTCACAAGGATTCTCGGGTCATCCTCCTTGTACGATAATGGGGCCACGATCAACAACTCATTGATCGTGGATCACGAGCCCTGTTGGAACGTTTTGAATCTGCCATATAGTGCGATTCATCCACCCCCGGTTACTATGTATTCGGAGAGTTCGCTAAAGGGTGGAAAACTGCCTTATCTCCAGGCGACGCTCATCCCGTTCATTGAACGTTTTTTGCCTTCGGGACTCACGGTCCCAGAGTTCTGTCAAAAGAACTCTTCAGTTGGGATTGCACGCTGTATGCCGGGCTCTCCTCTTCATAATCAGTTCGTGAATGTGATACCGCCATATCAAAAGGGATTCGAGGTGCCATATTCACTGGAGGAGCTGTAGGCCATGGGAATTCCTAGCCCACGGGACCTAATGGAGGAGGCGTAGTGTATCGGCTGCCAGCCAACACATATTTTTGTAGATTGTATTTATTCTTTGTAGATAAAGGAGGACGTCTAGAGACTACATCTTTTGTATACATTATTTTCTTTTGTATTGATTAAACAATTTTTTGTAATGAAGGCATTTCAGTCCGATTTTTCCTAAAGCTTGCGCATGGGACACTCACTCTCAAAGCATTCAAATGTTTCCTTTGAGAGTTTCAGCATTAGGTCTTGGTCATTATAATCAAGTGATCGCAATAATGTAGGTGCAGGCATTCACTCATCTATGCACAATCTATTTGGCACCTTTTGTTTGTTTCTCAATATGAATTATTGGCTGCTGTCTTGTGTCAGGCCGTAGTATCGACTGCCAGCCGATATCAACTGGCTTGTCTTCTTTCAGTGGATGTTGATGTTGTATAATCTTGTAGCTACTAACTCATGTTCTGTTCAGGAGTCCAACGTGGGCTATCCACAGTTGTTCAAGAAATGTGTGGTTCTATGCGTCACGGGACTACTTTGTTATCTCGACCCGAATATCGAGGTGGACAAGTCGGACCCGCACAGAAATGTCATTAAAAGGCCAGAGCTAGTTGCAATGTTCATGACACTGTTTGAAAAGTTCCACGTAGGAATTTGGTCTAGAATGCCAATAGTTGATCTTAGGCCTCTACTTGCGCACTTGCTTCCAAAACATGTCAAAGACAACCTAGCGTTTGTTTATGGCAGAGAGTACTGTGTAGATAGCTAGAATTTCCCGTGGTGCTACAAAATGCTCTCAATACTTCACACTAAGAGACCATCCAGGATGACATGCTTCACGGACCAAGTGCTCATGGTCGATGTGTGCCCGCTTTCGCTCAGGAGGACGCCAGATCCGGCGTGCTATATTTCGCTACCATTTACGGGGGATCTCAATTTCCCGAATATTAGTAGAGTTATTCCGAACATTTCAACGGATATTATTCCATTCATTTATCCCATGCACGAGCATGAGTCAGTCTCGGAATACATGAAAGGCGCAATCAGACCGGGACAATTACACTATGAGGTTGCACAGTCAATCAAGTACGGGAAGCCAAACTGGAATGGGATATTCTGGTGATTTGCCCTACATGGTGTCGGCCGCCAGCCGATACCCTTGTAGAGTGGAATCGGGGAGGGCTTGAATACCTTCCAATCTCGTCCCCTTTACCTTATTCACAAATTTGAACTGCTTTATTGTCAACGCCAGTCTTATCGAATCGACTGCCTCTTCACTTCAAGACCTGTTCTCTGGAGTTTTCTGGGGGGGATATCGGCTGCCAGTTGATACGAGCAATTCAGTTCATTGGATCAGATGGACTCAAGGTTTAGGGTTTAAGGAGGAGCATTCGTTGCTCTTCATCTTACAGATGGCTGCCATAGTCGATTTTCATAATTTACGTAGTGCAAACACTTTCATAGATCTAGGTGCTTTAGAGAATGATGTTAGGAATCGGTTGGCAGTATTAGGCACCAGCCGATACTTTGTTCCAAATTTGGACACAACATAGGAGCTTATGAAATTATTGATTTAACTACTAATTGTAGGCTCTGAACTCTATCATTGGCCGTGTGTTGTGGTACTTTGGTTTGTTTAGTGGTTGCGTCCATTTCTGTTCATTGCTTATGACACACAAATCTATGCATTCGACTATATCGGCTGACGGCCGATTTATTTCTGGACTATGGATTTGTCCATAATTAGTTAAATTTCAGTTAGAGACTTTTAATCCTCAAAGGTCAAGCCTATTATTATTTTTTGAAACTTCATTTTGCAAGAACCCATGAATGTGATTCTTAGTGTTTATTTTTTAGAGATGTGATTACATATCTTCTATTAGTTATAAAAATTTAATATTATTTTGGAAAAAATTGAAACTAATATGGATTTTAAATAAAAATTTAAGCAATTATTATCATTTGAGTGCAATGAATATTCAATTTTTTTTAAATCTATCAATGCTCACATTATAGTTATCATATTGACCATCATAGTGCATATCTTTCTATTGTATCATTCTAAAGTGATTAAAGCAACACTCCATGGTTGCAAATTAATTTTCCTAAATTACTAGTGAATATTTCAAAAAAAATTCTCATTAGAAGATTGTTTGGGTCCAGAAGGGCTGCAAATTTCCAACCATTCTCTAACCCTATGAATTGGCCAAAACTTACTCCCTGACCAAAAAAAAAATTCAACTTTGTTTTTCATTTTAAGAAATTAAAAAAAAATTCAAATTTTTTTTTCTCACAGTGTAGCATTCGCTTCACTGCAGGGAACTGTGGGAGGCAATTGCTTGAAATAGCCCTCCCAGACCCCAAAGAAATCCTCTAATGATATTTAAGTAGAATTACAAATGAATAGCCCAAGAATATCAATGAAAAATTAATTTCCAATAGAAATAGAATGTTTTTTGGGATTCAATATCCACATAAAAGTTTCCATCATCAAGGTCTCTTAATCCCAAAATGGGGCTCAAAAAACTTTTAGTTGGTGGTGTAGAAAGCAAAAAATTTCTAGTTTATATTTATAATTCTTTTGTATTATATTATATTATTTCCAATTGAATGGTGAAATTAAGAATGTTTTATTTTTTAAGTATAAGTAATTACTAACTAGAAAGACTCAAGATTCCTTTAAAATTGCCTTAAATATTGAGTATAAGGACTAATCTAAGGTGATGGATTATCTTCAACATCACTTTGGAACTTTGCCTATGTAGGGTAAACTTTGGTAGGTCTATGAAATTAAACATGACAAGTTTATTTGAATTCTCTCCTACATTAACTATATAGACAATTTTCACTTCAATTCAATTAAATATATAATCCATTTTGCATGTTGTATCCCATCCTTGATACTTTTGATTTATTTATATTGGATTCCATGTTGTGAATGCTTCTATGTGTGTCTTTATCATGCTCATACTTTTGTCACCAATAAAGATTCTTAAAAGAATTACAATATATTGAAATTATTCTCTCTAAAGAAATAGTGCCATTGGAGAGATTGAGACTTGAGAGGGTTGAAATTTAGGTGATTCATTTGAGCAAAAGGTAACTCAAATTAGAATGAATAGTATCCATCAATATTGTATAAGGTTTGTTCAATGTTGAAAATGAAACCTTTTGCAAAATTTATCCTCCTTAAAATTATGAAATTGAGTTAAAAAATGAATCATACGTATTACTTTCCCAAAATGATACTATTACTACCTACAAAACAAGTTACTCCATAATTTTCACAATACTAATCTAAATAAAATGAATCAATTTTTTCATATATAGGCAAAAAAATCAATCAATAACCTTAGGAAAAAAAAATTTCAAATTTTATTTCAAATTTTTGCAAATTTCATTTGTTTCCAAAGCACATCTATTTTGAACTTTTGTATAGTATAATGTTTGTTTCCAAGCATCAATATAAATAAAAAATTATATTCCTAAAAAGATAATTTGTTTTCTTATATTAAAAAGAATTTCCAAAAAGTTATGTCAAAATTGATATCATAAAAACCTAACAAACCTTCAATTTTTCCTTAGGAAGACATTTGGAACTTTATGGGTTATAAGGTTAATAAAAATAAAAACAAATAAGACATTTTAGTTGAACATCAATCTATTCCATAAAATAGAAAACTTATTGAATTTTTTCTGAAGTAAATTTATTTAAGATGCCTAAATTGAGATGGAAATTGAAAGAATCTTATTATGCCCATTGCAATAATTACCTTTCAAATGCTTTTATTTAGAATTGTGAAGAAACTATTGCACAAGATGCAGTGGTTTGTACCTTCAATGATGATTGCCTCCATTAGAGTTGTTGTACCCATCATGGCATATGATTAATTCACCTCTATGACCATTGTGGCTTTTATTTCATGTTTTGTTTGAGTTTATTGCTCCAAATGCACGCTTATTCTCTATAGAAACGCAACCTATTTTGAAGTCCATTCTTTTTTAATTCACACATATTTTGAGTAAGAGTCAAATTTCATCTCCCAAGATTTCTTGAGTCAAAAGGAAGATCTCTAAATTTTCTATCTTCAATGGGCACTAGTGGTGGTGTGGAGAGCAATGAAACCCCATTACAAATTTAATTTTTTTGAAATTTTTGAAATTTTAAAATTCCACAATTTAATTTTAAAAATATTTTTTGCTAATCTTAACTATGGTGTATGATTGTATGTACATAGCTTCAATTCACGCTCCTTCTAAGGTAGGGACACCCAATTTAAGCATTACTTGATCAATGCATATAATATGTACATCCCCTAAATCAATGTATATCTATTTATGAACAAACAATCATAGGACATCCTATAAAGAATATGTTGACTTTTAATAACTTTTGCGTGTATAATCCAAATGATGCATTTCTTTGGTGCATTGAAATCTCCTATTATTTGGTAATAAGAAAATATTAAATTCTCAATAGTCTATTATTCACTCTCTTATTTAGAATAAGAGAATAGTTGACAAAAAGTATCTTTTGTAATTTTTTGGAATGTCTCAATCTATTGAATCCATTTCAATAGTGAATATGGCTCGCCATGCACTACATTTAGGTTGCATTGTTGAAATACTTTTCGCTTTTGCATGCCCTAAATGCATAAACTTTAGGCAAGCAAAAAGACCCATATCTTCCTTTCAAGAGATTATTAATTGATTCCCCTTTGAATTGCCCATTGAACTACCTTCCAAGCAATAATATCATTAACCCCTAAGGGACCATAAGGCCATTATGTGGCTTTTGCAACTATATAAGAAGAAATTTGAAATGTGAATGTTGTAAACAATTCGTAAACAACAAAGAAATTCTAGATGGGTTTTTTTCCATTGAATTTGTTGGTGCAATCCGATTAGAAAATGATTCATCATACAATTTCTTCATGAATTTTTGGAGAATGAAGAAGGCACTTTCAATTGGTCATCATTTTAGATCCTCACATCTTTTTTCCCTACACTTCAAATGATTTGAAAAAAATTACACATCAAAACCATGATGATATGTACTTGTGGAAGAAAAAAAATCAGAATTTTTGGAGCACTTTTGAGCATTTTGATTTCAACATTCCAATTTCATTATATGCACAAAGTACTGCCTTGCCAAACATCTTTCATCAATCTTGTCAATAATGACATTTTCTCAAAATTTGTGTGATTTTCATTGATCTTTATTCTGGAGGAAAATTATGTAAATCTTCTTTCATTTAAACACTAACAATCATCAAAATCATTCCACACGAATGAAGAATTATGCTTGCTACAAGAGCTAGTCAATAAATCAAAAGCTATACTCAAGCCCCCTTCCTTTATGGGTTTAGGGTCAACCCCCAGTGTGAACAGACGCACGTCCCTACAGCAACAAACTGATGGCTCGAGCAATTCTGTTTCGTCCTTTCCAAGACCGCCGGTCAAAAGCGGCGACGACGACGACGACGACTACGACGAGGACTTTTGCATTTCCAAGCTTGTCCTCTTTTGCAGTTCGGCTGGGAATCCGTGCTTGCATTGCTGCCGCAAGTCTGCAACACCACACCAATTCCATGGCCACTCTCATCATTCCTTGAATTGAGAGCTTTGAATCTTCGCATCAACCTACCCCGATCGAGAACAGGTACGTACGCCTTTCGTCAATTCAGCTGGCGCTCACCACCCAATTGCAGTGATTTCGTGTCTGAGCTTCAATTGTCGTGTATTTGGACGATCAGAGTGGTTGCGCAAGTTTCCCCAAGGAGTAGAGAGTGCTGTGTTTCACGCATTGTTGGGATTCTTTGCTGTGGAGAGGACGACTGTTTTTCACGCATCGTTGGGATTCTGTGCTGTGAAATTCTTATTGGCAGCGAGTATTGATCAAGGGCGATGGAGGTGGAGGAATTGGGGGTGAGGATTGACCAAGTGACAATAAAGAACCTCGTACAGGCGGGATTACGAGAGACGGACGCTGGTGTGTTTTACGACCGCTTGCACGCCATCTTCGCTTCCGAACACTCCAAGCCTACGATATGGCAACGAGTTTCGCAGGAATTGCTGCAACCGGAGCTTCCGTTTCGGCTTCATCAACTCATGTACTACTCCATTTATAAAGACTGGGACATCGCGGCGCAAGGCCCACCGCCTGGGTGGATTCCTACACCGTAAGTCCCTTATCGATGTAACAGCAAAAGCATAAACATTTTTAAGCAATTGGGGTGGCCTGCGATTTTGCCATGACAGAGCAATCGCGACCTTCGTCCCCTATTTCTTGCCGTGGCTACTCCCTGTTATCGTATCCATTCTCTCATCTGCTTAATCTTCAGCTTCTACATCATCTGCATCATCTCTTTGAGATCGACAGTGATTTGTTCTCTTGTTGATCCGGGCTCAACGTTAGAAGCATTTGCTGAGTACTGTGTCCCGTAACGTGTCCCGTCTGATTTGCAGGGAAGTAGCACAAAGCTCCAATTTGGGTCGCCTTCTAGCCAAAAAGAAATTCAAAACCTTCCAGGAGCTTCAGCGCTGGTCCGCGCATCATCCCGAGGAGTATTTTCCCGAAGTATGGGCACATGAGAGCTTGGTGTTCCACCAACAACCACAATGCTTTCTCGACACGAGCAAGCTTCCCGGCGGAACGTGGCTGCCGGGCGCTCAGTTGAACGTGGCGGAGTGCTGCCTGACTGCGAAAGGGGCCAAGTCCGACTCCAGCATTGCGATTGTGTATCGCGACGAGGGGGACGAGGAGCTTCCCGTCCGACGTCTCACGCTCTCGGAATTCCGGTCTAATGTCAGGTGAGATGCAACCCTAAAATCTGGTTAACAAATTGCAACTTAGAAATGCCATTTCTTAGCAAAGTATAGCGAGATTTCTTAGCACATTTGGTGAAAATTTGTTGCGAATTGTCAGGTTTCGGGGCTAATGACAGGTGGGGATGCAACCTTAAAATCTGGCTAACAAATTGCAACCTAGAAATGCGATTGTCTAGCCAGATTTCTTCGCAAATTTGTTGCAAATTTTGTTGTGATTCATCATTGACCGTGTGGTTGTTACCAAAGAACAGTAATCTCATGGAGGACTCGACAGAATTGGTAGTCTCAACCAAATTTTTGAAGCCACACCCCAGATAAAATGGAAAATTATATTAAATTGCTGATGAGTTTGTGATGTTCTGGAGTTCCGTGACAGTCGCGCTGCGAATGCGTTGGAGGCGATGGGTTTCCAGCGAGGGGACGCCATAGCCATCGACATGCCCATGAACGTGCACGCCGTCACGGTGTACCTGGCTATCATCCTTGCTGGCTGTGTGGCTGTGGCCATTCCTGATAGCTTCGTTGCCACTGAAATTGCAGTTCGCCTTCGTATTTCCAAAGCCAAAGCCATTTTCACTCAGGTGTGTGATCTGCCACTGACTTTGTCCACCCCAATCTCTGTTACTGACACTCTGCAATTGCCCATATCCTGTATATCCTTAGCAAGCTAACTTCGACACCTTTGGATCCACAATTTTCCAACGTTTCCGTCAACAACTTTGAAACATGATTTTCATTCAAACGCGACCTTTCCAAAGAACTTCAAGACTACATCATAGACTTAAATCTTCCCCATGATTCATGATTCATAGTCTCTTTGTTGCCAAACTGAGACTCTGTAACTGTAAGAAGATTTTCCTAGATATCACGGGGAGGATTACCCTCACGATTTTGATTAGAACTTCTCATTTACTACTATTTTTTTCTCAACCAATAATCATAAGAGTTGTGCTTACAAGGATTGTTTGCATTGAATTGGGGGGTCACGACAGGACGTCATCTTGAGAGGAGGCAAGAAGCTGCGCTTGTACAGGTTAGGCCTTCTTCAATCGGCTGTCGAAAGTTACTTACCGCATTTTTTCATCTTCAAAATCCCTTGAGCTTTCATTGACAACCACGATTTTGTTGTGGCAGCCGTGTGGTGGAGGCTCGAAGCCCACTTGCAGTCATCGTCCCCGCCGACGGCAAGGCATCCAGTCTCAGACTCAGGGACGGAGACATCGCGTGGAGTGAATTCATGGCGAAAGCCGAGCACTTGAGCAGGCCAGATGAGTACCAAGCCGTTGTGCAATCCATGGATTCGTACACCAGCATCCTCTTCTCGTCTGGCACGACAGGTGACCCTTAAACCCTAAAACTCTTAAACCCTTAAACCCTAAAATCATGAATCCTATTGGGACTTCAAACCTCAGATTTGTGGAAATGGTAGATTTCAGTTGCTCAAAGCTATGGACACAAATATGGTAGTTTGAATCATTCCATTTTAACAAATATGACATTAGTAGAAAAGTATATTAAGCTTTGGGATACAATAATTTTGACATTTTATGAATCCCTCTTTTCTTGAGTCGATACAGTATAAACTATTTACACCCTAACCTTTTTTTTGAAATTTTGTACAATTTTCTATTTACATCCTAATCTTTTTTTGAAATTTTGTATAATTTTTTGTATATCTTTGTTCAAATATATTAGAGATATCTTGTTAAGTAGTTGAAAAGATAAATGCATTGAAGAAACAAGGATTGAGACAAATAAAATAAAATAATAGAGCTAGTTCAAATAACTTCTCGTTTCCAATTGATACTTGAATGACCAATTTAAGACCAATTTCATGAAATTTAGACAAATAATAGATTTATTCAATAATCAAGCTTAGGGATTCATATAGAGTTCCATGTAGGTTTTGGGGCTTTGTCAACCTTTTTCATTGGCCCTTTGAGTTGGAGGAAGTTATTTGAATTAGATTTTATTTTGCAATACTTTGTTCATCATCTAGAATACAAACTTATATGGGATGTTTATAGGTACTTAATCAATTTTCTCATGGGCACATGTTGTAGGAGAGCCCAAGGCCATTCCATGGAATCATCACACTCCTCTCCGATGTGCAGCAGATTCATGGGCTCACCTTGATGTCCAACAAGGTGATGTAGTTTGTTGGCCATCTAACCTTGGATGGATGATAGGCCCAATGATGTTGTTCTCCGCTCTTGTGAATGGTGCTGCTATAGCCCTCTACAATGGTTCTCCTCTCAACCGCGGCTTTGGAAAGTTTGTGCAGGTATGTGGGAACAAATGAATAAAAAAAAATGAAAAAAAGGGTTAAAAAAATGAAGACCATATAGCTTATTTCATAATGTAGTTGCATAGTTCTAGACATGGCTAACTTAGTAACAATGTCAAGGCCAAAAAATAGTCAATTATGGATGATTTTCAAGGTTCTCCATAGAAATGAAGAATGCACTGATTCATCCCACAATTGAATCATTTTGGGTTGACTACCCAGGTGATAGGTCTTGTCTTGTCCTTCTAAAGTTAAACCTAGTGGTTTGATCACCATGGAAATCAACCTTTTTTGGTACCATGTGAATCATTTGCTTAAAAAAGAATCCAAAAATATTCACAGGAGGGCAAACTACTTTGCAAGACCTCCGGCCTTTTCACACAAAATTCCAAGGATGAATAGTTGCACTTTTGTCCTACATAGAAGGATTCTCTATCATCCATCGACCCACTTAGTGTTAGCAATTTTCACACAAAATTCCAAAGATGAACATCTGCACTTCTATCCTACATAGAAAGATTCTCTATCATTCATCAACCCGCTTAGCGTCCTTCTAGGGTTATTAATTTCATGATAATTTGATACAAATTTTGGATTTCTTGCACACAAGAATCTGCTTCCAACTTCTTTCACTTCTTCACTCTTGATGTACCTTGAATGTGTTGCTACGTCTTTTGCTTTGTTTTGAAGCCAATGAAATGGGTAATTGCAGGATGCTCAAATCACCGTACTTGGGACGGTTCCCAGCTTGGTCAGAACTTGGAAAGGAAGTGGCTGCATGGAAAACCTCGACTGGTCTTCTATCAAGTCAGTGCAAGAGCTTCCATTGCTTATCATGCCCTTAAAAGTTCCATTCACTATAAGAAAACCTTGTTTTGTTCTTTGTATCGTAACATTAAGTAGTTGAAGGTTTTATTTATTGCAGGCTCAAAGGATAATGAATCAAATGCTACAAAGAACTCCATTCTTAAAAGGATTAGCTTCTTGAAATAGGACAGTCTGTAATGAACCAAAGGACACCATTGTTTCTTCATTGTTTCTTCATTGTCGAACAAGTTGTTTCTTGGTTGTTTCTTTATCATTGTTCTATTCGAAATCGGAAAGGACACCATTGTTTCTCCATTGTTTCTTCATTGTGCGATTCTTTTGCTAATCAAATTAGCCGCGGTCGTGGTGATTGACACTGCAGGGCGTTCGCCTCCAGTGGTGAAACATCTTGTGTGGACGACGATCTGTGGTTGAGTTCCAGGGCAGGATACAAACCCATTCTGGAATGTTGCGGAGGCACAGAGTTGGGAGCCATGTATGTGGGTGGCAATCTGGTACAGCCGCAGGCGTTTGCCGCGTTCAGCACTCCGGGGATGACCTTTCGAATTTTCATCCTCGATGATTCCAACAAGCCTTATGTGAGTATCACTCTCCACTTGGTTAGGTAGGATCGATGTAGCTTGAAAGCAAAGCATCTTCTCCAGCGGTGTGCTCTGGTAATTGTAAATAGATTCTCACTGTAGAATATTATTCAATAGAAAGTCGGACACACAAATCTGCAAAAATAGTTAAATGAAATTTTTGACCTCTTATAATGTTCAAATGCCAGTCTGGGATCGTGTCTAAGCTGGGTCGTAAGTGTAACTACAAACCCTAAACCCTAAACCCTAAACCCTCACGAACATACGATCAGGACTGCCAAAGGAAACTTGCCCTACAGGAGTTGTACCTCCCTTAGATGAGGCGAAAGCCAATGCACAAACAGTGGTTCTTTAGTAGTAACTCATTATCATCTCCACAAGCAGTTCATACCTTTACTTTCACAAATCTAGTGGAGAAATATGTATGATTCGTGAAATTTACTTGGAGATTTGCTGAATTTCAGTTTGAATGAGCTTAATTGAAACTGAATTTCAGCAAATCAGACCTCGCAAACATACGATTAAATCTGAGATTAGGAATAGCTTCAAACTTTTTGAATGACATTTTGTTTCTAAATCTTCCACCTGAGTTTGTTGCCTGTCAAATTACGGTTTGATAACGCTTTTTTCTTGGATATGACAGCCAGATGAGGCAGCATGCACCGGGGAATTAGTTCTCCATCCGCACAATTATGGAGCATCAAGCATACTTCTTAATGCCGACCACCATAAAGTCTACTACCAAGGAATGCCCGTCTTCAACGGACTGGTATTCACCCGGCCCTCTTTCATTTCACTGGCACCCAAATTTCACTTGATTATGAAACCAATTAACTAGTACTGATTCTCTACTAAATCAACCCTCTGTTGTATCCTTGTGTTCCAGCAAATGAGACGCCATGGAGATATTTTCCAAAGATTTCCCGGAGGTTTTTACAGAGCTCATGGACGTTCTGATGACACAATGAACCTTGGTGGCATCAAAGTACGTTCTGTATCGCAAACTCTTTTTTCTCTTTTTTTGCTTTTCTTTTTTTCACATTCATGGAAAGAACATTCAATACCAAGTGTGTTTGTAGATTCTCATTCTACAACTTTTGCAGACAGTCTGCAATGTTACCTTGATGGGTTACCCTTGTGACTCCAAGAGTTTCTTGTTTCTGTTCTTAATTCGTGAAGTTCCTCCTTGCTGGTCCTTCTTTCAGGCGAGTGCAATAGAAATTGAGCAAGTCTGCAACAAAGCTCATGATTCCGTCCAAGAAACCGCAGCCATTGCCGTCCAGCCGCCAGGAGGAGGCCCAGAGGAGCTCGTGATTGCCGTGGTGCTGAAACCAGGTTGCAAAACGAGCAGCCAGGAGCTTCAGAAGAAATTCTCCGCTCATGTCATGTCCAATCTGAACCCTCTCTTCAAGGTGCGCAACTCAATTCAATTCAACTTGCAAATTCTAATCCCTCAAAAGAAAAAAAATACATGGAAACGCTTTCTGTTGTCAAAAAAGATGAAAGAGGTACCGAAATGCATCACATACCGAACTGAAACTACCCTCAAACCTTGCACAACGAGTACACATTGATTTAGGGTTTTGTTTTCCTTCTATATATTGCTCAGATTCAGGCTTGTTGTGAAGCAGGTAAGAGCAGTAGCAGTGTTCCCAGAACTTCCACGCACAGTATCCAACAAACTGCTCAGACGCGTCTTGCGAGTTGAATGCACCAAAGTGTTGTACGCTGCTCGACGTTCCCGATTATAAAACCTCTGCCCGGCCTTTCAAACCCAGCTTTCGTATGAAAACATGGATTTCGAGGTAACTGATGAGCCCAAAAGTTGGAATGACGAAACGGCAGTCCGAGCAACCACGAATGTCTTGCTCCAAGAAAGGAAAGCATTTGAAAGTTTAACGAATTTATTATGACTCGTACCCAACAAAGGGAAGGAAACAAAATGGGATTAGCATACTTAACTTAGTGATGAGCATTGCCATGCTTGGCTGTAGTGAGAAGGCTGGATGCTGTTTGTGTGGACAGACTTCTGGTTATACTTGTACAAACTTGAGCTTCTGTCTTGCATGATCTTCTCCAAAGTAAATGATGATTTCAAATAGGTTGAAACATTCTTAACCTTCAGGCTAACCTTGCAATGCTGACGTCCCTGTCAAATTGAAAGAGATACATGTACTAGGGCTCTTGGTACACGATCACTCAAAATCAAACCAATGAAGGTTGGTGCAACGAGTCTTTGAAAACTGCCTCCAGAAGATGACAGTGTCAAAAATACTGAGAAATGATCATGAAGAAAAGGAGACCCAAAACAAAATGATCCTGGGCAGCTGTGCATTGAAAGGCTCTGTGTAATAGGGCTCTGTCTGATAGTATTGACTTGCTTTCAAGTAAGGTCTCACCCAAACTTTGTCACATGTCATGGCATTATTAACCAATGTTTGTGGGGGCCATTTTGCTCCTCCAAGAAGTGGGAGTCCTCAATGTTGCAACTTCTTGGTCAATCATTGACTCTCTACAACTTCTTAGTTAGCCAATGACACAGTGCAACATCCCAATTAGCCCAATGATTCTAACATTGCAACTTCCTAACCAATCAATGACTCTTTGTAACTTTCAAGCCCTTCTTCTCCACAACAAGCCTAGCCTTTGTTGGGTTGAATGCAATTGGGTAATTGTAGAACATCAATTCTTCAATTGCAATCATTGCATTTGTACGTGCAGATAAGTACCAGCCTGCTTTATAATGCTAGTTGAAATAATAATCTAATCTCCTTATCTTGTTCAAAGGTTAAAGGTGCTTTTTGCAATCGACAAGATTTAATCTTTTCAAATGACACTACTTTGGAGGGACAAATGAAATCCTAAATGCACTATCTCATATAAGCATGTTTGTTGCTTGCACTACAAGAGAAAGGGGTATTTTAAGTGAGTTTTTAAGTATAGTCCTAAATGTAAAGAGATCTTCAGCAAAATTTTATTAGAAATACATATGTTTCTAGTAAAATTTTGCTAAAAATCTCCTTGAAAGTCATTACTTATAATCATATGTTTAGAACTATACTTAAAAATTCACTTAGAACACCCCTTTCTCTTGTAGTACTGGCATTTGGAAGTTGTTCATTCTAAATAGATGTGTAGGAAAACATGACACTCTTATGACATAATTTAAAAGAAATGTGCAATCAATCTCTCATTACAGAGGGTTGAGAATAGATAAGAATCTATTCAAATGTCTTCATTGGGAGATTAGTGAATTTGTAGCAATTAGCCTTCTCTATGTAGGTCCAAAAACAATAATCTCCTAATCAATGAATTGTACACAATTAAATACAATCCTAGCTTAGGACAGAAAATGTATGTCCATCTTAAAAGTTGACTGTAGTGGAGAGGTAAAGTTCCTTCGTCCAATGAAGACATTTGGCAACCTTGAAATAAGGTAGACGCACTCAATACCAACTGCTAACCTAATACCCTTCAAATGTAGGACACTTGTTGATTCTAGAATGAGAGTTTATAACACAAGTACATGCCTTAATTTCACTTATTGTGAAGTTAAGGCATGTACTTGTGTTATAAACTCTCATTCTAGAATCAACAAGTGTCCTACATTTGAATGGTATAAGGTTAGCAATTGGTATTGGGTATATCTACCTTATTCACTCTTGTAGCCTTTAGGAAGGATACTTGCCAATATGGCAACCAAGACCAATATAGTTTGGGGTGAGTTTTAAGAATTTAAGAATTTTTTTTGAAATTCAAATTCAATTAGCCCTTCCAAGACCTCAAATGTCACACCTAATTTTTGGCCATCCAATGCCATTCAAAATAATAAAAGTACCACCGATGCTATCCATTTTTCTTTTTGTGAAATTTGACATCATCAAAGGAAGGTTGTTGGATCTAAAAAGGGGACTCTGTGGATGAAGATCCAATTGTTGACTTAGGATGTAGATGTAGAAGACAGATGCATGTATGGATATAAGAGACAGATGCAACAATATGGCAATATCCCATAAGATGCATATATGGATACAAGAGATAGATACAACAATATGGCAATATCCCATATCAATTGTATATGTGAATACAAATTTGAAATTACAAATGGGCGGTGTTCATTAGGGTTGGGGGAATTGAGAAATTATTATTTTTTTAAATTGGGTATAATTAAATATTTATAATTTCTACCTCACTATCTACTAAAAAGACATGTACTACTTTCTGGTTTGAATTAATTGGCCCCTCCCTCTCTCAAAAAATTTATAGTCCATTGATTTTTTAAAAGCTTACCCTCGAAATTGCCATTGATTTCTTAGAAAATCACAAGCCATTGATCTTATGAGATTTAATCTGAGCTATCGAAATGAATAATGGATGTGGATATAGTCCCACATATGAATATGTACTAAATACTGAATATGGGTATAGAATATGGATACAATATCAGATACAAATGTAGTACCGGATATGAATACAATACCGGATATGAATACAATACCGGATACAAATACAACATTGGATACAAATACAATTCCAGAGATGAATATAGTACAAGATACAAATACAATGCCGGATACAAATACAACACCGGATAAGGATATGGGATGAATTGTCCCATATTGATTGTCAAGAAGTTGGTTTCCAAAAACTACAAGGGGAGAGAGGGGGGGAATGATAATATTAAAATTTTGAAATTCTAAATTTAAATCTTAGTGAAACTTAGAACACAACAAATTGAGATCATTCAATGTCACTATCCACCCAAAAGAAAGGGTGCACTAATATGTTCATAAAGATAGGAACTTTGCCTCACTTCTTTCATACACATGCTCTCATCTCTATCATGTGCAAATAAACTCAACAATTGAATTTCCTTCCATTTTTTGTGTACGTGTAACAATCATCAAACACCCACGTATTCAAAAAAAAAAATCTAATGAACCAATGAAGTTCAATCTTCTGGGATAACTCTATTCTTCTCAAAGCTGCAAGTTTGTGATGAGTACATATACATTCACCAAATTTAGTATATATAACATTGTCCAACATTTGAGAAGATTGAACATGCTAACAAATACACATTAACCCCTCACCACCCAGGGTGACCAAATGTGTCCACTGCAAATTGGAAATAGGGTTCCAGCGTGGCGGGTGGGGACGAATTTCGATGGCACATGCGTGATTCTGATAGCAGTAAAAGGTAACTCTGCCTATGACAGTCCGAATGGGAGCCAGCGTGGGCGGTGAGGGGTTAAGGGTTTAATGAATATAGTAATGTAGAACATATGAGCAGGTTGAGTATGTTGACAAATGCATATTCATAATTGAATTACTATAATGGCAACATACAACATCTATCTTACGAAGGTTTGCCAATGCCTTCTTAACAAGTCTAACCTCAGTCAAATTTGCGTTGATGTCTAGCTCTAATTTTCGCAGATGGAATTGCAAAAAGTAGGAAATCGATTTAAAGGGAATTGAAAGCTAGAAATCGATCAGGATAAAATTGCTACACCCTATGCCGGGATCCTCTGTTTCTAGAGCTGCTAGATGTAACCTCGATCTCAGAGATTTGCGTTGATACGTCTTTTCGTATTACCCATCCTGTTTCGTGAGCTCTTACTAACCTCGCAGACACTATCACAAAAGCTGGAAAACTAAGTTCATATTAAAGGTGAACAAGTTAACCAGAGCATCATCCTGTGCCGGAATCGTGATTGTGTTCTTGGATCCAGGTCCTCTCACATTTCCATCAATTCCTGTCCCGCACCCTGTTTCTGTGTTCATAGAGCTTAGGACGCGACATCATCTGCAGCTCTCACTGGAGGTTCTACCACATCTTCATGGGGCTTCATAGCTGGGAACAGCAGCACTTCCTGTTGGGAACAAGAAGAAACATCAGCTAGTGAATAGATCCCAGAAAACTGTAATGTGAGCATTTCCACAAGCTTTTCAGAAACACAACCATTAGAGAGCCACCTGCAAAATGATAGAAACCTCACCTTGATGTTTTGAGAGTCCGTGAGCATCATTGTCAATCTATCGATGCCCATGCCCCAGCCGGCTGTTGGTGGAAGGCCGTATTCAAGTGCAGTGCAAAAATTCTCATCTATGGCCATTGCCTCATCATCTCCTTTCTCGCGATCCTGAACAAGATACAAACAGATAAAATGAACAGAGCACTCATAAGAGTCCCATAGAGATACACTAGATAAAATGAAACATACACCCCATTCCGCCAATATCTTCACATGGGTAAATGAGGTACCTTGACTTGATCGGCAAAACGCTCACGTTGAACAACAGGATCGTTCAACTCCGTGTAAGCATTGCATACCTGCAAACAAAAAGCAGCCAATAGAACGAAGTATTAACATCAAGAAGAAACCACGGAAATGATCACATCCGCACACGCTTTCGAATATCTAACGGACAATGAATGTAGAAGATAGGAGTAACACACCTCATGCTTGTTTACAAAGAGCTCAAAGCGCTCCGTTAAACCTGGAATCGAACGATGCCACTTAGCAAGAGGGCTCATGAGTTGTGGATGGTGGATGATAAAAGTTGGATTTACACATTGCTCCTCGATGAAATGGCCGACGAGCTGAAAATCCAAGAAACAAGATAGAATTAACACATGTTCCTCCATCAAAGACCCGCTGCATCCTAGACCGTTGAATTCAGATGACACATATTGCTCTGCTCAAATCACTTCAAAAACGCACAATACAAATACATACGACGAATGAGGAAATCCGAATTGAAAATGGAAACTCATGCAGAAAGAAGAATCTACAAAAATTCTCAAGATAGTAGATAAAAAGGCAAGATACAGTCTACTGCTAACACTACGCACCTTGTCAAGCAATCGTGTAGTGGTTTGTGGAGGGGGACACTTGACTTCAAACTTTTCACACACGGAGATCAGATAATTGTTGACATCTGGTGATTCTAAAAGCTCAAGGTTTTCTGGGAGTTTTATCTGTCCTCCTGAATATTCCTCAAGACCCTTAATCATATCAATTCTCCTGCAAAACAGCATCAAGTTAAGCTACTACTCAAAAACTACAAATTGCAGTAGAAACTTTCAATTGGGAGCAGCGCTTCAGGACAGATACATGAGGAACACAGAGCGAAACATCGTGCTCACTTGAAAGGAGGAGTGAAATCAATTTCGATGGGATCCTCGCCGTTTGGACGATACTGGATTTTGTAGCTTCCAGTAATTTCCTTAACCATACCTATGGACGAACAAGAGAAAAAAAACTAAGTTCACTTCAACCATACGACCACAAGCAAAATCCAGTCCTCATCCTAGATTCGTCAATACCACCACGGAATAGACACGGTAACCTCAGCCTAGTATGAGTATAAATGAGGAAAAAGAACATGGATTCGACAATCACCAATTGGAAGTGAAAGAATTACCAGAAACCATTTCCTCAGTGACATTCATCAAATCATTGTAGTCAGCATAAGCCCAATAGAACTCGCAGGTGGTAAACTCGGGGTTATGTGTGAGATCGATGCCCTCATTCCTGAACTGTTTCCCAATCTCATATACACGGTCCAAGCCTCCAACAATTAACTCCTTCAAATAGAGTTCAGGAGCGATGCGCATAAACAAATCCATGTTGAGGTCATTGTGATGCGTCTTAAACGGCTTAGCAGCAGCTCCTCCAGCAATCATGTTCATCATTGGCGTTTCCACCTGAACCCCATATCAATCATGTCACCTGCAATATTCAGTTTCGGGTAGCACAGTGGCAGGAACTCTAACAAACCACCTCGGGCATGATAATGGATACCTTCAAAGAGTCTTTAAAACTATAGCAGACCCCTCACTCACAAGCCATAAACAAATCCGTGAATTCCAGATCCAAGAAGCAACTCGAAATTCACAGGCGAGTATCCAAGATATATAGGCGGAGCAAAGATCACCTCAACAAAGTCTCGGTCATCCAAAAATCGCCTGACATATCGTATAATTTGCGACCTTGTTTTGAAGACAGTACGAATATCCGAGTTCAGAATGAGATCCAGGTACCTCTGTCTGAAACGAGTTTCCTGTGTTCCAGGTAAAACACCCACTACCATTAGCAAAATGACTTACCAATCTTAGCAAGGCGATCTGAACATCAGTCAAAGATAATCAAAGGAAGACCAAGTGAGGGAAGCGTACAAGATAAAACGGTAATTAAAGGAATAAAAGAGCGAAGTCCAATGAAAGCTGGAGTGCGACACCCAAAAGCATGAGACAGACAGTGTGATTGGCAACTCGATGAAAAAACGGATTATTATTCCTGAAAACCCTAAAATCCTAATCGAGGCCGGTGGAGCATAAACGTCGTCTCCAGCAATACTAATAAGATACCCAGACAGTACAAATACGATACAACCATATTACCCAAGCCCAAATAAACAGAAGAGGGAGCAAAACGGACCAGGTCTTTCAGCACATATCTTTCCGAGTGTCTGGAAAGCCCAGGATGCCAACGCTCGGGCGCCTTATTATCGTCCTGTACATAGTCAGTCAACGTTAGGAAAGACTCCACCAAACTATAAAGCAGTTCATCTTGAAACTGTAGTGGAGTCAGTAATCCACAATAAATACAGTACGAAGACCATTGTAAATAAACTCCACGCAGCCTTCACTGCAACACAATGCTCTTGCTTTCTACTCGAAGACATAGAGATACAGGACAAAGGAAATTCGGATAAAGGCGAGTAGGCTTAAGTGAGAAGTAGATCAGAATCTATCCCCGGGACCTAAATCTCCTCAAATAAATGGTACTGTGCACAGGCAAGTGATATTAAAAGGGAGGGAACTAAGTAAGCGTGAGGTGCATGCAGCTTACTGAGGCAATTGTAACTTCACTCAGCCTCTTGTCGAGACTCTTCTCTACCTGGTCTTTGCCTCCCCTGGCGTGAGTCTTCGGTAACATATGCAGACAATACGACAGCAACTCAATAGACTTCACAAAGATACTCAATTCTCCCTTTTTGCTCTTTCCTGCCACACATCAAAAGTGCAAATTCAAATATACTCAATGCCTGCCTCGAATATCGATTCTCCCGATGAATGCAGACATCACTGAATAGGCCTACCATTCTCTTTACAAAACTTACACCGGGTTTCTCTGGAGGAGCACTACCCAAAACAAATTTGGATTTACCTGGAAAACCGTTAATTCCCACGATATCTCCACGCTTGACGGCGGCGTGCACTTTCGCAAACTCTTCCAGGGCCAAGCTAGAGTAATCCAATTGCGCAATGACCTGAATCTTCAGGCCATCGCCATGCAAGTCGTAAAACACCAACTTGCCAGCACTAGCTCTCTTGCTCATAATCCTCCCTGAAAGCAACAGCTACTTCAATAAGATTCGACAGAACCTAGGTCACGAGAAACGGTCTTCGAGCTTCCCTAAACCCTAAACCTTTCCAATGTGCATCTCACAGGCCTCACAAATTTCCAAAGAAAAACCAAGAAGAACGCAACCTTTGCACGCAGTCCAAATTTTGTGACTCTAAAATTTCCGTAACAATGCACAACTCATGAATGCGTTTGTTGAATAGCAAGGCCAAAATGAGAAAGCATAGAACAGCACCTGCAACAGACACTTCTTGGCTATCGAGATGCTCTCCATCCCTAATGCCTTCGAATTTCTGAATGAAGAGCGGAATCGAGATCGAGGTATGGAACTTGTGCGGGTACGGATTTTTCTCCTTCTCCTTGAGCTCGCCCAAGACACGCAGCCGATTGCTCCGGTACTGGGTAGGATCCATGTCGTCCTCATCAGCCTCGGCCGACGCAGACGCAGAGGCGGAAGCTTTCTGCGGCTTGGCCGCAGCTTCCGCCCTCTTCTTCTCCTCCTTGAGCCTCTTCTCTTCGGCCGCCTTCTTCGCCTTCTCCAGCTTCTTCAGAGAGTTCTTGCTCATAGGCTCTGGCCCGCCTTCCATCGCTGCGGACGCTCCGCCTTCCGATGCCATAGCTGCAAACTTCCGAAGCCACGCAACAGAACTTAAACCCTAGTTCTAAAGGTTTGTAAGGTTTGTAAGGTTGGTTCCTTTGCCTTTCTGCGATTTGAGGTGTCAACGACCGCGACTTTGAGACGTCATATTTGGAGACCTCGGATACGTTGCGCCATTTTCATTTTCCATGCCATTCTTTAAACTATTTCGTCAACAATCGGAAGAGTAGTTGACATTTTTTGAAGCTAATCCTTTAAGGAAGTTGTGCTCGTATGTGAGCTGGTAAGAATCTGCTGTTGCAACCTAGAGATCGAAGGTCAAGCTTCGTATCAGTTGCTGGTAAATACTACACTAGTTTTGTTCCTTAAGGGTTGGGTTTAGGGTTTAGGATTTTAGGGTTTAGGGTTTTGAATGATTCTGTAATCTTGAAGCTCATGATACAGAGAGACAGACAGCTGATCATGTGGGAGTGATTGTTCATGGTTCTGGAATACTTGATGAGTGCAAACTTTACATCGTACAGAAAATAAGTGTGCTCCTCCAGCCTAAAGTGGTGTTCAATTTGTCTGATCGAATCAAAGTATGTACATGTACTTCAAAAAATGGTTATGGATTGAAGGAAAATTAGGAAGGAATCGGAATTTTGCATAAATGGATGGTTCTACAGTAGATAAACTGATATGGATAGAATAAAAAGTACGAAGGAGTTGGGACTTTAAAAGGGTTCTGCGGTAGTAGATAAAACAAAAATTGGGGTACAGGCATGGTAAACTGAACAATTTTACATTCACTTCAAGTTGGGAACAAGGTTGTTAAGTCCATGTCCATGGGCTTCTGATGTTTCTAAACCAAATCAAAAACAAAGAATCAATTGAGGCAATTCTTCAAAACTAATCAATGCATTCAGACAAGTCATCCAATGTTGGCCAATCTCGAAATTTACTGATTGAGTAGAGGGTCCACTTTGGTCTTCCAGACCACCATAACTTCAGAATTTGTTCATTCAAGGTCCCCAACAAAGCCCACAGGGCAGTGAGAGCAACGACCCTTTCTAAAAGAACTACTGATTGGATTACTGATCCAAGAAGGGTTCTGAGAGTTCTGAGATACTTAGTAGTTGTCAATGACATTTGAGCTGGGATCATAAGAATCAATCGCTAGCACAGGAAAGGGAAATGCAAGGGCTAACTCTTTCAAAGGACAATCTGAGGCTAGTACGACAGAAGCTAATTGTTTACCTCTTGCGATTCTTAGTTTTCACAAATGGTTTCTTATGATTCCATCTTTTCCATAATGTTCTGAAGCGGGTGCTGGTCTTAAAAATATCTCCCAAATTTCCTTCATACCAGATCCAAGCTTTGTGAAGGTAGCTCTCTATTAAACAGGAGTCCACAGGTGACTCGCCCTCAGGTGGCTCCCCCAGGATCACCGATAAGTCCCAGAAAGTCGTCCTTGATAGTGCCAATACAGAACTGCATTACAAAGAAAAAAAATTGAATCCAGTATATAGAAGGAAGCGAAGTATCCAGCATGGTGCACAGTACAAATTCCCCCCTCAAAAGTTCCAAATCTTGAGAAACTAACAGAAAAGAAATAAGGCACCCACTAGTCAGATGTTGTATTGCCACTGACGGCAATGGAAAACAACTTACAATCTCTGTTGCGTCGACTCGAGTACCCACAATTTTAAGCCGTACTTCACTGTCCTTTTGTATTCTTACCTGCATGACGAAGAATAACAATATGAGCAAACAAGCGCGAATTTAAAGCACAGCACTTTGACATTCTCTGTGTTGTTCTGAAATGCAAGCACAGAACTAGCAAGGCACAGGAAGCTTCTGAGTCGTGCATACTAGATAAAAACTTCATCACATCAACATCAAGAATATCCTTTTTGAAAACGTCAGCCTGTAGAAGAGAATACTTTCATACCGAGCCATCTGAAGTTTCATAACTCGGAACATCTCCTGATTGAAAAACCATATCATCTGGTATCAACTGTCAAAACACGAGGTGAACATGAGGAATTAATAATTGAAATATTATCATCCTGACCAGGTTAGTAAAAATGTAGATGTGAAAATTGCATAGTTTAAGCGTGCAAGGCTTCTTCTAAGGTTCGATAGAATCTAGCACAAGAAATGTTCAGACCGAGTAACATCTCAAAAGTTACTACTGACCGAATAACAAAGAAAAGAAGACTGCCAAGAGATCAATTCCTCGGCAAACGGCGAGAAACTCACTGTACACCTAACAGAAAATCCTGCAGGCTTACATGATTCGACACGAAGATCTGTACAGGGCCAGCTTCGGCGAAGAAACCCATCTGCATAAGAGGAGGTAAGTTTTAGACGGTTGTGTCCTTGAGATAAAGTGAGGGGCACAGGTTGAACCAACAAGTTCGAAACAACAAGAAATCCTACACCTTGAATGATATGAAAATCATATTTTAATCTCGATATCTCATTTTATTCAATGCCAACTTGAGTCCAAGTAACAAGAACGAGCATGAACAGGTGGTGCTTATATGGCTCTTACGTGATATGCTATATATTGATATAACAAGGATTCAAGCTACCTCTTTGAAGGGAATTGGACACTTGTTACCTCGAATGTGTCATAAGGTTTCATAATTGCAACAAACTAATTTAAGCTTGTTACCTCAAGCTTCTTGCTTTGATCTGTACAATCTAACGCGGCCATTAAGGCATCACCACTGAGCTCCAAAAGGTATTGGAACAAATAAATAATATAAAAAATTCTCATGCGTGAAGATTAGCATTCAACATGGACATGACTCATGTGTATTACACCTAGCATATCCTCCAGCAGGCATAATGCCCCCTGATGAGGACCGTCCTTCTGAAATCAGCATTGAGAACTACATCAAAGAAACCGTAATTTCGTTGTCGAAATCTAGCAAACTCAACCTGGGTACTAAGAGTTTGTCACGCATCAAGCGAATCCGCAAAAGACCCCCTAAGCTGGTAGGATCGATGTCCAGTAGGTGTTAGTCACGCACTGCATTCCATCAAAACGGTTAAACTAACAAGCCAGCGCTTGTACCTTATTCACCATAGTAACAACACTCTCCAGAATTTCGCCTTTGAAGGGTCTGAAAACCACGCATTGGTACTTAACAGGAAAGGTCACAAAGCCTGTGCCATCACGAATGAGTCCTGAGCCGATAGTCTCCACTGCAGTGACGGCTACCACAAACCCATGCCGTCCACTGCGAAAAAAACGCCACAAGCACCCAAGACACAATTCAACCGCGTATCAAATACTCGAGCTGACGTGACCGACCGATAGTTACACTCAAACCTTCAGAGTGAGATTTCGAGTACAATTCTCAATCAAGTATTTCGGATCTTATCTTATTGGAAAGCTACTAAGAGATGCACATTCGAACAAACCATTGCCCAATGAGTATTCGAACCGCAGCAACCAACCATATAGTTATCTGGTTAGGAAATAACCCTCCAACGTCTGAATATTTTCGAATTTCTGCACATTTTGGCTAATATCATTGTATGAATATATCGTTCACCTCAATTACAACCAATTGGTCATAAAAGTAGGTAAATGTTTGAAGAATCAAATATTTCCCCAAACACAACAACGAAGCCCTTTTTAAACCCCACATCCTTTCCGCAAATTTTACACAAATTTGTGCTTTCATCATTAGACAATTATGCTCTTGACCTAAATTTCATCAAATTGGTTGTCAATTAATTATAGATGAAGTTCATTTCTTAAGAATTAAGCATTCCTTTGACTGAATGGGAAATATTTTGAGCATACCCTGTTCATCATCATCATCCAGAATATGAACTTCAGAGCGCTTAAGTGTTAACACTACAGAGACCTAGTAGCCGCAGCAATACAGTGCATCTGCGGTTTGGATGATTCAAACCCCTAACCCTAAAACCCTTCCACAACCAAACCAACCGACCAGGTTCTCTTGCAGTGCCATTTACGAATATTTCCGTGCTAAACAAAATAAATAAGCGACGTCGGTCGACAAATACGCCAATTTGGAGCGTCGGATCATCGTCGTGACACCGAAGTTGCGCAAGCGAAGCAGGCGAGAACTCCCTTCCATACCTGCAAGTGCCTTCGACATCCTGAATGAGCTTAGCGATGAGCTTCTCTCGCAGGTTCGGTCCGAAATGACGAGGGTGCAACTGCATATTGCGATCCAAGTAGATGTGGAAAAACATTCTGCTCGGGCTCGCCAAGTACTCACAAATGCTTCAATTACGAACTCCGATAAGGAGCGACAAGCGCAAAACGGAACAGACCAAATGCACTGCAAGCCCACGAGAGTGACGACTTCACAAGGGTCTATACAATTAGGGTTCGGAAATTCGTTGGGTCATTTCCATTGCCGTGTTTTCCACTTAACCCCTAAACCCCTGAATCTCCATTTTAATTGACGATTTGGGAAAAATCATTATAAAGTAATACTTGGAAGAATATTTTGGAGTTGATTTTCAGATAGAAGTTGTAGATTTTGAGTTTTAGATTCCATCCATACAGTTAGATTCACCAATACTATCACTGGTATTTTTTTATAAATTTGAAAGGGAAATTTTTAAATTCCTTAAATATTCAATTACAAGCAACATATTACTCCCAAAATGATCTTTGTGTTGGCCTTAATTTTATGTCCCTAGAAGATTTTTATAGTGTGACATGGGAAGAAGGGGCCCAAAATGAAGTCTTGACTATTCTACAATAGTTTAGAGAGGTTGGCCACTGCACTTTATACAAATTATTTTAAGACTTAATTGAAGCTGATCTTATCTCCCTTCCAAATTGGCCCCATCTCCGTCCAATCAAAACCTAGAATTTGGTTTGCTTCTTCAAAGGAGTTGGAAGCCCACCTAATTCAAGCATACATAACATGACATGACCCCATCTAATGTAGACATTTAAACCCCATCTAATTTAGACATTCAAGCCCCATTTAATTCGGACAAGCATGGAATCTACTCTAGCTAAATTAGTCACCATTGGTGCTCCATTTTTAAGCCCCTCAAATACCACTTTTAAATGTGCTATAACTACAAGTCAAAAACTAATCCAAAACTAAAAAATTTAAGATAGTAGGAAAGCACAAAATCTATTCATTTGTCAAAACGAATTTCTAAAATTATTATTTTCAAGCTTAATCCAGAACATTTTCTCTAAGAGAAGGATCATTTTCAGACAAAGGCAATATCATTTTTTGAGTAAAACTTGTTGGAATGGATTTAAAATGAGGTTCTCTTGACATGGTGGCTTTTTAAAAATTTTGTATTCTTTAAATTGATGACCTCATTTTTGGAAATCTAGTTTGGAACTAGAGTCAATGCAATTTTGGCTTGGTCAACCAATTGACACACTTCTACATTTATAATTATTTTTAAATAACACCAAAGTCAACTATAAGATTGGACAATAACTTCATAAAGTATCTCCACAAATTAGAATGACTTTCATCCAAGTAATAATGAGAAAGAAACAAAAATATGATTCTATTCATCCTTCAAAAATTGGACATTGGTGCCCTAAATGCCCAAGGCTTTTGGAGAGTTTGCTCTAAATTAAACAAAAAACTGAAAATTTTAATAAATTTCATAGAGTTCTTTTTGAATTGTAACTATACAAATTCAAACTAGACTTATTATGGATTATGTAGGAAAAGATTACACAATAATACATATTCATACATGTTTGAAAGATTATAATATTTTGTGTAAAATTGTAAAAGTGAATTGAAGTTTATCAATCCTCTTTCAACAATTCAAATTTAAAATTAAGGCTATGAAAAAAATATGAATTTAAAGGGCATAATATGTATGACCACAATCAATTTACAACTTTAAAAATCACCACTACCTAACAATTTTTCTAAATGAATTTCAAATGAAATTCTTTATCCAAGATCAAATGTATTTGCTCAGGCTCATTTTGAAGAGTCCTTAATACTAGAAAATCAAGATTTGTAGTGAACATCTTCAACAAAATCTTGAATAGAAAAATCATTATTATGTTCCTTCTCAAAATCAGACTTTAGATGCTAAAAATACACTTTGAAAAATATTGATTTAAAAAAATAAATACTAAAAATAGTAATTTGATAAGTATTATTTCACTTCAAAGTTTTGTCTCCACCAAAATGAGGTGCCTCAGCATTTAGGGGTTTAAATTATATCAAGATAATTTTCTTAAATTCAATTGAAGTTATATTTTGTGATTTTTTATAAATGAGGTTATGATTCAAAAAATTGGCCTATAATCATACGCAATGTATTTTGAACCTTGTAAATGAGTGGACACAACATCCTATACCAAGAGAGTGCCAAATTAATCATGGCATTGTAGATAAATTTGAAATAAATGAGACATAAACAACAACAATATTGAAATATTCCACAAAATTATTCAACAATTTAAACATTGGGTTTCAAATTTTTCATTAAAATTTTTAAGTGCAAACCTCAATCTCAAAAAAAATATACCTCTACAAATCAATGCATTACAAATCAATGTACAAGAACTACTCTGTGCACTAAAATTGGCAATTGACAGAAGATTTTGAAAATTTGAAACATCAAGATCTTTTATTCTTAAGAGCTATGAGTATAAAAATCATAATTATTTGTGTATTGAAATATTGAAATAAAAAAATAAATTATGATATTGAAATTCATTCATAATTTTAAACCATACTTAAAATCAAATAGTCCTAAACAACATTACAAAAAACAACCTAAGTCCTACAAAATCCATTCCAAGATTTTGGTTTTCAAAAGGTTATGTTAGCCTAATTATATTGCCAAAGATTAGTTAATACTAAGTATCAAGATTACATTAATCAATGTTTATACTATTACTATATTACCATAAGATGTTTTTAACACAATAAATGCATTTGATTTAATTCATATTAGTGTGCCTTCTACCATTGCACACATGTATCCTTCTGTAATACAATATACCGAAAAGAGGCAGGTAGCCTTGTGCATGCCACCCTCACAACTTGAACTGTCAATTAGTTTAAGAAAAATTAAAACCCCTTTAGATTCTATTGATGTGATTTTAAGAATACATCATGAATGCTAGTGAATGTAGTCTGTTAATGTTCTTAAGAAAATCATCGATGGAGCGCTAAATGCCGTTGATTCAGATCCAAATTCAAATGTGGATACAAATATATATATATAGGATACGATTATAGAATATAGATATGGATACGGATATAGATATTGATACAATATATAGAGATATTATACAACATACTGATACTATATGGTATACCAATACTATACATGATACAAATATTATACTGGATATGGCATAGGGATTTATCCCATATCAAATGCCACACCCACCTTCACTTCAAAATTACAAATTGGAGGGATGGGGGTGGGTTCCTAACAAAAATTAAATTAATTTTTAATAATCTTCATACCCAAAGGGATTTAATAATGAAAAATTGGATTTTGAGCTTATTGTGAGAGTTTTGTCACAATAACAATGAGCTCAAAAGAGGGAGAGCTGCTTCAATACGAAGAGATTTACAATCTATGGGATATCATTGTAATAAAAAATTAAAAAAACTATTTAACTAAAAATTCTAAACCCTTATTTATCCTTGTTTATTATTGTCTCTGAATTTTTTTATATAAAAATATATATTTACTATTAGATTTGGTGATTTTGTTTTGTATTAATTTGTTTATGATGGTAGTTGATATCTCCACAATGGTAGGAACAGCAAGGGTATGTCTAATATTCCCCCCCAAACCTTACTTAAGCAAGGGTACAAAGATTGTTTTTGACATTGTAATTTATAAAGCAAAAGGTATCAAGATTCTATGATAGAATTCTTAAACTTTTTAAAAAATATAATGAGAACATTTTCAATGCCATCATTTATTTTACTTTTCAAGTTTTACATATTTACAAAGGTTAAGTATAGAATTCTATATAGAATTGTTGGCATTGAATGATTTAGACTTCTCTTTATTCTTTTACTTTTGGCCTAGTTATTTTTACATTACAATGAATTAATACTTTGGTATGCTTTTACTTTGCATCACTAATTATACACTATTTGTAATAATATTGTTGCTATTAATTTTAATTTATTGTATATATTTCATTAGATTCATTGATAAAAATATATTTTGAATCATAATTGTATGTCTTTTTATTAGATAAAATCAATGGATAATTTAGATGTCAATCTTCGTGACAATATTCCTCCTTGGTTTTGTGACTTATCCAATAAATTAGAATACACTGATCATTTGTGTAGTGAGGATCATGGAAAAAAAATAGAAGGTCCTAAAGACAATCCAAATGATGAAGGTGATGGAAATATAACAAAAGGTCCTAAAGATATTTCATATATTGCAAAATACTTTTGCTTAAATTGTAAAAAAGGTTGTCTATGTAGTACATGTTTTGAACTTCATAATCCTCATCATAATCATGAAAGAATTCGTGTTTACAAAGCATCAGAAAGGCCTTCCATTAAAGTTTACGAAAGAGACAAGCTTATGAACCTACATTTAAAAGCATTTTGTGATGCTTTACATGAGTTGGCACCTTATTTATATAATCATCATTGGCATTATTTTTTGGCACCCCCATCAGATTGTAAAGAAGCCAAAAAAAATGTATGTTACACTTGTAGAAGAAAAGAAACAAGAGGTGTAGAATACAAATATTGTTCTATTAAATGTTTGATGGATTCACACCTTCCCATTAGACCAACACAATCAAATCATGTTCATGAAATTATTAGAAAACCAAATTTGAAGAGGAAGAAAAAGGATCTTGGAGCTAATGAAAGTATCACCAGCTTACAAATTCATCCAATTGTTGTTGAAACTTCAAATATTGTTCAAGAATTAAAATATTTGGAACTTTTGAAAACTCTTGCATCCAAACTAGAAGAATGTACTGTTGGAGATGATGAAATTTGTGGAGAATTAAATGGAGAAAAGAAAATTGAGGAAGATTTGGATGAACGAGAAGTTTTAAAAAAATTGTTTGAAGCATTAAAATTGTGTAGAAATGCTAAATTGAAGCAATCATGCCAACAAGTAGACGAGTCTTCAACAAAACCAATTGAGATGGGTGTTGTATCAAAAGTCACAAAAACCAATAATGAAGAGCAAACATTGGCATTTGAAATGCAAATAACCAACAATGAAGAGCAAACATTGGCATTTGAAATGCAAATAACCAACAATGAAGAGCAAACATCAACATCCAAAATGCAAGTGATCAACAATGAAGAGCAAATATCGGCATCCAAAATGCAAGTGACCAACAATGAAGAGCAAACATCGGCATCTAAAATGCAAGTAACCAATAATGAAGAGCAAACATTGGCATTGGAAATGCAAGTAGACAAAAATAACTCACAAACGTCAAATGGGATGAAAACTTTGATATCATCCATATTAAAAATACAACAGGAAGTTGAAAAGGAAAAACACCGTTTACGTGATTCAAAAGATAAAAGAAGGAAAAGATCTAAAATCAAAGTTACGCAACAAAAAACTAAAGTTGATACTTGAATCATAATGGAAATATTATTAATTTATAACAAAACTTTAATCCTTGAAAGGCCCTTGGGATCCCTCTATATGACTTGTATATAGCCTTATAACTCCTCAATTGTTTAGGATTTAATATATGAATTGTGATGCATTGTTATTTATGTGCTATCATAATCATTAGTTTATTTTGTACTAAAAAGTATTTGGTCAATGTTATTCTGATCAAATACCACCAAATTCATAATATATCATACGGTTGCAAAAGACTTTTAGGCCCTTCAAGTATTAATAGTGGTTAGATTTATATATATTAGACATATTTCAACAAAAATAAGTTAGACAATTCTATAAAAAAAACGTAACCCACATTAGAATGAATAAATTCTAGTGGTAGTAGAAATAGATATTTGATTCCCATAGATGCACCTTAATTCACCAAAGTTAGAGCACAAAAAAATATTGCCTAAATTTGGTTAATTGGTTGAATATTACTTTTTAAAATGATTTTTTCATACCTCTATGTGCAGAAATATAGACTATTTTTTAAATTAGAGAGTAATACCTAAATTGCTTACATGTTTAATGTATGATAATTTTGTAACTTGCTTCATATGTAGGGAAATATCTTTAGGAAGTTTTTTGGAGGTTTTTTCGAATTCAATGGCTTTTAGTTTTTTAATTTGGCATAGATGGGGGCAAACTCTATTCAATAAAATACATAAGAATATTACAACTACCCTCATCTAATAAAGAGAATAATGGCAACAAAGTTAAACCCACATGTGACTGCTTATTTGATTTAATTGGGATTGCAAGAAACACTTGTTCTTTTTTTTTTTGTCCTCTTGGCCTTGGACATGTGATTTTTTGCTCATAACTTTTTTTTATTTGTCAATTTTGTATGAAATTTGAAATGAAGGTATATGTATATATATATATATATAAAAGTTTTAAACATTGTAAGTTTTTTCAATTTAAAGAAAACAATTATTATTTTTAAACAACTCCAATTGGATGTCTACCTTAGTCATTTGGGGAGGTACATTTTAGTATTTTTTTAAATCCAAAATTGCACATTTGAAGGTCAAAATTAGAAGATGAGAACTTTTATTAAATTTAAACAAGATTATTTAAAGATTTTCTAAAAATAATAAAGTATCCACCATCTACATGCGTTCGAAGTACACTACCTTTGCATAAGTGTAGAGAACACAATTTTTTCCCCAGTATGCAAATGGTGGGGAAGAACATGTTTAAATTAGGGAAAAAAATTAGTTTTAAAAAAAAATTCTTTTCTAAAATTCATACATCAAACATCTATTTTTTTAGCATTTTCCATTGGTCTTTTTCTATGCATATATTTTTCTAAGCCTAAATTTTCACACCCATATTACTTAGAATGCTTTACAAATTATCCATATTTTATTTTATTTTAAAAAATATTCCAAAAGTCACAATATTTTCTAAAATAGGATGCTTTGAGATAGAATTGTAGGTGTTTCTTACAATGACTCAACTAGAAGGGGTTGCCAACATCAAATCATCCATTTCTTATACTCGGAGCAAGGCCTAAGGTAGATGTGCTAATCACAACATAAGTGAAATTCAAATCCATCTCCATAATGCAATCTAAACTTTCAAGATATGAAACTTGGCATGACTATTCAATGCCATGTTAAGATTCACTTCCAAAAAAATAAGCAAAATGATTTTTTTTGTAAATTTCATTCCAAATTGAAAATAACAAGGCTAAAATTTTCTTAAGAAAGACTTATGGCCCTTCATTAAAAGTTGAGTCAATGTGAAATACAAGATTTTATAGCTGCATTCTATTGAGTTGTTTAAGAAAAATGAACAAAAAAATTACTCAAGTTCTTGGTAATTTTGGCCCATTTTAAAAGTACCTTCCTTTGGATCATTAGGAGTTATAGAATGAAAAGAGTAGGTCTCATTCATTCAACACGGTCATGTGCCAAGTTAAATTTTCATTTCTTAACATTTATAAAAATATAATAAAAAATATGCAAATATTCAAAAAGGATTCAGGCGCTAAGGGGCTAAACCCTAAAACCCTAATTCTCAATTGCGCTGAGCTCGATTGCAAGGCTCCTGTGGCTATGGCGCTTTGCTTCGCTCGCAAGTCCTAGGGTTTGGAACTGACGCATTGTAGACCATCTGTGGCGATGGCGACCTCAATGCTCGGCCGTTGTCTGTCGCCTCGCGTCTCCTTCAGCAGAATACCATTTCCCTTATCATCTCGCAAACCAGTGTCACCGTTTAGGATTCGGTTCTCCCCTCGATGTCAATATTCCGAGGTTGCGGAGGACGAGCCTCCTGCGATAGCATTCGATTCATTCGGGACGAATGTGGCGGAGAAGCCGAAGAGTTTCTTCCCGAAGAAGGGGCAGGACTTGGAAATGGTGTGCGAGAGCTTGGCTTACAAGGGCCTGGGCTTGTGCAAGGTGGTGGACAGCGGGTTTGTTGTGTTCTGTGAGAGGGCATTGCCTGGGGAGCGCCTCGTCGCTCGCATTATCAAGAAACGGAAAGGATTTGCGGAGGTAAGCGGTTAAGAATTCGTAGCGCTTCGGGAAATTTGGTGCTGTCAATTTTTTCAGTCTTCATGGATATCGAGGATAAAATTGAAAGCCTTGATCGATCTTTTGCAAGAAATGATGTTTTTTAATGGCCTGGAGCCGCAGCGAATCTGTGTTGTGTCGGTCCTCCACATTGAAGCAGGAAAGCAATTTATGGAAGGAAATTTATCCCATTCTGTTTCGACCTAAGGTTTTGACATTATAGGTCATGTGAAAATGAAGCCTAAACCTAAATTTCTACTCCACTGCGTGAATTTTATTGAAATTTTCATTGATTCGATTAGGCCGTCCAAAATTGGTATTCAATCTTATTTTTGTTTTTTGAATGGTGAAATTAACCCGAATTAGAGCATATTGGGTCAAAGGATAGAAGCATGCATTCGAAGCATTTCCACTGATAATTTGTCAGAATTGAAGAAGAACCTGTGTGCTCATGTATGTTCAAAGTTTGAAACTCTCATACCTTGTGATCAGTTTTGACGATTTATAGTGTTAAGGAAAGTGAGTTCTGAAGTACTTGAATCGATATTCTTGCGAAAATAGAATTTCCCGTTTTCAAACGACTATACAGATTTATCCAGTAATTTACCAATGTCATATTACTTTAAATTGCTGCAGGCTGAAATATAACTCCGTTCTATTAGTTCTCGCAGGATTTTTTTTGCAGTCACTCTACATTTGCAGATGATTCTGATTATATGCCCTCACTAATAGGACGAATCAGTGTGTTATGAGGTTTAAGGGTTAAAATTGTGTTTTCTTCAATGTGTTGGAGATTTCTGATGAGAATGTCGATAGTGGGAAATGTAAAGATTGTTGATAATAGTGGTTCTCTGTAGGCGTACAAGTTGAAGACATTGTCACCTCATGACAATGCAGTGGCAGCACCATGTGAGTACTTTGGCGAGTGCGGAGGATGTAAAACGCAGAATTTGGCATACGAAGCGCAACTGCAGGAGAAGGATCAACAGGTTCATGATCTGATTGCGCGACTGGGGAAGTTTGGCAAGAGTTCTCCCGCAGGTGAAGCTGGAAGTTATATGATGCCCATTGTGCCTTGCCGCACTCCATATGCCTACCGAAATAAGGTTCGTTTTCATTTTCTAATTAATCATTCAGAACCAATGTGGTGAAGTTGATGCTTGTTTCAAATTATTTTTGTGAGGTATTTTAGAAATGCTCGGACTCTAAATTGTTTGGTTCCGTCTTGTTTGGTTTTACCTGCCTCTGTGATCAGTTTCGGCCGTCATTACAAACAAAAATCCTAGAATATTTTGTTTTATCTAGGCCATCGATGGCCGTTGATATTGGCCTGTATAGAAGCCATTTGAAGCGGGTGAAAATCATTTAGTAGTAATTTTAAGGGTCAAATTAACCTGGTCTTTAGCTATTTTTGCAAGGATTTAAATCATTTTCATACCCTGCGTACATTTTTTTTTAATCTAAAATATAAGGCTGCCTGATATTTGACCTATATTATTTTGCAACAGTGATTTTGTGTAGAGTTGCAAGAAGAGTGCGCCCATTCTTTTCATGTTAGTCGACCGTCCTGCAGAGAGTGATTACGAAATAGTCTGATAAGTCTGTCTTGATTTACGTGCAGATGGAATTCTCATATGGAACAAAGAAGTGGAAATCAAAAGGAGTGTATGTTACATCGAAGGAAGAGGACGAGAGTGCAAGTGGAAGTACTCTAGAGTTCGCACTTGGGCTTCATGCCCCGGGACGATTTGATAAAATCATGCCTATTCACAACTGTCTTCTCCAGCATGATGTATCCAACCAGGTGAGGTATTGCGTCCTGTGGTCACACCTTGTCCTTGTATGCCGAATATCAAAATGAAAGGTTCTAAGTCCTTTCTTGTTCATATTTCATCCCCGCTGCAAATTCTTACGATGTTTTGATTGTCGCGTGTCAACCCCTAATGTCCTTAGATGTGCTATTAGATATTACTTTGATAACATTTCTAAAGTTGATGAAAAAAATGAGATGTCAACCATAATGACTAGAAATAATTCATAAACTCAAAATTGGAAATATCTTCGTTCATCTTTGTTCACAATTTAGAAGCATTTCTCTCTTAAATTCACCAGCAATGTATGTTTTATTGTAGACATGACTTTAGGTACGATAAGCTTGAATTGGAAGACTATTGACGCAGTTTAACAAGTCTGTAAAATTATTACATTATGTATCCAAAGTCTTGATGTGATGAATGGAACATATATGTCATGCATGCACTTAGGGGCTAATCACCAGTAGTGAATATTTTCGGTTTGCTATTATCGCACTGGATTTTATATCGTAAATCTGACGAATTGGAAAAATGCTGCGTTTGCTGGCAGGTGTTGAAACTAGCTCAGGAATATGGTGAATGGAACGTAGAAGAGTTGCCGCCATATAATGTTCGGACTCATGAAGGTTTTCTTAAGCATCTCACTATTCGATCTGGTAGGTGAGTAAATGGGATCTCTTCTGAGTTCTCTTTACGAAATTTTTTGCCATTAGATGTTAGATGCATTGCAAGTTACTCTAGTCAGGGCATCGGAAGTTTACATTTTTCACAATGTCTATGTTTCAAGTAATAACCGCCTTAATCATCTTTCTGTTCGTCTCTCTCAAAGCCGAGAAATCCAGCATGCTGTAGATTTATCCTACTGGAAACATTCAGGTTTTGCATTTCCAATGTACGTTTCACATCGCTTGCTTCTCTTACATATTGGTGCTCTTCTTTGGCAGGGATTGTGAGACTGGGCAACTCCAGTTGATGGTAAATTTTGTGACGAAAGGAGATAACAAGCAGCTGCTCCAACCTCTCGTAGACCAAATTACAGCATCTTTTCCCCAAGTGGTAAACACATGGAACTCCATACTTGATCCCAGTGCGAACTTTAACGAGGATTCTTTTTTCGGTGGGAATAGATCGTCCTTGTGTCTTTGAATTCGTGATGACTGATGGATAACGAGCGCCTTCTATTCCAGGTCAGTGTTGTGAATAATGTCAACTCAGCGGTTGGGCCGTCGTCTATTGTGGACAAGGAGCATGTTCTATACGGCAAAGCTTATATTACTGAACGCTTACGGGGTCTTATATTCGAGATTTCTGCAAATTCGTTTTTTCAAACCAATACTGATCAGGTAATATTTGTTTTCTCTTTACGAAATAACCCCCATTTGATAGACAAAGTTCTTCATGTTCAATTAATACCATTATATTCGTTTTAGTCATGTTGGTGTGACGCAAATGGTGCTACTATGTTTTAATGTGATGTTAGCATCATTAGCATGGCAGTTACTCAGTTAAGATTAACATGGCATTATTTTAACGTTATCTTAGTATCTAACTAATGTCCTATTAGATCAAATTTAACTTATCTTTAATAACATTGTCAATCTAATGGGGTGAGAATTTTTGAGATTTCTGCCCTACACAGCGAAGGGCTTGCGTTCAAAAGTGTCTACAAATCTATCCCTTGAATAACTTGAGAACTATCTTATTGCTGGCAGGCTGAGGTGCTATATCGTCATGTCGAAGAGCAGTGTGCATTAAAAGGCGATGGCAGTGAAGTTCTTTTGGACCTTTTCTGTGGTACTGGCACAATTGGTCTCAGTATGGCGAACAAGTGAGAATCCCTCTTCAGTTATAGCCGATCAGTTTAATTTTTCTAGTTTATACCTTTATTACTTTCTGTTGCTCACAGACAATATTCTTGGAAGTTTTGTGCAATTTACAAGAAGGAAATCGTGCTAATGTTTCTCTCCTTGTCGTAGGGTGAAGCATGTTTATGGGTATGAGCTTGTGCAAGAAGCTGTGATAGATGCCCGCCGTAATGCTGTTCGAAATAGTATTCAGAATGCCACCTTTATACAAGGTGACCTGAACAAACTCACGGACGAGTTTGGGAAGGACTTTCCACGACCTGATGTAGTGATAACAGGTACAGTCCTTATGATCTTAGCCTCTGCACTGCAAGTTTCTTGTTTAGTGTCATTCCTAGTTGTTGACTAATGTGCTTCTTTGTTTTTTTTATCAGATCCTAACAGACCAGGCATGCACGTTAAGCTCATCAAATATCTGCTGAAGCTGAAATCACGGCGCATTGTCTATATTTCTTGCAACCCAGCCACGTGTGCCCGAGACTTGGACCTATTATGCCATAATGAAGTAAGTCGCTTTCTCAAAATTATTTTGATAAGCTTGTCTTTACAAATACGTTGAGTTTTGAAGGTTCAAATTGGAGAAGTCTGGATTGAAGCGTAGTTTCACCATGAGAGTAACGAATATAGGGTGCATGTCATCTGACATGCCATTGAACACTCACTTCTCCTTTGTGCACTAAATTGCACGCTAAGAGCACACCTTATTTTGTGGAATGATTGCAAAAAAGCTGGTTCGACTCTATCCACGTAATCATTGATTGTAGAACTGGAAAAAACTTTCTTGTGCGACCAATTTTTTCCTCGGCCAGTGAGATCAACTATGTTTGGTGGGTGGGTGTTGACGGGGAAGTAATTATTTTTAATGAATTTTTGATTGATTATCACTAAATTCTTCATAAATTACAAGTTGTGTACGACTCTTGAACCATTTTTCTTGTGGACTGTCTAGACTCAAATCATCGATAGTGTAGCAAGTCTCAAATCAGTTGACACAATTTTGAAATTGTTAGACCATCAGAAACTTGGGGTGTGCGGTCAATGGCATGTCTTCTTTAGGCATCAATTTGTCAATGACGTTATCTTTATCAGCTTTCTTCTGGCTTCGAAATATCTGGTTTCTAATGTTGGCCCCTTCTGATGGCAGGATCAGAGCTTGGAAACATCTGGACGCTATCGACTAGTGCATGTCCAGCCTGTCGACATGTTTCCTCAAACTCCTCATATCGAGTGTATATCTACCCTCGAGCTTTGCGAGTAGAAACATTAAATGATCCTACTAAGCAAAGTTCTCTTTGTAGGCCATCAATGCTGGTTGTTATTTTCCTTCCAAAGGGGTTCCCCTAGATTTTTGGGGGCTGGTGTAGAGCTGGTATTGGTATTTACTCTCCATTGGTGAGTACATGTCATTCAGGGCACAATGCGCCTCATCAAGGATTGTTTAACCTGACAGCAGGAGATTGAGAAGCGAAGTGGTTGACCTCGAGGTGAGAATCCATCCTGTGTTTGATTTTACCCCTCATTGTTTCAGGACATATTTCATCCATCATAATCCGTAAGCAACCAAGCTTCGAATAAAAAGTCTACTATGCAAGCTAATAATCAATTGTCGTAACGAATTTCTATTTTTCATTCATGTAGGGTCTGATTTTTTCTTATTACTGTTACATTTTGTTACTTTGAAGTTCCTGAATGACTTATTTCCACTAAAGAGCTGGTAGCCGCCACTTTTGGCCATTTGGGCACTTCGGATAAAATGAATTCTTTTCAGTGTATTCAGTCTTCTAAGGCATGGCATGAGAATTGTGGGCATCGATCATTCTGGGCATTAAGACACCCTGCAAAATCTCTGAATATATATTTTGGCTGTTGAGAGTATCCAACTCCGTTTTCTTTCAATGTTATTTTTTGCTTAAGAGCTTAATTGATTCTTGCAGGTTCTTATTGCAGAGGTTTATTTTATGATCAATGCGAAGAGAAATCCCTTGACTTGATTGCATGAACAGAGGGTGTGCACGTTTCAACTACAGTCTAACAAATCTCTTCCATTCGGATTGCATCAAATTCTCAAGGTCGGAGGCCAAGAGACGGTTACCATTGAGTAGTCAAACATATTTCTTGATTTGAGGCTATTGATTTGAGGTTATTTTCTTTTAGTGGAATATTTAGATTCATTATAGAAACTTACTGCTCATATTTTCTGACACCCACCGATGTAAGGGCTGTGGGTAATATCCTGAAATTTGTAAGCTTGGAATAAATACCCTACTTTTGGATCAATTTGGTAAATACCATAACCAAGCAGCAGGTTTGACACATCCTCGTCAAATATTTATATTTAATTGAAGTTAGAAAAGGCAGTTTACATCCGATTTTCAATTTACTAAATTTTCTTATATTTGATTTGTATGGAATTTGGAATTTGAACCTGGGTTTTGGACCAATAGGTGCATTCTTCATTTTTACACAAATGTTGAAAGTCATTCATCTATTCATGTTGGCTTTAATAAAATACAGTATTAATAAAGTTGTACACAAGTAATAAGATGAAAATCATCTATTCTTCAATATGTACAAAGTCTGGTTGACCATCCAAAGGATACAAAAATGTCCTTGGCATTGTTCTAGGGCTAATGTTATTTTAGTATGTTGATGTCATACAATTGAGTTGGCCATTTAAAAAGTTGGAAATGGCTTCAAATGAATCATTATATAATATTGTTAACCAGCATTGGAACTTTGGATGATTCCTTTTGCTCCATCTAGAAGTGGGAGCCTCTAATGTTGCGACTTTCTAGTCTTTCTAGTCTTTTGAGAAAGTGCATCATTGATGGCATGTTGAGTATTTCTTCTAAAACTAAGCTTGGAATAACAATGAAGATGTTATGTCTTTTGGATAGTCAAACATGCATCTTGTTTATCGAAAAATGAATAATTTTTATCCAACTCTATTTTACGCAACTTTATTGATTTTATACCCACATTATTGAGTTGATTTCAACATTTGAGTTTGTTTTTTATTTTAATATGGTTTACCTCCAAAATGGTATAGTATTTACTCTATTTCAATACTTTGTACTTTATGCCCTTGGAACTTGATTTTGACATTTAAAACGATTTCTTTTTCTTTTCAACAAAACTAACAAAATGAAGCTTCTAAAGTGTAGTTTCTATTCCATTTGGAAATTTTGGAAATTCCTTAAAAGATGCATTTTTTATTAGTCAAGTTCAAAGTTTGAAAATCAATAATCAAGTTTCTAAATATAGAATGATATAAAATTTTCTTTATACCAAAATGTTCAACACTAATGTATTTCTATTCTGAAAATTTCAGATTTCTTCAACAAAATTTGTATTCAATATGAATTTCTTCATTTTTTTCTTCAAAAATTTATGATGTAATTGGATTTTCTCATGAAAAATTAAAATTTTGATGACAAACATTAGACATTGATTTCATCTTTGAAAAAAGAAATTAATCTTATCAATAGAAGAATAGAAAAGGATACAAAGTGAAGGGCTTTCAAATTTGACTACAAGGTCATTAGCTCCATCTTCTATGAGTTAATATTTGATTTGTTTAAAGAAAACCAATCCTTAAGCCTTAAAAGACAAGACCTATTACCAAGTTTCTTTTCCAAAAATGATCCAATTTTTGGAAAAACTAGGTGCATTCTTCAATTGTACAAGAATTTGAAAACCCTTGTTTGGTGCAACATTTCAAGGTTAAATCCTAAAGTTCCAAGCAACCGTTGAAGGCCTTTTTCTTTTGAGTAGTCAAACATGTATATCACTTCAATTTTTCACATATCCTATGGAAATTGATGAAAAATGATAAACTTTAATATAAGGGCCTCTCTACTTGGTTCCTTGTCACACCATTGTATCACCATATTAATTTATCTTGATATTTGATGGTGCATGCAATACTTCATCCAATTTTCTTAGCATGATGAGTTTCACTTGTTTTTTTATTCATGTAACAATTAATTTTATAATAAAATCAACATCACTTTCTTGAATTATTTTTTTATCCAACTTGCTCCTTAGCTATTCTAAATGAGTAAAACTTGAAGCATGTATATTTTTGTTCTGAAATGCCAAAATTAGGAACTATTCCAATGATCCAAAAATTAGAAAATGATATTTTGTACAATTTTATTTCTAATATGAAATAAATTGATATAGTAGTGTTGAACTCAACATAGGAATATGGTATTACAAATCTTCTATAATACCTAAATGCTTGAGGAGAGGTAAATTTTCTACGTGCCAATTTAGGCCTACATCAATGCATGTGACTTTATAGGATATCAAAAATTCATTCTTTATTAAGAAGATTTATTGAATTTTAGGTATTTTTAGGAAAAGTGTCAACTCCAAATTTATTGTTTAATTTGCTTTATACAACACTTGTATGCAACATGTGAATAAAACATATAAAACATGGAATATGTTTTTATTATGCAACATGTGAACAAAACATATACAATGTTGTATATGTTTTATTCACATTGAATTATCAACTAATTGCAATTAAGTATGAAAATAAGGTAGGAATACCTATTTTGGACCCCCCCCCCCTATAATTGCTTTGTAGGCTAATCTATTGTAAACAACAATTGGATGCAATGGTTATTGAAAAAGATTCTTGGTTTGTACTTTCTTGTTCACTCATCTCTCTTCCTTCTTGGTCTAGGGAGAAGTGCCAAAGCTAACCACAATAGGTGAGTCTATGAAACTGGAATGGGTCTAGGTGCAGAATCCACTTTTGTATTCAATAAGATATTCATTTTTGGAGAAAAAATTTCGTATTTTCTGGCATTCTTCACAACCTTATTTTTGTACTCTGAACTCAGTTCCCCATGACTTTCCCACATCATCCAGTCTGAAACGCTTAAGTTATCCGAAATAGGTACTTCTACCTTTCCTTTATTGCACTTTGAGGTGAGGGACACTTTCAATAGAAATTTACTTGTCAAAAAAGAGTCCACAGACGTTTTTGTCCAGTGGCTGGCACCGATCAACCTAGTGTATTCTGCATCATCTTCTAACGATCGAAGTACTGTACACTGAAGGTTGTAGCTATGGAAGTTAAGACCTCGACGAGCCTCATATCAAACAGTAAACTGATCAGAAAAGATAGTGCACTTTATCTTTGCCAAAGGGCGAGCAATGGAATCACAACCCGTCCTTCTATCCAAGCTGTGCCTTCAACTTCGCCTGACTGGATGAGACAACACAACACAACACTAATTTTACTTTCATCAGTGAACTTCTCCAACGATTTATCTGTAATCTAGCCTTGGACTCCAGACAGGAACTAGATAAGATCTTGTATGACATCTATGCCGCTCAAACAACGAATGAAATTGCAGAAATCGCAGAAATGTGAACCAGAATTACAGAACTTGGTAGACTACCGGTATTCTGAACTAGGCAATAGTAGGCATGACATCCACATGAATAGACGACGTCAAGTGCTCACGATCCAAAGGCCAGCGCAACCACTAATCATCAGAATATGGTATCAGCACCACCACTAACCTCGAGACATTCGTGATAAGAAGGGAAAAAATATTCCTTGCATCGAGCTTCTCACACCAGCTTGCAGCTAGAAGCCCCCTCTTGATGATGTCGTGCATCATGAATATTAAAGCATGACTCATAGCTATAATCTCATCTACTAATTCTACATCCAGGTACTTATCCTGAAACGTGCTTCATCAAAGATCACCAGCCTCTACTCTATCTATCATATCAACCCTAGTTTTTCTCTTCCAATTATTGGCAGTTGCCACAAGGTTGATAAGCCCTATAGCTTGTGACTTTGTATACTCCTGCAGTTCATTCCAACAATCCTGCATTAGAACAAACTACTGCCATCTGAAGGGAACGAAGCACCTCACAGTCTTGATGAAGGAATAAATGAGCTACGCTTAGTCGCTTACACAACAACGCATTCAAAGGACCTTACACCAATAGCAATTTAATAATTCAGAAGAGGGCAGGTCGGACTTAAGGCCACATCAATACTTACAGGATGTGTTCTGACCCAGTGCAAGTACTCCGTCTCGGGCAAATAGAATGCCTGTAAGAGGAAGAAAAGAACGTCAAGAGGCCGTCTCAAATTTGAACTGCAAACAGAAATGGTTACTAGTAGATAGAGCTTTACCTTAATGAAGGTTTCTACAATTTGCAAGTTGGACTTCAGTCTTTGGGGAGCCAAATGCTGCAAGCCATTAATGAGCACCTGCAATCGCGACGAATGGTCAAAAAGGCTCGCAACAATCTGCAACTGTTGAATAACAAGATGCGCACATATCAAACCATAACGCTTCTCGACATACCTGGAGATCAAGCGACATCAGAGCGCGACCCTCATTGTTGCATCTTCGTACACGTGAAAAGCCTTCCACGATGATTTCAGCTAGTGCATCCACTCCATACTCTAACAAAAGCTCGTGCATCTACAATTGCATAACAAAGGAATCACCATCATCGCATGCAGATCATTAGGAATCATTCACAGAAGAATGAAACTAACAGTGCTTTACACAAGAATTTCAGAACAATTTCTGCCCACGTTTCAGGAGAGAGTAAACAATGGTTAACGGTTTTCGGAAAGCAGAAAGTATTTAGGACATGAGAGAAATGCACACGAACGACACCACACCAACGCAGAGTTAATAGGTCTTCTCTTCCCGTACCTCCTTTTCCAGACCACCATAACCTAACTTTGTTGAGTACTGCTTGTACGCACCCAGGAGAGAATCAACATATCTGGCAATATAAGTTCCAACTTTCGATTACTATGAATCTGAGTAGCACATGTGATCCGGAGGCATATAACGACCACTCACTCACTGAACATTCATAAATACTTGGTTAATACAAAAATCACAAAATAAGATGTATTTCTGAACACTCATAGAAGTCATTTTCAAATTTGACGATCTTTAGGAAAATATAGATTTCTTGAACCCTTAGAATTGCAGGGAGAAGAAAATAGGCTTCTGCTAGAATTGGCGTTCAAATAAGGAAAGACCTAATAAAACCATAAACATGAAAGTGAGTTTCGACAGACATGGTCGACGTACCCGTTGTGTTCTAATCCCAAGTCTTTGAGCTCCCACCTTACATTGGCTATACGGTCAATGTATCTGCAACAAAAGTAAGAATAATCCTATCAAAAATTCGAAATTGAAGAGTTGTAAACCTAAATATAACCTATAAATTAGCCCAATACAAATTCTTAAGACCGTAGGGAGTGAAAAATTAAAACCAGCAAATACATAAAAAGGTATTTGACCGCATTCTCATATATGAAGCTATAAAATTATAGTTGAACAGACTAGGCCGACCACAAAGTTAAGAAGTCTGCTGAAAAATTAACAATAACACGAAGCAGTTAAAATCTGTATAAAATCATCTTGTGTTGGGAACAGAATTATGCAATTTATTGAAATTTGAAAACCTACCCTCCCACATTAAGAAGCATCCGTGCCACAGCTTTGTACACATGATCTCTCAAATCTGGAACTGCATCTATCTGCATGTCAATCAGAAAAAGAAAATCAGATCCAGGTCCAAAAAAATGGAAATCTTGCAAAAATCCAGGTATCTAACAAAATAATAACATTGAGCATTTTGTAAATTTTTAAACAGCACCAACTGCTTACAAGATATGAATACGGAGGAATTTACGTACCGTGCGAGTATAAAAGAATTCGACGGATGCCGAAGAATCTTGAGCCAGCATAGCCTGCAGCAATGGCCTTGACCTTTTCAACATCTGCGAAAGGCAGGCCAGTGACTCCGTTGCCACTGTACGCTCCTGCATAACATAAACCCATGAATGGCTGCTCTTGCGGACTTAACAAACTTGGGTCCTAAGTTACAGGAAAGGAAAATGGGAACTGCGAAAATTGGCAATCATAGAGGTCATGTAAAGATTTATGTCTGAGAACAACATATGATCTGGACATTGATTTCTTCGAGATAATTTTCTCATTTCAAATATGACACAACTAGAACTAGTAAAGAGTTGGATAAGTTCTCCACAAGGCATCACAAAGACCCTCCACTGGCAGAAAAAAAAAGGATGCGGATGGACACAAAGATGTCGTTCCCACATATCATGAATTACAAGAAAGGCAACAATTCAAACAATCTTACATTTCAACAATTACCAACAATTCAACAATTCAAACAATTCAAACAATTCAAAGGCAACAATTACCAACAATTCAAGGCAACAATCCAAACAATTCAAAGGCACAATTACCAACAATTCAAACAATCTTACATTTTAGATGCTAACTGACTTCAATTACATGCGCAATCAAAGAGAGATGACACTATGTACGAATTATCTCTCTAAAGTACCTAGGACTGCATCATCGTAACAGTAAGACAAAAAACAGAGCAGATCCAATGAAAAGATTCACATGGACATCGCTTGCAACAAGAATAACAAGAATAATACCTTAAGCGCATACAAGTTGGTTGGGGCCATCACTATTTCAGAACCACCAAACACAGGACTAGGCAGTATATCAGATTGCATGCTACTTGAATTGGGAACTCCAGCTGCAGCATTCATACTGGGTGAAGTCTGAGTGCTCATGCTTGAGGACTGTTTCAGGCGCTGCTCCTCTAGTCCTTGCGATATCCTTAACAGAGTCGCGCGCAGTCGAGGGGTCAGCACTGAGATTCAAAACGATGACCCAGGTCAGATATCAATAAAATTATGACCCAAGGTTGTACAAGTTCCTAACGGCATATTAAAAAAAATTAGAAATTGTCGCTGACATCATCTCAAACGCTTATGTATGGACAATAGCATATGCTTACAGTATGATTCTTGACCCCGACTACCTCCAAACGCTTCTCGCTGCCCAAAGGTCTTAAAAATAGAGAAAAAATATAATTCGAACAATTGGCCCAAACCCTGTGCCAAACAACAGTTGTGTCAAGGAAGCCAGCATATTGTGAATAGTCAGATATAACTGGCGCTTACAAGGTTCCAAAAAATTTCAGAAATTTGGTTCAAGGTCTTAAGATAATGACAACAAGACAGAAATTAATGTGTACAGAAACTTAATCATCACAACGTATCACAAAATATTGCAACATACCTTAAACACATCGGTAGCAATCGGCTGCATAATCTGCATCAGTCTTGCATATTTGTCCATATATCTGCGATGGAGCACCCAAAAGGCAGGTGACACCTCATCACAAAAGAAAGCATACTACACTTCTAGGATGAAAGAAACGCAGGAGTTCAGTAGCGAAACGAAAATCAATAGTGCAAGAAACGTAGGAATTGCCTTCGAAAAGAAAACGGTAAGAGACGAACAAGACGCTCACCTAAGGATATTCACTGAAGAATTTGTAAGCACCAGACTTTTGTCTTCGCTAGAACCTTGTGAACTCTTTGCCTCCATGGCAGTAGTACTTTTCCGGAAATTATGGTACAAACGAGCAGGTAGTTGGCTATCCTCATCTATAAAATCCGCAAGCAAATCTTCATTCTCCTCATCTTCCTCGTCTTCAGATTTAACACTGCCATTTGCGACGACCCCTACATTGTCAACACCATTGACCTTCACAGTATCGCCATCCACTTCTTTGGTGCTAGCGGGGCTGTGCTGTGCTTTTTCGGCAAATGGGTTTCCTTTTTGCAACCAGTCAGCGAAGCCCGACTTTCCACCTCCAGTGCCAAAACCGTTTGGCCCTTGAGAAACTCCGGAACTCTCACCTGACAGAGAGGGTCGAACTAGAGATGCACCATGGCCAGTAAGACCTGCTAGGTTTACTGATTTCAGTGCCAATGATGACAGCGGCTGCCACAACTCTTTTTCAACAATCATCCTTAAAATCTGCAAGAAATCAGTGTATTAGATCTCAAAGCGACTAACCAAAGGTGTAATATAAAGCATAGCCTGCATGAAACACTCAGTACTTACTTCAAGGTTTTGACAGTGGTAGGCTCCAAAGTATTGTTCACTCTGTTTTGTAAGCTTGGTTCGTAAAGACACAGCTTCAGCACCACAAAATGCTTCTCCTGCCAGTATGAACTTGTTCACCCAGTCTAAGCTTTGTAAAAATTGGTGTGGGCTTGTCTGACACATTGCATCGTTTGAAAGCAATGCTGACACACGACGTGCCGCTAGTTCCCACACTGTTTTCCGCCCACGTTCCAATGCCCTTGCAACTGTCGCTGTCACGACTTCCTCCCGTTTATCAAGATCATCATTAATTCCATCCTCCTCTAGAAATCGTACATCAAACTCTCCAGTCGAGGTAGCGCCATTTTCGTATACTTCTGCGTTGTCAGCACTGGGTCTTCTTCTCGAACCATTCCGATTCAACAGCCTACTTGCATGTAAGGATATTGGCGACATAGGTGTAGAAAAAAGATCCGCGGAAAGTGATCCTGTGCGGACGTGTCTGCTCTCTCTAACGATGACGCTCAAATCCCCCTGACTACCTGAGCGACGATGCTGGCGCTTTCCGTTTGGATGGACTGCTAATTGAGGATCTTCATCAGGAGCTTTAATCTCGGCAGACTGGATTCCGGAACAAGCAAGTAAAACCTTGAGTGCAAAAAAAAGTGCTAGAGGAACCCCAAAATCACTAAACAAGCTAAAAAATTCCCACTTGATGAAAATCACTAGTAATTAAAATCCTTCAAATCTAAGGGGAACTTAACATGTTCTTGATCACAGATGTACAGCAACATTCGTCTCATCAATATCAATTACCTCAGGTCTTTGATGCCATGTCATCATCGTGTGGTACGAACACATGAGGTCAAAGAGAACTTCCAGAGTCCTGCACAAAAATTGTCTGAACTTCGATTCTGGAAGCTGCATGCACAGGTCCCGATACGGAAGTCTGCAACATTTAAATTCAGCTTATGAACAACAATCCTGGCAATTGTGCAAAAGCTCGATCCCACAAAACTGCATATTCCTAGCACATTAACACGTACGAAGATAAAAAATACTGAAGTGGACTTAGCAAGTGCAGTCGGTCTCAAATGACAGACATGACGATCCAAGCCTTTAGATGAGATCTCAACTCTAAAAAAAGAATTCTGGAGTTCAGCAAAGACTCGTACCTGCCCTTCTTCAGGGCTATGTGTGCATCCTGTCCCTGCAAAAACAAAACGAACAACATTCTTACAGGAGTTGACTGACCAGAGGAGTCTCTAGCAAAGCACACTGTATTATGTGACTCACCATAGATATTATCTGAACGACTAGACAACTAAATAATGTGCAAAGGCACTTGAAAGAGCTGTCCATTGTTGCAGTCCAGTACAACAATGAAAATGAAACATCAAGAGGAAGTGCTTACCTCAAACAGCAGATTCTTGAGTACATCATGCGTTTCTGTGACTACATTCTGTGCAAAGAAGCTCTGTACCTTGTCGGCAAGACTAGTGACATCATCCAGTAAAGTATAAGCATTAATAACCTGCAAAAATCCAAGAGAAAGTCAGAGACCCCTCTGTGAGTAGGACCCCTAAACAAAGAAGATGCCTGCACCTGAACCCATTACCATTGTAAACTTTTCATCGTCAATGAGTCGCAATCTTCAGTACACTTCAGAATTACAGAAATTACAGTGCTTGAAAATGCTAACGATGCTTCCAATTCCCGCTTTCATCGACGCTTTCAAGTCCATAATCAGCAAGAGTATATCACCCTAGCATACATTTACTTACAACTTTGTACTTCTCTGCCTCGAAATTTCGACATACTTCCATCAGTAACGTGTCTACTTTGGCAATGGTACTCTGCAGCCATTCCTGTTCATAGTCAAGAATATCAGCATCAAATTTTCACCTCAATCATGAAGATCTAACGCCAAGACTTCCTTAAAACGATGGCCCGCTTAATAATCTGCCTTTCTACAAACTCAGAATGCGAAGAAAAACAGTGGTTTGAGTTTTCAGAGCCTCCATACTCACTAGTAAGTCAAGCACTACGAAACCTCCTATGCAGCTTACGATCTCAGCAAACTAGAAAAAGAAGAAGCCAATGTATTAATAAGAATACATCAATCCCACCTCAATACTCTGATTCATTTCTTGAACAGCTGCCACGTCAGGACATTCCTCCAGCAGAAGTAGGCACTCCGAACACATGTGAAGTGCCTGCGCAATCAAAGTCAGCACAACATCTCGATTATAAAGGAGGACCTGCTATAGCTCTAACTTCGTACAAAATCCAACAAATAACTTGTCACAAAAAAATAGATAAGGGTGATATAATAGCGCATACAAGTATAGGAACTTACTTTCGAGAAGTCTCCCTCTTCTACCACACTATCAAGGCGTGATTTGATATCCAAAGCTTGGTGAATACGTTCCAAAACTGGAACTATATCCTGAATGTTTAGAGGTCACATTTTTCAACGCTTCAATAAAACTCGCAAAAGTGGAGGACATTTGAATGCAAAATATGCTAAAAAGAAGCAAGGCCTAGAACATATTGCAACCAAGAATTACTCTAAATCTTAAGGTCCAAGGGAGTCATTAAACCTCTAAATATTGGGTTAGAAAGTCAGAACGTTACCAATAAAACCTGCTTCTTTTTAACATTAGCAGCCACGACAAGGTCCCTGGAAACCTCAGTCATAGCTCTGGATAGATATCGCCTCCCATTCTGTCAATAAGGAAATTGAAGTACCAATGAGTAAACCCTTACAAAGAAAATAGATGGTCAGAGCATAATCTCAAATACATTTGCAGTGGGTATCGAGTTAAATTATCAGTCTAGTTCAGAGGAAAACAAAAATCTGCTCGAAAATTTTCGAAACAGACGGAAAAGTATAAGCATCAGAAAGGGTTCGGGATTAATCTCTACATATTTCCAGTGTGTTTCTGAACAACACTATGCAGCAAACAGAGCAGTGAACCATCTGTACATCTCTCGTTTGTCCAGAATCAGAAACAAAATGAATGAAATTATCCAGGAAACCAATGTCAAAGAATTTATGTTAACCTTGACAATGATACTTGCTATTTGTAAATCCCTCTCCAGCTCTGTGACAAGCTGCATCCCCTGCACTGTGAACCAGCAAAGTCAACATTGTCAATGAATTCAGTCGAAGTTTATCAACGTAAATTACTCATTTCTAACAATTTGCAGTTTGTATTTGTGAACATTTACAGACGTCAACTACACCAAGAACTTCAAAACCTCTACTTTTTACATTTAAGATGCAAAAAATCGTAAGACTTGCAACAAAGGCACGGTAGGACATGCAAGATCGTTCGTCAATATGGAACTCTTATCCACCCAGCCTTTCAATAACTGACAAATGCAGTCTTACACCCAATATAGTTTGAAGACCATGACTTATAGATCTAATAAATCCGGCATGAAGATCAACATAGTCACGTACTTAAATGTATCAACAGAAGTTTACAAAAGCAGCAAAGAAAGAAGAAACATGCAGACATACCCATCTCCTCATGGTGTCCCATGACTTGTTTGGACAAGTTTTCTGTGATGACATCAAGCTGCAGTAATCTCTGCCCAACCTACAGAAAAATGACAAGATTGTGGTAATTACCATGAGTTTCATGAACATAATATCCTGCAAATTTACAAACAGCACGTGGTTATGAATGTGGGAGGGCCGCTTGGTGCACCTGCATGATTCAGATTAGGAAGATATTGCAGGACACGACACTATATAAACCCTAGGTCTCTTGTTGAAAGTGTCAATTACTCAATAGGGACGTCAAGCTCTACTGTGCATAAGCTCTGTGATGATGGCCAGTTCTATATGTGCACGTCACATTGTAGTAGCAAGCAAGTATGCTTTCAAACAATAAAAGAATCTTCTCCAAAACAGTAGATGGAACCTGATTAAAATTCGCAAAAGAAAAGCCTAAACACAAACAAGGATCAATGAAGTGAAACATCAAGGATGTCCAAGAAGGGAAAGGAAACAAAATTTGCATCAAACGGTACCTTGACATCAAAATAGCCTTGACTGACGCCTTCATCTGGGATGTGCTCCAGCAAATATCTTACAGGATCAAATTCCTGCGCATCAGCAAGACCTGGAACTAGTAAGCGCTAGGCTATCACAGAGAGAACGTACGACTTTGAGTGCACCAAACACGACCTAGGCTGAAGATCATTTCTATATTTCGAAGCCTCAGGAAACACTGGTTCAACTCACAAACACAAGATATTCTGCAGTACCCATACATCCTTATAGAACACTTCTTCAAGCTTCTCCGGAGGCTCTCCACGAGGACGAGCTGCATATATAGACCCTACACCGTCAGCGAGAGACACGCGTTCATGGGAGGGAAGAGAGGCAATTTTCCTAGCTACTGCAGCCGCAGCTGCAGCCCGAGCTGGCACCTGTTTCAAACAAAAGTCCAAACGGTCAGTTCAAAGATGAGAAAAGGCATACTACGAAAATAGCTTTATAAATGATTGGCAACAAACACAATGTATGCCCCGCCGAGGTATAGGAAACACTTGTCATGAAATTTATATCCTCATAATGCGATTTAATGGTGACAGCATCCTACTGCAAAAAGGTTTACTTTCTCTCTGTTTGACGAGCATAGAAAAGTGAACTATCCCCTTTGAATTCCATACTCAATCAAACGCGGTCTTCCGATCGATGACCAGCGAATGCTGGCAATTCAGTAATAATTTGGACTTAAAATCCTGGAGTAGTCATCTGAGCTGATCGAATCCATCTTGATGCTGCCTGGTCTCTCTTTAGTCAACTGCGTATGTTAAGAAGTGATCTCGAAGGATTAAATTAGAACAAAAACTAGACCTTGTAAACAACTATGGGAGGAACTGATCTCGATATACATTAGATGGAAGTGCAATTTGGTGCACCCGAGCGTAATATTTATTCCAGATCCATTCGATCTAGGTTACTGCAGGACCACACTGACAGGTGGTTTCCATGAAAATTCTCTAAGGTGAAATAAGAAAAAATTTATGCGATGATTGGGCTTCACGGAGTAGCTAACACTCCAACAGTAAGCGGTGAAATCCTCTGCTGTCGTCTCTAGACGACGCCACTCCCATCCTACCATTTCTGAGCAGCCTGCCATTATCTCTTAAAGCAGATAAATTCCAGCATACCAAAGTGTCTGAAGACGTAGTTAGGGTAAGATACCTCCGGACGCCCTGATGGAGACCTTAATAAACCTCTTGACGATGCCACGGTCTTAATCCACTTTTCGCCTAAGCTAAAAATGTCCTCCATTACTTTCAATTCCAATCCCTACAAATATCCTTTTACCAATAATGCAGAGCCGCTTAACGCGAGAGCACACACTGACATTGATTCTGCTGTCCTTCCACCAATCTCAAAACCTTCCTTCCGTCCCCAAATCACGTCCTACACCCGCAAACCACTCCGAATACCACATTTTCTCCTTCCACACAACAAAACCTAAAGCTCCCAGGGAGTATGGCCATGCGCTTCAAAGCAGCAGCTCCTGCTCCTCCTCGTATCCATAGCACGCCTCACCAGTGCACAACAGTGTAAAATGACCTCTCCGTTCGCCACACATCACAAACGAAAAACTCCTCCTCTGTCATCACCAGCTGAATTCCCATTGCTGATCACTGCAGATCATCAAAATTTTCAATTCCACACACGCACACACACACACACACACACACACACACACTCTGCCCTTGAGTCCTCCCCGATCCACTTCCTCCAAAACGAAACTCTCTCTACATCTTTCCAACAGTAACTATTCAGATCCCGTCTCGCATCACAAATCCGCGCTCCTTGTGGTTTCGTTTGCCTAATCCCTGTCCCTGCTTCCAGAGTTCGCCACTCCCGCACCCGTTGCAACGCGATCTAAGCCTAATATCTAAAGAAAGGATGCGCTCCAATGCGTGACCGGCAGTGGCAACGGACCATGAGAAAAATAAGCACACGGCAGTGATGATGAACAGCACCCAAGGTATATTATGAGACCAAAACGAGAGAGAGAGGGAGAGAGAGCGAGAGAGAGAGAGAGAGAGAGAGAAGGAGAAAAAACAAAACAGAACAATACGAGGCGAAAGAATCGGGTCGGGTGGACTCGTGCTCTACGACTGCAGTAGCATGCCGAATGGCGAAGAGAGGCAGGGCTTAGTGGAGTGGAAACGAAGCTCCATCGCGTCGGTGGAAGAAGAAGGTCATCGTCATCGTCATCGCCATCGCCATGGCCATGGTCATGGCCATCGACAGACACCACGCACTTGTTGGTGGCCTTGCCTGGGCGGAAGTGTGAACGGAGGCCTCATCTCATGGAGGGCCAACTCATATTCTTGTGCTTCCTATTTTTAGGTTTTTAGGTTTATTTCTTTATTTCTTTATTTTCTTTTAATATGAGATAAAATGAAACTCAATAATAACCTCAATCTTAACATTATTTACCAATGTATTTTGGGTCTCTTTTGCATTCTTGAAAAGGAAGCTCTTATATTTGAAATAATATTATTTTAAATAGGATGTAGTGTAGCAAAGCTGATATCATGCGAAATTTTTATTTTTATTATGAGATAAATAAAATTCAATAACCTCAATAACTTAACATTATTTACCAATGTATTTTGAATTTCTTTTGCATTCTTGAAAAAAGAAACCCCTATATTTGAAAAAATATTATTTTATATGGGATATAGCATAGCAAAGTTGATATCATGTAAAATTTATATCTAAAATCATTACCAAATACCAAAGATGGAATTATATTTGGTTAGGGAAGGGAATATAAGAATAGTTTGTGTAATTTTATGATTGAATCCTATTGAAGTACAAATGACAATCTCTCATTGGATGAGGACAGATGTCATGTTATTATTCATGATAGAGGGGGATTGACATTAAGAAGTATTTGTTGATTGCCACAATGGTTTGACCAATTGATCCAACCATTCAGACATTGAGAATATAAATGGTAATGCAAAAATAAGGTCTTATTAAAAGTGATTCATACAAATTTGCTAAAGTCAATAAAGTGGATTTTTAGGATTTTTTTTAATATACATAATTTTTCATAACTTGTACACTAGAGGTGTTTAGTTTAGTTGTTTTTTTGTCATGTGATGTTTATGTTTCAATTTTCTTGTGTCTATTTGACCTAATTTTTCTAATGTATTTCTATTGACAATATTGTTATCAAATTTTAATTTTATATGAATATTTATAGATTTGAGGTTTAGGAGTGGATATGTCTATGACCTTTTTTTACTTGCAAGTATCAAAATTTATTTTTATATGAATATTTATAAGTTTGAGGTTTTGAAGTGGATATGTCTATGACCTTTTTTTACTTGCAAGTATCAAAATTTATTTTTATATGAATATTTATAAGTTTGAAGTTTTGGAGTGGATATGTCTATGACCTTTTATTACTTGCAAGTATCAAAATTTATTTTTATATGAATATTTACAGGTTTGGAATTTTGGAATAGATAGGTTTGTATTATTTTTTTACTTACAAATAGGAAGCAATCACATTAAAGTTACCCAAACTAGTGTTTTGAAAATGTTATTTCCTACAAGGTTCAATTTCTTACTAACAATCAAGGTCTTCAGCTTTACTACTATAGTTTATACGGTGGTATATTGAGTATAATGTAACTAATTAACAAATTTATTATCTTATGAATATTGTAGATTTGAGGTTTGGGAGGACAAAGGTCTTTTCACTTGAAGGTATGGAGTAACCAAAAGTGAATTTGACTAGTATTTGGAAGATGCAATTTCCCACAAGCAAGGATCTAAAGTTCAGTTTTAGATTAACAATCAAAGTGGTACACTCTATTGTAGTCCAAGGTTCAATTTTAGACTGACAATCAAGGTAATACACTCTACTGTAGTCTAAAGTTCAATTTCAAATTGACAATAAAGGTGGTACATTCAACCGTAGTCCAAGGTTCAATTTGAGATTGACAATCAAGGTAGTACACTCTACCGTGGTCTAAGGTTCAATTTTAGACTAACAATCAAGGTGGCATGCTCTACCATAGTCTCAGGTTCAATTTCAGACTGACAATGAAGGTGGTATGTTCTACCGCAGTTTGATGTTCAATTTCAGACTGACAATCAAGGTCATATGCTCTATTGTGGTATTAAATTTTATATAATGATATGTTGAGTGTAATGTGACAAAAAGAATTTTTATAAATGCAAGGGGTAGAACTATGAAATGATAGGAGTACTATAAGGATAGATTAACACTTATACCACTACTAGGATTTGAGTGTTTTATGATTGCAAAAATATGACTGAGTATGACTAGCGACTACTTGCAGTCATATTTTTGAATTCCAAAACATTTGGAAAAAACAAGATTGCAAATATGATTGCCAATCATATTTTGCCTTTGTACGTCATGGGTGTATAGTATATATGTATGAGGAATGTCAAAACATTTCTCTGGGAACTGAAGGGAACGTTTTATGGGAACACCAATCATATTTGTCAACCATACTTTTGCATATATGACTACATGCAGTCATATTCTATAGTCACATTTTTGTAGGTTCACATTTTTTTGGAAGTTTTTTTTTTTTCAAACAGCTTCCTAAAAATTTGGGCAACCTAAAAAAAATGTAAATAAATTATTGCTCAAAATTGTAAAATCCTAGCCATTGTTTTTTGGGGATCTTGAAATCCTAACCGTCATTTTTTAGGGTTTTAAAATCCTAGCTGCCACTTTTTGAAACCCTAGCCACCACTTCATTTGCTTCATTTTCTTTGTTTTTTTTATTGCTTTTTACTCTTGTTTCTTCCTCCTCCTTTTGGTTTTTGAAGTTTTAATTGTTGTGTTGTTGTGTTTTAGTTGTTGTTTTTTAGTTGTTACTTTCTAACTCTTGTTTCTTCTTCCTTCTTTTGTTTTTTGAAGTTCTAATTGTTGTATTATTGTGTTTTAGTTGTTATTGTTTAGTTATTGAGATTCTAATTGTTGTTTCTTAGTTGTTGCTTTGTAGTTGTTGCTAATTTGTTGATGTTAGTTAGTTGTTGCTAAGTAATTTGTTGTTGTTTCTTAGTTTTTTATTTTTAATTGCTAGTTTGTTGTTGCTTCAAAGTTGTTGCTAGTTTGTTATTGTTTTTTAGTTGTTGTTTCTTAATTATTGCTTCAAAATTGTTACTTTAAAGTTGTTGTTCAAGATTGTTGCTTCAAGTTGAATCTTAACTCTTGCTTAATTGATGTCTTTTAGACATTATTTCCTATTGTTTGTTATTTCTTGCCTCTTATTATCTTTTATTGCATCTTAACTTGTCTTATTCTTACTTCTTATTGGTTTTTAGTTTTAGTTTTTGTTGCCTTTTGTTATATCTTAACTTTTACTTCTCACTATCTTTTAGTACTAACTTCAACAAAAAAATGACTCACTATAGTCATATGCTACATCAACCAAAATATGACTCACTACAATCATATCCCATATCATTCAAAATATGACTCGCCATAGTCATATTTCATATTACTTAAAATATGATTAACTATAGTTGTATTCCATTATTCCATCACTTAAAATATGACTCAAAATATGACTCACCGTAGTCATATTCCATATTACTCAAAATATGACTCATTGTAGTCATATTCCACATCAACCAAAATATGACTGTGGTGAATTATATTGTACGTAGGATTTTTTAATTTTGCTTGAGCAGCTCATGAAAAAGTCAAGCCTCTAAAGATAGTCAACATATATGCCATGTTGGCAAAATACGTTTAAAAATGGTTTATTATACTCTCAAATCCATATGATTGCAAATATGACTCACCGATCATATGACTGAAAGTGAATGATTCATGAATGACTCAACCTAGTCATATCGCGACCATCTACAATGATTTCTACTTGAGTTACATTTCTTGATTTTGTGACTCACTGCAGTCATATTTTGCAGTCATAAAACAATCATTTTCTTGTAGTGTACCATTGCATGTAGAAAAAGAAATAAAGGTACCTTGGCAATTACATTAAATCCATTTTGATTTCCTTTTTGTGTAGTGTAAATGCACCCTTCCTTTGAAAATGTGAAAGGCTATTTCAAAATTAGTAAACTTACATAGTTCTATGTGGAAAGAAAGCTTTCTAGTATTACAATAGAGGAAAGGTGGGTTTTGACTACTTTAGTGGTTCACTCCACATGGCATGAAGAATGAAAAAGTAGCACTTTTAATATTTTGTTTAAATTCTAATATAGTGACCATATTTGTGGTCCAATTCAACAAATTCTTCATTCATAATTGTCTGTAGGCAATGTTGTGATTATTCTTATTCATAATTAATAATCACTTCTCAAATGACATTAATCAAGAATAACATGTTTGGAAGTCAATTGTAATAGATTGCACCTATAATTCTTTAATAACACCATCTTTAATGACTATCATTAACCAATTTACTATTTAGGAACACATTCAACTTACAAGAATAGAAAACATTGGAAGATGAAGGACTAATCAAATATATACAAAAACTAATACTATGTATGTTTTACAATGCAACAATATAGGTGCTCTCTAAAGACTACAGCTTATATTAATGTACTATGAAGGACTTATAAACATTAAGAATTACATCTTTGAAGTTGAATATGACCATCACAATGCCACCCGCTTATATCCCCAACGCAAAATCATCCAAATAAAAATTGTTATTGATTATGTTATTTATATTGAATATTCTTGATAAACTGAGGGAGGGTCCCTTGAAGGAACCAAACGGTATTCATTCAAGGGTCCTTTCCAATACCAGGATAATAAAAAATGCTACAAATTTGAGCAAATTTTGAATTCCAAATTTTGAGGAGATTTGTCCAAGAGGAACGTCCCTACGTTGGCACCTCCAAGTTTGTGGACAGAATACGCACAAGACTACTATTACAGTAAGTACTAAGATGCCATGGATTACTTTCTGCCAACTTCCGCTGATTCCATGTGATCCACAGATCCCAAGAATATTAAGTAGACAATCGTGTAAGAGTAGGTATGTGAAAATTCTAACGCCAAAATGTAGTAATTACATCTGTACATGGATGCTGCAGACTACAAATCATTCCAGAAATAAGAAAACCTTGAAATCGGCAACTTCCTTGGAACTCAATATTGCAATGTAATCTCGAACGAAATCAGAGGTAGCAGGTGCAACAGTACAGATGAATGAATGAACGAAGTCGTTGTAACTATTGACAAGCAACACTGCCAATGGGCCAAAAGGACAGCAGAAGAGAGGTTGCAAGCTGAGGTCAATACATCGAAGTTACCTCACAGATGATCTCGGGTTCTACTTTGTTGAAAAAACACAACTATGAACGAGCTATTTACCGAAATGTTTAAACAGGGCAGGGGTTTCCGAAATCTACAATATCTATGCAGACATGCCTGGGCAAATACAAGCACGACTCTGAGAGGGCCTGATAAATCATCAATTTTGAAAGCAACACCTACAGCCGTTGTTATCCTCCTGTATGAAAGCATGCGGTTGTGACCATGTATCCTCAACTACGTCAGAAGGAAACCGGAATTTGAAATTGAGACTACATATCTATGCAAACCGATTTATTGGTCTTGAAGCTCTGCGGGATAACTGCAACCTCCGTCGATCAGAGGTGGGTTGTCACATCAAATGTCACAAGCCAAAGAGGATGCAGGTGTCTTGGATCTTGAAAAATGATACACTTGAAAAAATCACGTGCAGTTTGACCTGGAAACACACTATTCAAGTGCGCAGCCCAGTTGGTCCAGGTCTCCATTACAATCCAAGCCTAGTCAGAGTCGCTGTCTGCACTGCCCATTGCCTTCAAACCCCTTGGCTTCTGCAAGATTAAAACGTACTAAGCGATTAGTGACTGTTTAGAGTCGATGTCGTGGTGATAATCTAAAGAATACTTGCCCGTGTTCAGAAAATTGAGACCTAAATAAAACATGAGGATTCAAACTTACCTTCTTGATAGATTTCTTTTCCCTTACTTCGTAGCGCTCCCTCGTTACGTCAGATAACCAGCTCCCGGGACTGATAAACTGTTGCATGTGCAAAAGAACGTTGGGAACAACCCAATGTCAAAACGACAATATCACACAAAACTGGAAACAGGTTCGCAAAGACACTTCCACAAGATGCAACAAAATGCAAACAGACTGGCACTTACATGAAGAGTCTTCTCCACATGCTTCAACCTCTTCTTTGGTCTAATTGGAAGCTTGCACCCCTTTATCGCAAAAAAATCATCCTCCTTTTCTTTCCGAGACAAAGATATAATAAACTTCGGCCACTGGAAGAGTTCCATGCCTACTTTACCCGAGGGAGCAGACTTTTCCAGGTGACCATTCGCATCAGGTCTTGCACTGGCTGTAGGGAGGGCCCCTGTGTTTCCATGACTAACAGAAGTCTTTTCAGGATTTACAAGTTCAAGTCTGTTTGGTTGTAAGCTCAAGTCTGTTTTCCTAGCCGCGTTGGCTTCACTGTCGAGAGCACCGTTCGAATCAACATTCCTGGCCGTGGCTGTCGTCCCATTCCCCTCTGCCTCTCTGATATCTCTGATGAGGACAAAACTTCTGAGGTCAGTCTCACAGACTCCGCAAATCATCATAGAAGATATAAACACTCACTGAGCGACAGCGTTAAAGATGCAACACGACAATAGCTTCACCTTCTGCTTCCGTTAGTCGACTTGAGTGGCGAATGCGAGGACGGGGCAACGGCTGATGATTTGCCCTGAGCAGGAACTACTTTCTCAGCTCTCACAACACGTCTATCTGGTCTTATAATCGGATTCTTAATTCCTGACGACTCCTCCACACTAGCTTTCGCGTCTGCTTTATTGTTGCGCGTCCGTTTCTTCTGACCCCACTGCAGATTAACTCCATCCGGATGGGGTCGTTTCAGGCCCTCATCCGAGCCTTCCTCTTCCTCCTTTACACCAGCATTCTCAACTGCCTCCAGGTGTTTGTTATCACCGTTATTCAGCTCCTTCGCTTGATGCGCTTGGTGAGAAGAACTGGCTGTCTTCAGCCTACTTCCTGGCATTTTTAACAAAACTCTCCGATGATCCCCAAGCTTTACGCATTCTCCGGGACGCTTCTCGTTCCCGACCGACTCCTTCTCACCGGTCCTCTTCGAAAACTGCCCCGCATGTTCCGGGAAAACGTGTCTGCAGGTCGAGGAAAATCTTCTGAGCACTCAAAAAACTACACGGGCATGCAGCTTCGCAAAGTGACACTACTTGAAGAACACGCGATCCCACTTTTCCTAAAAAGTCGACCTTCTGCAAAATCCTAGGGCAGTAGAGCCAGGTCGTCTCACAAAAACTTAATCTATAGACCACACAACAGACGAAATCGCAAAGTTCTCACACCAAAGAGAACGACAAGAGTAGCGCGCTTTCACCGATGGTTACAGAGAACAGGAACCTAGACGTAACATTAACTAAGCGATCTTCGGCTCTGAACTGTTCGAAAGACTCAGGAGTTTTCAACTTCGCTAACAACAAATTCTCTCTGCCCTGCGTTTCAGCTGCCAGCCAGAGCCACCAGCGGATAGTTCAAAAACAATGAAAAGCAGCATTTTGTACGCTCACTCAGTCTCTCAATGTCGCTTCTCACGGGCTGCGATAGAGTATCGGTCAGAAACGAAAACCACTTCCTAAAGCACCACGTTCAATAACTCTTAGTGACACGGAATCGTACTAAAACGTAATCCTGTGACAACAACTACAGAGTCCACGCCGTTGAACGTTCTTTCCCCATTTATAAAAACGAAAGGAGACATCAACCGCGAGAGTATTAAGTAACCTGTTTCCCTTCCTCCATGTTCAGATCTCTCCCGAGTCAGAATCGCATAAATTTCTCTTTGACGCTCAAATCTTTGAAACAACGCTAGCACTATCAGTTACGCCAACCCGAAACGATTAGAGCGCTTCCGTGCAAGAAGGCAGCTGCATCCTACTCCTAACGATCGATTACAAAAGAAGCCGCAGATATGCACAGTACCACCACAAACGGCACACAGATTAGCACGCAACAAACCTCATTGCTATCGACGATTACTTCCACTACGACACCGCAACAAGGAGCTTCCGCACAGTCGCAGCATCAAGAGAACGACGTCGCAACCCTGCACAGAAATCGCAAACAACACAAAAGACCATCAACATCATCCCCACGGTCTCATTCTCCCCTCAAAGAATCCCTTCTCCACAACTTTACACACTTCACCACACTCCAAACCCCTTCGTCCTCAAACCGCCGGAAATTCATCACAATCCCTCCTAAGGAAACCGCAGCAAAACTTCAAGCCGCATCAATCTCCGATACCTCACCACTCAATAAAACACCGCCGAAACACACACACACACACACACATCAAAACTCACTTTCTCAAACGCTCAGTCACACCGATTGCTCCAAACATTCGGTGCCTCCGACGTGCTCCCGGCGTTCCTGCTGGTCTCTGCTCTGTGCTTGCTACCTTCAACAATGGCAGAAGAAGCGTCCTGAGCGTTCGCGTAGACACACCACACCAGCGAACTCCCCTCCTCCGTCGCCCAGGCGGGCCCAGACAGAACTCATCCAATAGATGTTCATCCATCCTACGTTCATCTCAACTATCCAACAACATCCGGCGACGAGGTCCGACGACATCCATCGCAGGCGGCCTCCGGGAGACGAACCCCGTTCCCGACCGGCGGCGCGTGAAAGGGGGGCTGCATCGGGCGGTGGGAGGCCGCGCATCGCCATGGAGTGAGTTACTAGTAAGTCCAAAATGATGAGTTACTACGTAACTTACTTCCCTTCCTGTGGAGAACTGAGCGTTAGCGTTATCAGTGACTGGTGACGCACTTCCGACGTTGCCCTGCGTGGTCCCAATGCAATCCCCTCCGTCCATCTGTCGAGCCTTTCGAAAACACCATGATTGATACCCTGTTGACACCAGTCCAGATGACTGCAAACCCTTTCGAAGCTGACTTTGAACGGACTAGCTGAAGGGCTTATTCGTTCGCTGACGTTTGGAATTAGGGTAACTTGCGACTCCACCTTATCGACCCTTCTATGTGCTCCAAATTTCTGCTGTTTCCTTGTCAACAGAAATGATCACAAACAAAAGCAACTGCACGCTCATCTTTGGATTGCCTACTACACCTCAAGCTCACTAGGGGTGTCACAGGTCACGATTTCGGTCACGGGACTTCATAATTTTCGTACCCAGTGTACTGTGCCAATTCCGAGTCCCCTAAATCTCGTCTGAAAGTACTAAGGTTCTTGTAGAAGTTCGAAATCGCGTTGCCCAAATCGCTTCCTTTCTTGGAGCACAAGTCTCGCACTCTGACACTCATATTACAAGAAATTCCATTGTTATTTGACCCTGGGACATTTATTTCCTACTCCGTATTATTCACTATTGCGCAAACCCTAGAGAACTTTGGGTTTACATAATGACAGAAAACAAAAAGAATGTCTTACTAGCGCAAACTCTGAATGTTGATGATGTAAACTATTTGACACACGCATGGTTAACTACTCGGGAACTGAATGGAACAAAGGGCCAAATCTACGTAGACTTCTTCTAATGGCAGTAGTATCGCTGGTATTACCTGCGGAAGAGTGCTCTGCGCCACGAGAGCATGTTGGCATCCCATCTGGCTGGTCCCTGTCAATGTGAAGACAGTGAAAGAGGAACTGAAGAATTCCAAGTTTACTTCCATTGCAATCTGTGACCCACGTAAACACATGTAAAATTTGACACTTTCGTCGCGGAGTGAGGAGTTTATCCAAGAGGAAGCCAGGTGGAGCCTATTCAGTACTAACCCCTTCTTTCTTGAGGATAAAATCTACAGCTTCGTACACATCGTTGACCACTTTGTCGGCAGGGTATTTGTCATGGTTCGTAGTTCCTCGAAAATTACCACTTCGCACAAGGATGGAGAACCATGGCCGCCCAGCACCGATTGCTCCAGCTATATCCGATTCGGGATTGTCGCCTATCATATATAAGGTCTTCAGTGCAGAGGCTTCTTCCCTAGCGACCCACATCCCCTGGTTCCCTGGACTCACGTCCCCAGAAGACATCATCGTTGCAATGCTGTTCAGGGTTTTCCCTGCCAGGTGGTACACAATGGGTTTCGGCTTTCCATAAGAAGTGTATACAAGCGGACGTTTCGTTAGTTTCACGTACAGATTCTCAAGAGCGATTCGAAACGCACCCATGCCAAACCTGGGAACTGGGAATTTTGTCGAGTACTCAAAGTCATCAGCCGCAAAAAAAATCGGTGGTTGGGGAGCTTCGGCATCAGTGTGACCAGGATATCCACCAGCACGGAGCACATCACACAATACCTGCAAAAACAGCACATATATCGTCAACAGCAGAGAGTGAAATCTAAGAGCTGATTCTACACTCCCAAAGTTATCTGAAAACAGGTTTATCCACCGAACGAGACTACTACGGTTTACTCTCGACAGTGCAGCTCACAAAGCCCGACGGACTGGGCGCATATGCTGTGCTCAATGAATCACGGAAGGACAAACACAGCTATCACACCTGAAAACCAAATCCGTAAAAATTCTCACACTACGTGACCCTCAGGGTTGCGCAGGTCGAACCATTTCAAGCTTCAAATTTGAACCAGCAGCTTGTGCAACTAGAGTCGAAATAACAAGCTTAAGATAACTATTGTGTTTATGACACCTTACAATAGATGTCAGGTAACAGTGGCTTGAAACCTTGTTAGCGCAATATCCTAAGCATCAAAACAGGAGCCATGAAAGCGCCACTTAAGGACTTCATGAGGTATTCAAAGCTTCTCTTCGTCAGCAATGTATCACCGCCACTGAAAAGTTCAATAAGAGTATTGAAATTCAAAATAACTGCATGAAATCGAACCAACGCATGACTGAATTATGAAAACATTCACGGACCTGAAGATCCCGACCCCAATCAACCGGGTCGCTGCACACAAACACAGCTGCGATCTGCCTCTCATTTACAGGCCCCAAGCTGTTGTTCGGAGTGGTCTCAGTTTCCACCCAAGACTTGTAATCTTCCAATGGATCAATGTGCTGAAATTCCTTGTAGAAACTGTCCATCTTTACCACAATTCTGACATGGCCACATCATTCGCATCAAGCTTTAACTTAAAAACAGAGAATCCATTCAAGAATTCAACTAAAACGATCGCTGGTTACGAATGTCCTCAGCCTCTCCATGAAAAGATTCCCGAAGAATGACACTGATTTGTCCTATTCGTGGGAGCGCTGCAAATACTAGGGTCATGGAAAAAATATTTCAGTGGATCCCACTGCAGTGATGATCAATTTGCGGAACTTTTACTGACAATGGCCAACTGATGTCACACACACAAATCCGTCTAGTAAGACTCTCACTTCAGAATAAATTTTCATCGTGAGATTGCAGCTTACGGAAATCCATAACTGGTCAAAGCCGCAGCTGGATCACCTTTGCCAACAGCCAACACCCTTCTTGATCTATATCTGCATTTGTAGACAACATTATCTGTGTCTGTAAATATTAAACTTTGGCTTACGGCAGCATGAGCGAAGTGGATTCCTTGAAGTACATGAAAAACACAATTACTACGTAACTCAATTAAATGCAGCAGCAAAGTAGGCGCACTGAACAGAAATTGAGACAACGGCATGGAAGCCAACAAGTTGGAAACACACCGCTTTGCAAGTGACTTGAATGGAGTATGACCTAAGAGAATCTGCGAAACATCCCATGATTACTAATCACTTCCAAAACGAGTGTTGCTGGTGATGACTCTTAAGGAAACAGGTAACAACATGGCACAAGAAATGCAGGAAAATTAAGTGCAATATAAGATCCACTTAAAAAATATTGATCAGAAAAGCGAAAGGAAAGCAAGGAACAACATAAAGAAAAATACCTGAATGGGTTTCACAGGGACTGAAAGTTGACGAGTTAGCAATAGTGCTCTGGCGGCTTCAGTTGTTCCCCCACCTGTAATAAGTACGACCATATGTCACTCTTCAAAAAATACGTATTGATAACAGGAAGTGCTGTCCACCAATTCAGCCTTCCTGACGAGAGGGATCAGGTATCTCTATCAGTCTTGAGCATTTTCTGGGAGTACTTGAAACCGGTAGATAATGAGAGACTACTGATTGAATAATTGTAAAAGGCGAGAAGCATACCATTGGTGAGGAATACATATGGCACAAGGAGCTCCCCTGCAAAACATCACCACCGGAAACAATCAATGCATGCTCCATCTCAAGAAACTGCCTACAAAAGGAAACATGTTAAAGGTGGGTATAGTTACCATTATCAACATCTTTATAAAGCCGCTGCAGAGCATCGGGCGCCCTCCCTATAGTTTCACTGCCTCGAATAAGGACACCGTCTATATCAAATGCAATTCCAAAAGCACTCCTGTGAACATTCTCCCCATAGATCATGTCAAAAACCATCATCAATGAAAAAAAGCTGCAATAAATTCCAAGTGTAATTGCAGTCAACAGGCTAAAACAACATCAACTCAAAGCTGACTCAAGACTCTTCTACTACGCTGAAGCTCTAAATCTTCAATGAATTCACCAAAAAACAGGTCTCACAATTTTCCAGACATCAACCACAATCTAAAAATTAGGGTTTAAGAGAGGTTTTCCAAAAAGTGATGTGATGATCTTACCTCGACTGGTTTAATCTTTTCAAATACCATGACTGCGAAGATCCTCCCCACGCACAATCCCCGTAAGAAGAGCGAAACCACTCACGAGCTCGTGACCATCGCAATACACGCCTGGCAGCCATGGCTTCTCATCCACCATGAACTCCCGCCTCCACAGTTGCCGACGCCTTCTTTTCGGTACCAGATCGCTTCAATTCCCACGATCTCGCACCATCTCGTCGTGCTTCGATTAGCGTTTAGGGTTAGGGTTAGGAAATTAGACAAACTTCATACGGCCGTGAAGATTTCCGTCTCAGCTGCCGCAAAATTTCCTGCGCGTGCGGCGTATGAAATTGCTAACCCAGCTCTTTTTTACTGTCTCGAAGATTTTGCCGATAATTGCCCGGAGCTCGATTTGATTGCTTGCTTGAGATCGGAGAAGGAACCTCGGGACCCGAGTGCTGGAGAAACTTGTGCTCCTCGATGCCCGTGGGCGCCGAGGTTACGGGCCACGGTCGAGGGTTGGGACCAAGCCGAAGTTGGAGTCCACGGTCAAGGGTGGGAACTCGGGACCATGCTAAAGTTGGGGCCACGGTCAAGGGTTGATAAGGGAGCCGACCCATTTCCGGTCACTGAAGCAATTTCGCATATCTGGAGCGCTATTCTAAGAAATAAAATTCTGAAAAGTATGGAATCTTTCTAAATTCTATTTCTGTAGATGGGAAAATTTATCAACTCATAAAAATAAACAAAGCCTGCAACCAATCGTAATTCTCCATAGTTGCATTGGAAATTGTGCCCTCATTAATCTCGTGTTGATTGGAAAGAGTGTAGTCTATATGACAGGAATGGATCCCTAGTCAGAAATGGGTTGATTTCCTTAATAAGGCAAAGTTACTTCTAAAATGTAGTTTTTCCTAGTCACATAGAAATGAAAGCATTACCAAAATTGGTGAATACAATTCTCATTGTGAAAAATTTGAAATGTTTTTCCAATTTTAAAATAGCATGGAAGTCCATCCCAAGTTAACCTAATTTGACCTTTGTGACTTAGATGTCTTTCTTAAATGAAGTCACATTGCTTGTAATTAATGTTAACTTTTTATTCACTTTAATGATGATATTTATGTCAAAATTGCTTACAATGATACTTTTGTGTATTGACCCTTGAAAAAATTGTACAAAAGTGCAAGGATTGAAGTATAAAAAAATGAATTCACAACTATTTTTTAGCCTTCATTATCTATCTTTTTGTCTATATTTGGACCTTATACATATCACCTACACCACAAACAAATGCCTTAAGTTCTTTAAAGCAAACAATGAAAATTAAAGAATTTTTTGACAATTTTTCAATAGGAAATGATTTAGCTCATATTTCTTTTGTATTGACAACTCATTTTAATAAATTGTTACTTAAGATTTGTAAAGTATAGAATTTTTAAGGAAAAAATATATTTAAAATTTTATCAAGAATTTTGAATGATGCAAATTATGGAAAATTCTATTAATAATTAAAATGATGATAATATTTTATTATAAATTATAAATTTTATTTTTTTTATTTTTTTATTTTAGTGATGAATTTTTAGGTCAAAACTAATTTAGCTCATAATAAGTGATATATATTTATATATTGATGATCACAAGGTTGCATTAAATGAAAATAGATTTGGATTGAAGTAGAGATTGAAGGTATTGAATTTTAATGCTATATGACTAAAGCTATAAAATGAAGCCACACAAGTGAAGTGGAATAATTTGTATAATATTTTATTCTTTTTACACACAATTGCATTACTTTAATGAAATTTAATTTGACCTTTGAAATTTGAAGAGTTATTTGAGGTGCAATTTATTTATAAACTTGTATTGTTTCCTATAGTATAAATATTTTTGTACAATTAAATTTCATGTTTAATTATGAGAATACAAATCGCTTTTAATTAAACCTATTATTTTCAACATCAACATCTCATCATTTTCAAACACTAGGCCCTAGTGCATTACAAAACTTTTAATTCATATTCAATGTTTTTAATTTTATTCAACAAAAATATATTGATGAAAGTTTTGAATTTGTATATTCAAAACAAGAATAAGAATTGTATAGTCTTCAATGCCCTTAATGTTTGACATTTTTTAGTCTTCACTATTTAAAACCATCCTAAACTTCATGTCATTGATAAAAATAGAAATGAATCAAAGGTTAGGATAAAATAAAATTAGTGTAATTTTTTTAATTGGGTATATGTACTTAGATGTTTGCATTGAATTCACCCTCTCATTATAAAATTATAAAATTAAAATTTCATATTTAGAGGCCCAAATGTCAAATTTGGACAATAAAATATTGGATTTTACAGGATTTTCAAATTTTCATATTGGAGTAAAAACTAGATTTGATAAGATTCATATCATTAGCTAACCTCAAGCTCAAAAAAGATCACTTTCATGAAAAAATTCAAACTAAGATGAAATGGAATAGAAGTTGTCAAAATTAATATAATTCACACTGATTTGAGCATTTGTCTTTTTTTATGTCAGAAAATAAGAAAATATCAAAGAAAAGACTATTGATCACCATTATTTGAAAATGGATTTAAACAACTTCTAAGCAATGAAGAGAGGACCTTTGAAACCTCTTGTTAACCTCTAAAAAGCCATGGATTAAAATTTATTCATTAGAAGATTTTTGAGGCTTTCGGATGCTTGTGAGTTATCACAGCCTACAAACACAAGAAACAAGTTTGGCGCAATAGTCTGACATGGCCGAGACCCTGCCATGTCATTGATCAAATTTTTTAAATTGTTTTATAAGAAAGAAAATTTTGACAGTGGGCCATTCCCCTTGCTGCGAGGAACAACTATAGGGAATAGGCCCAAAACAAGCTTCTAGACCCCCCAAAACTCTTCTAATGTATTTTTAGGCTCCAATTTTTGTGGTACAACATTTTTTAAAAATTAGTCTCTAAAGTCACAAATCTTTTGTCTTTGTCACCTAGTAGTGATAGCATTGGAACCCTTAGAAATAGTCAAAATCTCTTTGATGATGAAGTGACATGACGACTTTTTTGACGTAGTTTTCATTAGTCAAGTAAAAAAGACAATATGGCATTTACTATAATCAATTTTGTGATAGTTTGGAATTCTTTCATTTTTGTGTCCCTATCTTTCTCAACTCCCACCCTCACTTCTTCCAACCATGTTTGATGACCAATTTTTCCTAATTTGATTTATGTGTTTGAATTTAAGTAGCTAATATTCAAATCCAATGTAAAATTTTTTATACATGGAAATTGCATTCAATCTATTGATAAGTCTTAAGTCTTAACCATATCACCACTATACTTGTATATATACATTGATTGAATTCAAAAGACTACTAAATTATTAGATTTATGAATTTGATGAAAACAAAATCTATCCTTTTTGTCATCAATGAACTCTTCTATCATTAGAATTATAAATTTTTTCATCATTCACTTTCCAAGTTTCCATGTCTCAATGCAAAAGGTGACCAAGTATTGCTTGATGATATTAGAATTTGTTTATCTTAGGTAGCATTATGTTAGATTTTAATTAGTTACAAAGTTCCTTAAATTTCCATTCTTTCTACTCATCTTGATCTCATAAATAAATAATCTATTTGCTTTGAATCTTTGAGTTCTACATATGAATTTTTAATTGCATTCAATTCCTTGATTGACTATTTGAATTTCGTGTCATTAGCTCAAGCCAATTACTTATATTTTGATACAATCTCAATATACATGTATCCAAATGAAGAAAACACATGCCAATTAAGTGAGAATATGAGGTTGTAATTGCAAACTTACATGTGAGATACATCAATCCAATAAAGACAATAAAAATAAGTTAATCCATAGTACAAAGAAAATGAAATTCAATTGAAACTTTTACCTTACGAGATCATTTTGAGTTTTTATAAAGATGAATGCCATCACCTTACTTTTGCAAACAAGTTGCATGTCTTTGATTCACTTGACCATATTCATCATTTCTTTGTGCATGCTTGAAAAGCTAGGCAAGAAATCTATAGAGTTTCTTTCAAAAGTGTAGTCTCTACATACTCTAAATAGTATTGCAAGTATATTGTCAGGAGACGGAACATTGGTGGTTTTTTCAAGCTAACTAGTTATGAATTGACTTTCCTTTAATTATGTAAAGGGAAATAATTAGATTAAATTGATGCTCAACATTCATATTTTTTGACAGGGTTGACACGACGTCCAGATGTCTGGGACGTCCGGACGCGGACGCTGTGTCCGCAGCGTCCACTGACATTCGCGGTCCGGCGGACGCAGAGTCCGCCTGTCCCCCGTCCGTCCGTCTGCCCGATTACGGCCGTCCGATCGACTCACAAACTGATCTGGTCCGCACGATCTGGGCGTCCGCCTCGGGCTGTCCGCCTTGTCCGTCTGCCCCGCCCCGCCCGTCCGCTTTCCGACGGCGGTCGGGACGCTGCGTCCGGACATCCGAAAAACGGACGCTATTTTGGGGCGGACGTTGAGATTCGTCAACCCTGTTTTTTGAGGTCCTCACAAAATGATTCTAACTCTTCTATTGAAATTTTAAGATGAAGGATATGCATGTAACAATCAAAGTCTACTATCCCTCTCCATTTGCAATTCATGACAACCTTATATGTGATATTAAACTATATCAAATGGAAAAAAATTAGAAAATCAAGCTTGCTTATGACCTTATATTAAGTGTAATTCTAATAATTGTTTACCAAATAATTAACATGTTTTAAAATATTTTTTAGATAATCAAATTATTAATTAGATTTTAAAAGACTATTGAAATGTATCAACTTTGACATTAAAGTGTTTCATCTAGTAATAACTAAAATTACCTTACATTATCCTTATTTTTTATATTTTACAACTTTATTGCAGAGTTTGATTTAAACTTCACAAGCAAATACCAACTTCACCTTCCATGGGGTATTGTAGTGATATTAACTATGACTTTTCTCCAATTGCAACTACAATTCAAATGCATACCTTGAACAAATGTGCGTGTCATTGGAAAAGAATGAAACATGATCAAGAATTTCACTTGCATGAGAAATTCAAAAATTTTGGCCCTTCCCTATTTGATTCAATAGAATCCACTCAATGGTAAGCCTTTTTTTTTCTTCAAACTTTCAAACTATTTGTACTTAGAAATGAGTCCATAAATTATACATTCTTAGAAGCTACTATTGCTCAAATGAACTTATTTACCAAGGAAACTTCTAGGCTAAAAGTCACAATCTTGAATTTTTGCAAGCCTCATGCACACTCTTTCAAACCATTCACATTTGCATTTTTTAATTTACAATTCATTGCATAAATGCAGATTTTATTGCATCTTAAAAATCTTAAGGAGCATTAGTTTGATTGTATATAGTTGTAGTGCAACAACTCATGACAATTCATTCATAAACAAATAATACATTATTTAGTTTCTATGTTTAAAAAGAGAATAGAACAAATTCATTCAAGCTACAAGCTTCTCTTTTATAGTATCTATGTTTGCATTCTTTAACTTATATTTTTATATATGAGTTATTTATTTTGTTACATCTCAAAAGTATTTTAATAAGTTGACTATATCTAATGTCAAGCAACAATTTCAATTAAAGGGAAGTAAAAAAAAAATTGAAAGCAATGCCAATCCAAAAAGACCTTGTGTCAGAAGCTGCACAAACACTATATCGTGACAGTGAGATACAATTCTTATAGTAGGATGTTGCAAAGAATCCAACTATTCACCCTGACAACTTTTATAAAGGCATTGATTTGCACTACCCCGTATGGTTCAATCCAGATGCGACTATTGTTGCTACTTCACTATTAGCCCTTGTAAATTGAAAACATGTATATAAATGAGGACAAAAAATTGAAGGAGCAGGGCTACGAGGCATTGTGCAATATGGCCAATTCACATTGTGCACAAGAAAAAGGAAAAAAAGAATGCAATGAAGGTGGGGAGCCCCTTAGATGTGGGAAAAAATTTAGTGCCAAAAAGCTATGCTCTTATAGAAATGACATTAGGAAATGATGAATGACAACCTATAAAGAAAACACTCTTGTTTCCCCACCGCAATACTGAAGTTCCATTCAAGAAATATTCTACTATAGTATCAACTATCTTATTTTTCTTTTATATTTTTTTATTAATTATTTTGGATAGAAAAATTAATAATGGATAGTTTCTTTTGGTAAAATCAAATGTTGTATCTTTTTTGGTTTTATTTTATTTTTAATAGTGCTATTATACAAAGTAGGATTTCTATCACTTTGATTTAATCATTATTTTTGTAGTAGAAATGTCATATGTGATCATTTTCTATACATTAACAAATCAAAATTACAAATTCATAAATAAAATTAATAACTTGTATAAAAGTACTATAAAATTTTTAATCTTGAAGTCTAAGATAGTTCAAATAGGTACTTACTTTTATAAAATTGGATAAACTAAATTTTTTGCACCTATTTTAAAATAATCTAAGATTGTTAGTTGCATAAATATATCTAATGGTATGCTTTATCTTTTATACAAATATAAAATTATCTTTTAGGGTGCAATATTATAAAATAATTTATATATTATTGAAAATTTTCCTTCAAAATTTTAACATCTTTAAAGATTGTTAAAATAATCTTCAATTATTTTATAGTATAAATTTTATTTTCAACATATAAGCTAATCAATCATGGCACTATTAAGTATGTAAAGATTACAACAATTTTTATTTTGAACACTTACTAACAATCTTTTAAAAATCTTCTTGACATGTTTTTATTCTAGAATCTAAAGGATCCAATTTTTGAGCTGTGTGAAAAATTTACACTACAAGGTAAATGTGAAGTTTGAAGTATTTTTAAATGATATGTCATCAAATTTGTTGAATTTTTTTTAATTCAGATATAAATGAAATAGAAGGAAGAATCATTTTCAAGTCAATTTTAAATAATTTATCAAACTATGACAAAACCAATAATGAAGCTCGCATGAAAGCATTGCCAAAGTTATTGAACATACAAACTAAGCACCAAGACAAAGTTCCTCCTTCTATAAAGCAACGTAGGAAACCCAAATGTCGACAAAACATTGAGGTACATCATTATTTTCATTAATTTTCAGATAAATATATATACAAGTGCATTAGTTTATATGACAATGTGCATTATACTGCACTAGGAATGGAATGAAACCTTGCATTTGATAAGCAAGGCTATATTATGAAGGCTATGTGACCTACAATATATACAATTTCTATAACAAATTTATTTCTCTATCTTTCATAACTGTGTATTCTATTAAATTATTCTATGTTGCAATTGATTTATTGAAGTACTATATATACCATGATGAATGTTGGTGAGGATTATCATATAGTACATAATAACCATAGTTACATTAGTACATTTGGACAAGCACTATTAAACCCTAAGAGTTGAAGCCTTTCCAAATGTGTTTTTTTCAAGTAAAAAGGATATTTTTAGTATGTTGTCTATTCCTACAATGTTTGAAAAATTTGCATATAAGAGTTTTTTGGAATTAGATACGTGAACAACTAGATGTTGTATTAGCACACTAAAATGTACTTCCAAAAACTTTAAGTTCAAATGAAGAGCTATCAAACTCATTACACAATCCACCTTGCAATTGTTGAAATGCAATTTTTTAATAAGTAGAAATTGAAAAGAACTTCAAATCAATACTTATATATTTTAAATTTTCAATGGTAAAATTCATAAAAAAAATCTTTACTCTTTCCATTGAAATCATTTTCAAAACAAATGGATGACTACAATTTTTTTTTATCTCAAATGAAGTGAAATTGATAAGCTTTACCCCTTTTCTAGTGGTACATATTTACTTTTGAAAACCTCTCATCAATCAAATATTTAATTATTTTAAGTGAAAATTAAAAGCTTCTAATAGTTAATCTTTAGTATTGTCTATAAATTTTATTTAAATAGTAAAAGGAATTTGACTACCTACACCAAAATAAGTCCAAAATTTTTGAGCAACCATGGTTGCTCAAGTAGTTAGGGATTAAGCTATGTATGTTATCCAAATTAGAAATTAGAATAAGAATTTTTGTAATATTAATTTATCTAAAATACAAATGCATTGTCAAATTTGGAGTATTGTACACATTTTCTAAGCAAATGGATCTGACCCACCTAAAACTCCAAAGATAGGATTTAGGATGTATACAATACATTATAATGAAAAATTTGTAGAATACTTTTAATTATTAAAACTAATATTTAGATTTAAACAATGATGTCTATATTAAAGAATATTCCATATCATTTCAATGGAAAATATCAAAAGAAAAAATAAATGCTACATCAATAATTACAAAGAAATAATTCATTTGATGTTAAAATTGCATTGGCATTGTTGATATTTAAAGAAAGTTAATATTATACTACTGTCCCATCTATTTAGACAAATAAATAAAAAATCTGCCACTATAAATGAAGAAGATGAACCTGAAATTATTTTACAAAAAATCTTTGTAAATGATGGACCAAAATACCCAATTCATGGTTTAAATGCAGCTTTTCAAAAATATGAACGTGATGTGAATTGGTGTCACATATGTGGTAGAAGGAATTTACGTAGAAAAGTTTATGGAGAAGATCATAGTGGTTATCCCCCATCACCTCCTCAACCAAATGAACAAGATAAAAATGATGAAATTAGTAAAGAAAATAAAACCAAGAAAGGTCTTGGTATATGGTGTCTAATTTGTAAAAGTTTTGAGTTTCATAGAAAGGTGCCACCTAAGAGAGAAAATGAAAATGAAAGTAGTGATGAAGATGATGATGTTGATTGGTGTCCAATTTGTCAAGGATACAAAGTACACAGAAAGTTGTATGGTGAAGATTATAACAACTATCCAAGTTCATTGTAGAAAGATCCAAGAAAAGAATAAAATTACAAAGATACTTATTGCCCTTGGTGTAAAGGTGTATATACATAGATAGATTTATGATTGGTCTTCTTTGGGATGAAAGCTAACATATGCAATTAATTAGTAGCTTTTTGAAAAAAAAAAAAATTTAGGCTTCAAGTGTTTTCAAATTAGGGTGATTATAATAATGATTTACCATATTTAAATTTCATAGAGTAAATTGACAACTTCACCATATTTAAATATTTAAATCCTTGATGTGTTTTCATAAATGCAATCTACTATTATTCTTAAAGAATTAGCAAGTTCATAAATGTGTATATATGTATATATGTTCTTAATTTGAATTTGTAGTTTCATTTGTGTTTTCATTTAATTCATACAATCCAACTAGACAAGCCTCATTGTATTTGGGATTCTAAACCTCTATTCTAATTTTGATACATTGAGGCTAATGTAGATGTGAATGTTGGCCACCACTATTCCAACATTTAATTAATTGAAATAGAGCTTGGTCTACTAGTATTGACTATTTGTGATCTAACAATAAGGCTGCTTTAGAAAATGCCTTCTATAGAAAATTTAGCTTTTATAAATTTCAGTTGCCGTTTTAAAATTTATATAACCTTATAAAGAAATTTTATTTTGATGGTTTTGAATATGTTTGTGCGGGTAGTTACTACCTCTTTTGAGGTGATAGTGTAAAACCATGTACAAGCCTAATAGTCAAGGAATAATTTTTGTACACATGGCATGTAGCTATTGAACAAAAATCATTTCCAATCCTCTACATTGAAACACTTAATCTCAGGATTCACTTCCTTCCTCCTTAATTGCTTTCTTCACGCAACAAACCCTAAATTACATTGGAAAGTTCAATTTCTCATTTTTTCATTTCATATAAATCTTTTACATTCAATCCTAAACCCTAATTTCTTCAACAATTTTTTCTTCAATTTCATGCTACTAAAATTTGTCTTCTTCATGTTGCTAAAATTCTTTCAAACAAATTAATTTGAATTCATTCTCTCAAATGATCTAATGTGAATTGATTCTATGAAATGAATTAATTTGAATTTGTTCTATAAAATGAATTGTACAAAAATTTATTTAAATCCTTCAATAAAATTAATTTCAATTATTCTTTTATAATCAATTATATTTTTCAAAGTCAATCATAATGCATAATTCATTAATCAATGAAATTATATAATTTGAATATTTGATTTATATATTACATATTTATATGAAGAAGCATAAATGAAGTCCTATCATCACTACCACAAAACTTACATATATTACATGACATTTTTTTTCTTAATTCACATCACATGATAGTACAGGGTGGTCTGAGTTTTTCAATCTCATCTAATGTTTGCTATTTTTCAACTTGGGGGGATTAAAATATGTTTCCTATATCATTAAAAAAACTATCAAAATTAATGAAGGTTAGTGTAATTCTTAGCAATTTTCAACTTTTTGATGATATTGAAAATGATAATTTAATTACTCTAAATCTGATGGATTAATTATGTGCATCAATAATTCTAGTCTTTCGACAAAATAATTTCAACCCCAAAACACATTATATTAACAAGTAATACAACTATAAAATATAAATTAAATGCATTGTTCTATTCAACAAATATTTCAAATGCAAAGGCATTAAGATGTAACAATGGTTCATGTTGCAATCTATACTCTCTACAATGGCTACTCAAATTCCAAGCTCTCATCGCTGGAAAGGACCAAAAGTGTCCTAATGTCTAATAATGTAACTTTTGCATCTAATGTCCAGATTCAATAAAACTTATTGGAAAATTTGCACTCTCTCTTCTAATTTTTGTAGTAAAATTTTTAAATCAATAAAAGTTGTATTGATTTCTTGAAAGCCAATTGAAGTTCATAAGTTCAATTTGAGTTCACTAAACTTCATTTGAAGACTACAACTTTGGGGGCTTGAATTTCCTTCATCCAATGTTTGTTTTCAATAAAAAATTGTTGTTTTGTGTTTTTTTAAAATCTAATTATTGTGGTAAAAATTTTATGTCAATCTAAGTTGTTTTGAAGGTTTGGGAGCAATTCTAAGTTCAAAACCCTAAATTTTTTGGATTGTGGTGAACTTTGGCGGCTTGTTTCTTCTTCATTAAATATTAGTTTCCTAGATTTTTTTGGGGTAAGCTGAGCATACTAGTCTAGTTTATGTGGATAAAATTTCATATCAATCCAAGATGTAATGAATGATTGAGAAGTATTTTAGTAGAAGGAGGTTCAACCTTAGATGTTTTTTTTTCAACTTTTCTTATTATTTTATTGACATTTGTAGACACAGTGAAACAATCTAGTGATATTTTTTTACACCAATGTGCTTGTATGCTATTTTTGAATTCCTTTTTAGTTTAAAATTTTTTCATTTGAATAAGTTTAGAAATCAAATTTCACCTCCAAATGTGTTATTAGGAAAAATTCAATATCCTTTTTCAATACTAAATCATTATAATCTTGCAATCTATGCGGTCAAATGACTTCAAGTTTTATCCATGTCATCTACAACATGTACACTACAAGATTGTATGGTTGAGATTTCTATAAATTAGTGACATTTAGATCAATAACACTTCAAAAGAAATACCAAGATCCAAATATATCCAAATAAAAAATTAGAGTGTTTATTTGGTGATGCCCAAAATTAAACAAATGTTTGCATCACTTTCATTGAAAGATTAATATAAAAGTTTATGTATACAATGCAATGTTTCATTGACTTAATTTATTATGCTTTAGAATTAGTTCAAGAACTTCCAATGTTTGTATTTCCAAACCAAAGCCACATTTTTTAGCTTATTTGAATTTTAAAATTATACCTTCAAGAGAAGGGCTAGTCTATATTTTCTACATTGTAAAAGATATATTACAAAATACAACTTAAAAGATAATTTAATGATGACATTTTAATAAAGGATATAAAATCTGATCTACACATCATATCCACATGGATAGATCAACTGTTGTACTTCCCAATATTTTCAATGAATTTGAAGCCTAAAACTGAAAACAATGTCTAAAAATGATTATAGATTTGAATTTTTATAAGAGATTAAAATATGATGATTTTTCTCTCTCTCTCTCTCTCTCTCTCATATATATATATATATATATATATATATATATATATATATATGTGTGTGTGTGTGTATGTAAATGTATATTTATTTATTCAATTTTTTTGAAGGAACAATTATGGAATTGGAAAAACAAATTTTTTGAAATAAAAACATATTTACAATGCCTTTGTTAAAAAAATGTTTTGAAAATTTGTACCGTAAACATGTAAGAGAACTAATAGATGGATAGAAAAAAACAAGATTTTATGTTCTAGGGACATGCTTGCATTCATTTCTTTTGAAATTTCAAACTTTGATCTTTTCAGGTTTTAAGCTCTATTTACAAAAATCATTGAAAGACCTCACCATTGAAATATTAAAAAAATTACCTTTGATATATCAAACATATAGAAAGCATCAATTTGAACATAATTGGAATGTTTTTGTTGAATTAAGGTGTCCTTGAGATGCTATTAATCCTTTAGGAATTGGTTCAATAGTCATATAATAAAATGAATTTTTTACTTTGTTCCTTTTTTGTTTATATAGAATGAATAACATATTTGTGAATATCCAAAACTAAAACAGGACTTAAGTGAAAAAATTTGAGCAAAGTATATGGATGCTCCATGCAACAATTGTGTCAATAAAAATACAATGTTGGTGTTGTTAGCCATGTTCATGAGCTATCAAATACAATATTGAATGCAAGCAAAATTGTGTATAGTTATCAATTCCTTCTTTAGATCTCATTGATTAATTATATATTTTGTAGTTGTGATTAATTATGTATTCATTACTAACAAAATACATAATTAGTCACAACTAATGGTAGTAACAATAATTATTAACCCTTCAACGCCAAAGGCGTTAGCCTCGGTGTTTAAGGCTTACCAATGAAGAATAAATAGCAAAATTTTGTTTCAAAATTTTCAATTACAAATATATTATATCTTGAAAATACTGTAAGAGATCTTTCAAATATATTTTGGATCTTCATTTGATGAATACTTGAGCCTGATTGTTACACTTATTTGAAGATTTTAGTTTTGTCACAAATCTCATCATTGTTCAAAATGCAAATTCTTTACACTAGTTCTCAACCATTATTGTACTGTACAATAAACCACTTAGAGGATAATTTAGAGAATTTTCATTATTTTTTAGCAAGATTTCTACAAAACAACACTGGTTGAATTGAAGTGTAAGAAGGACAAATTTGTAACTTCTTTTGCAACTTCTGACCATAGGTTCTTGTACATCAAATATCTCTACCAATCTATTTTTTTACCAAATTGGCATGTTGGAAAGCCAGGAAAACTCCCCACTATACATAACAGTTTCAAAAAATACTGTAAAAACATAACCCTTACCCAACATGCAAACCTCCATTGTTTCTGCTAATGAAATGCTTTCAGGGTTAACCCTTGTACGTTAGAGCAACTGCTTTTCGGATGCTGAGAAACAAGGATCTGTGGATTACCATGTTCATCAAATATTATAATCTTATATTCTACACGGTGGATTCCCTTATAAATTTCAGATTTGCACTCATGGATAAGTTGGCTTCAAATCTAAACTGTGAAAACTTCAGAAACCGAGTAATTTTGAAATTATTCCAAGTTTTTTGGATCCTACAAAAAATGCTCCTCACTTGTGCTGTTCTCTCTGTGACGCACAGGGGTTAATCTACGCGATGACCTTCAACAACAATGTTACCCATCTCTGCAAATTGATACCAGAGCTAATATTCTACATTTCTGCACACATTGACCAGTGTTTACATTCTACATTTTATGTGGTGTCTTGCGTATCCGGTCAATGGAGAACATGTGACCTCGTTTACTTGGCCAGAATTCGCACTTTCTCTCTGATAAATTCCTTGGAAAACACCAGTTGCATACTTGGGTTTGGTTTGCCACACTGAACACGATTTGCAGAGAGTTTTGAATACCTGAGTGAGACTGTATGGATGAGTATCCAGTATGCTGGTAGCTGGGTTGATGAGGATGTCCTTGGATACATGCCTTGAACACACGCCTTCATAGCCACCAGGCCATCCATGAACACAAGCACTATGTACTGTACATTGTGGCCTTGATCATGGATGCTATTTATCCATGACCAAGAGCTGAGGGCTACACCTGCATCCCTTCCATAGAGACTATTCTTGCAGGTGTGTCCACTTCTTGCAACCGTCGGCTCTACTAAGAGCTCTCCTCCTCCATGTCGATGACAAACTTGTGGCCGTCATGTCTGAATCCTGGCAGGTCGCTAATATCCAAGAAGTCATGACTGACGCGGCCATGTCCGACATTTTTGTCATTGTTCAGGCTTCCGGTTCTTATGGATGTGGTGGTGGAAAGTGTGAAGTCAGAGGGTGGTGAGTCGAGTTCAATGAGGCGCTCTAAGTACTGGGCGATTTTGTCCATGCGTGGGCGCTCCTGTGGTGCCAGTGAAATACACCTACACGCGATCTCCATAACCATTGCGAGCTCCTGGTGTGGGACTGCATCTCTCAAGCATTTCTCCACTACCTCGAATTCCTCAGAATTTTCGTGCAAACTTCGGACCTGTAATTAAACTAATTTATCAGCAAAGCCGAACAAGAACTAAACTAAGTACACTCAGTAGGAATTCACAGGAGTGTATCATTCCATAGAGCAGTCCATAGTGGAGAATACACGTACCCAGACGGCAAGGTTAACATGCTCCTCAGATATTGAAGAGTCTGTCGGTCTGCGCCCACTGAGAATTTCTAGCAAGAGGACGCCAAAACTATAGACATCCGATTTCTCTGTCGCTTGACCGGTCTTCGCATACTCTACATTCGACAATTCAAAACGGAAGACGTTCAGCATAGCTCGTACTCTGCTGCTTTGTAGACTATTTCCACAGTAAATCGGCAGAGTTAGAGCCAGCCAATGAACTCCAAACAGAAACTGGAATGTGACACGTCTAAACGTGAGTACTAACAGACTACGTTATGCTAAAGTAGAGCTTTCTTAATTATGAAAAAAAGCATGCCGAGCCATGGAGGTGACGAAGGAGGTTATATCCTTAATGAGGTTTGAGGTTGTAATTCCACGTTACCCGACATAACCTCCATGCTTGGATCTTGTTCAATTAAGGGTCTTAGAAGAGGACACGATAACGCTAAAGAAGGACAAGATTATGAGATGTAACCGTGCTCTTCTTGATGGTCATCTCTGCAGAAATGGGCTCCATTGAGGTTGTGTGTCAGGACTCGATCAACTATCTTCGTGATTAGATAATATGTTCGTGGTACTGCATTTTTATGTAAGAGAAAGTTTTAACTTTAGATACTATCTAAGCCTAGTCAAAGTAGAGATAGCCCTGTGCAGTACCTGGTGATACGTAGCCGAATGTCCCAGCGACGGTAGCAGTGACGTGTGTGTCGCCGTAGTCCATCAGCTTGGCCAATCCGAAATCTGAGAGACGGGCTTCAAAGTTCTCATCCAACAACACATTTGTGGCGCTGACATCTCTATGAATAATCCGGGGTTCACAGCAATGATGAATGTACGCGAGAGCCCGGGCCACTCCCAATGCTACGTTAATTCGGGTTTGCCAGTCCACCGAGTTTTGCTTCTCCGTCTCGGTACGTGCTGCAAACCACCAGAAGCTAATCAGGAACGAATGGCTGAGCAACGGGTTGTGATTTGAAGTACGAACACGAGATGTGCATGCAATGACAATTAGCAAAGCAATAAACAGATTCTGGAGGGATGAGGATCATCACTTACGATGTAAAAGTTGGTCCAATGTTCCGTTTGGAAGGAAATCGTATACTAGAAGCTTCGTCGAAGGTGAGATGCAGTATCCTCGAAGCTTAACTAGATTACAGTGCTTGATCTCTCCAAGCGTCTCCAACTCATTTTCGAAACCCCGAGTTGCTTCTAAGCACTGCTTCAGTTTTTTCACTGCGAAAGTCCTGTTGTCTTTGAGAACCATCTTGTAAACCGTACCAAAACCACCTTCTCCGACAACATCCTTCTTTTTGATTCTGCGAACCGCTCTTAACATCTCTTTGGAAGTAGGAACAATCGAACCGCCTTTGAACATGACCAACTTCCCACCTGTCCAATGCATCGATGTGTCAGTGGAATTCGTCTGCTTAAATCTACGACATAGACGTACGCTGCGTCGTTACCATAAGAATATAGTAGCACTAGAAAACAAATGATTTGTTTACCTTTCCCAAGGTCAATCTCGCGATCCTCGTCTTCTCGTAGCCAACGACGTAGGAGAAAGAGTCCAATTATGAGTTTGACGAAAAGGAAAATACCGATCGAGACTACTAAAATCTTCCACAAACTCCACCAAGAATCTGTAAATAAACAACAGCTCGCTGTTATCATTTCGTAGATTTCCACGTAATATTTGCTTTCCGTATCTGAGTGAACATTAAGGTTTGAAACAACCGAAACTCTACCAGAGAGAAGAAACTTAAATATAACTTACGAGAAACGTTTCGCATTGGGCTTGATTCCTGACTGCTCGACAGACATGTCGGCAAACCGAGAAGAGAATTTCCACACAAAAAACCATTGCCCGTGAAACTGCACACATGGGACATAACATGTTCTTTGTGTCAGATCGCTCGTGTCTTGGTGAAAAATTGGACTCACAATTAAAAAAATTGCCTCAGATGTTGTTCCAGAAATTCCATGCAGCTGTTCCATATCAATAATTATGTGTTCACTACTGCGCAGCGAGACAATGAAGGTTACAAGATAACTTACAGGAATTTGCGTTTCAACAAATTGACGTAGCTGTCAGGTACTTCTCCCTCGAGCTTGTTGTTTGATACATCTCTACAGCATGACATCATACTGTTAGGAGTGTCTTAGCCTATTTTCAATCATCCTGACTGTTATTTCCTGTCACAACTATCCTCCAATTCGAATTTCTCTTTTGACTGGGACCAATAAAAATTGATCAAAAAACAACTTGCATGAAAGAGTTTGGAGAGCGTACAGCACTTGAAGTTTGGGCAGTAATCCTAATGTATCTGGGAGTGCTCCTGTTAAACTGTTGTTGTGCAAGTATCTGCGCGACAGAAAGAACTATAAACTATATGGAGGACGCATTGCTTCCAGAAAAAGGTCATGTACCGGTAGTAACTGGATTGCTCAAATCTCTGCTTTGTTTTTTTGCTAAGTTTTTGACAGTCTCAAGGAAGTGCATCCCATGACCTTACGAGTCATGACTTTCAAGATGAAAAAGCAACAAGATCAGACGAGAAGATGTAATGTCTTACAATGCCTTCAAGAAAGTGAGATTCCCAAGGGATGCTGGAATTAGTCCTGTAAACTTGTTGAAGTGTAGTCCCCTGAAAAGAGCAAGTCTTCAGTATTAAGGAAGATACGAGGAAAAGCATTCGAAGAATTGACACAGAGAACGCTTGGCATCATATTCCGTATAACATTCCATAGTTCATCTTACGAATTCTGAACGCGCATGGCAGACTAAAACCCAGAGCACGTTTTCGCTTCACTTTAAGTTTGAAATGGAATTGCGGCTTACAAGCGACGAAGCTCCGTTAAAGTTCCCAATTGAGGACTGATTGTACCATTTAAAGAAGCTCTCGGCAGATTTCTGAACATTCAAACCCAACGAAAATTGGTCAGCGGTTTCGGATTGTACATTACTGATTGACTAGCTAGCGCACATTTTGTTGTCACTAAGAAGAGCAAGACTGATGACGAAATACCAGACAATGCAAAATTGAAACTTGACACAGGGACAGGAGAACATCATATCAAATCTGAAACTCAGAATTCAGAATTTTCCCGTACAAAGTTTCAACTCGGCTTGTGACATTGTTGCAAACAATGCCGCGCCAACTGCACGGTGAAAGATCATCGATATTCCAACTTTGGAGTACTCCGCGTGGATCCTGTAAATTCTCTTTGAAGTCAAGGAGTGCCAATCCTGCAAAGCACACTTTTATATTTTCCCAGCATTCTGTTGACTTTAAAATTTGAACTTCTGCGCACTGTGCTCATTGTCTTGATATTTCTTACACAGTAATTATGCTAGGGTTTGAATTACTCCTCTCTTAGTTTCTGTGCAGTCATTCAGCGACGCAGCATTTCAACTGTATCGCATATCGACCTTTGCACCTAAGTTCAACATGGACCCGAGAGGGAGGAGAGGCGATGCACCAAAGAAATCAATTCGCAATAAATTTTTATTTCTTCACTGCTTCCTGTCCAACTTAAACTAGTACTCCATGGCGCCTCTTCAGCATATACAGACTTCTCCAATCGCTCACTACTCAACTTATCTGCATTACAGATATTATGGTATGCTTGCAAACGTGAAAGATCAACACGTGACTGTGACCGATAACTGGCCGTAAATGACCGTGACTGACTGTGACTGTGTCTCGACTTAGTACCGTGACTCCTTAAAATTCGTGCAAGAGAACTAATGATTGACTGCCTCACTTAGAACTTTCATAAAACCGAAATTTATCGAGAGCAGTACTACCTTCAAGAGTGAGCGCCGTGTTGAATGGAACAAGACAGACCACGATCGCGACAGCCTGTACGTTACAAACCCACAGTCTCTTCCACTTCACGGAGAATCCCTCGGAAAAATAGGCCATCTCAATCCTCGATGCGCTTGATACACTGCGCCGCTTGCAAAATCCTTGGAGACATTCCCTACTGAATCGCAAGCCTAGCTACCGATTACTGCCACTACTTCTACAGCAAGCCTAAATACACACTGCACAAGTTTACAAGCGCATTTCACAGCTGCGTCATATTACATCGCTTCAAACTTCAAGATCAAGCAGGTAGGTATTAAAAATTTAGAATCGAAGTAGACGCAGAGTTACGAAGTCTGAATTTCTCTCACGGCTTCAAAAGGCGCTCTACCGTTGCCGCTGAACTAAGCGATTGGCAACTGAGCGATAGTTGCATCAAGAGTACCAGAAACCGAACCTCACTTTCAAAAAGAAAAGAAAAGAAAAGACAAGAAAACTACCAGCAACCCAATTGAATTCCTTCAGCAACCACTTCTTGTAAACTTTTCACAGCGTAGGCAGCCGCTCTAGCGTCCTACTCTGCAGTGGTCAAGACTCAAGAGCACACTCGAGTTCGTACAGTCTCGGGGGCCACCTACAATAAACAAACTCCATATCCTCGACAAGACTAGCTGCATTCTTTAAATTAATATAAAAATCACAATGATTGCTTCAATAAAGTTGGCGGCGAGGAGCTTGTCCACAGGCCAGCCTACACCTCCACAGCCGCACCTCCAACAGTTCAGCTGCCCTTTGCTTCATCCTCGTCAAATTTCAGATGCTTTCGGATTTAGTCTTCTATAATGAAGAGCCACCCCAGTAAATTAAGCATAGCGCATAATAAGCGCATAGTGCGAGAGACGAGATACCGGCACTACTGTACCGTTTCAATAGGACAGACAAAGGAGAGCCACGAGAAAAGCATCAGAAAAAGTCTGACAACTGAACCTTCGGAAGAGCCAGCCGGCCCGAATGACGGAGCCCATCAGAGAAAACTTTTGTTCTTGTCTTCAGGACAATGAGGAGCCTAGTAAAGTCGAATTCTCAAAATGCGTGGGCGGCGAATGCGGTGCTGCCTCATACTTCCCGCAAAGCAATCCCTATGTGGGATTCCAACAAGTTTCTCTTGGTTTTCGATTCGACATTCGATGCAACTGAACTGAAGAGGAATTGTCGCAGACAGATGAGTGAGCTCGTCGTTGCTCATTGAATTGTCTACTTCGCAAAACTTCTCCACATCACGAAATCCACAACGTAATTGCTTTGCCAGCCTCTCTCGCAGGGGTCAATGCTGGATACTTTGTTCTTTCTTTGGTAAGATAGGAGATCCATCAACCGACCATTTAAGAGCTGGAACTGATTTTTCGGGAAGTCAAACTTCTGGAAATAATTTTCAGTAAATTTTCCTTGAGAGACAAGTAGAATTGGCATCTAACCCAAGTCGTTTCGTATTTTTTGGAGCTTTGCGGAATCAGTTATGAAATTTTGAAGTTGGAGTGGCATAAGGCTCTAATAGCGTCCACCTCCTAAAATGTACATGGCTAAAGGCTACAAAAAAGCAACATATACATATATTGTACTTTTAAGAAGGTGGGCACTTTTAGAGCTTGTACGCTTTCAGAACCTCCTACATTACAACTTTTTTCAATGGTATCATTACAGAGTTCTTGCAAAAGCAATAGGAAAACAAAAATTTAAAAACATTTCTATGGCTATCTCCTCTATATCAAACAAATATCGTCTCTACTCTATAGTAAGGAGTACCATTTTGCACAATGATTTGTTGTAATAGTAAGGCGGGAAAAATTGGTGTCATCTACAAAAATAAAGTTACTACCAACTTTCATGTTTGTGAAAACTGGTTTAACATATATGGTATACTATTAGAATAAATTTCAACTTACACTGTTTTTGTAGGTGACACTAATTAATTTATTCTAATAATCTGTGCAACATCAAATTTCAACTTACACTTATTCAAAATAATGTGGCTTTGGTAAATTAGTTTAACATATACTATTAGAATAAATTAGTGCAACTAAAACTATTCATTTAAGTTGATGTGCATAGATATAGTCAAAATTACATTTGAAAATTGATTAATTTTTATTTGTAGACAAATGAAAAGCACTAACTTTCAAGAAAAAAAAAAAAAAAAAAAATTATAGAAAATCTTTTTAGTATTTGTGGATTTTCAAAGTCAAGGCTTGTAAATACTTTGAAGTGTTATATTGGTGCATAATATGTCTTTAAATATTTTTCAAAAACATTATATCTATCAAATTTAGACACTATTACCTTATTGCATCATATATAAATGCTTAAAACCCTTTTTTTTTAACACTTCAACAAAATTCTACATTAATTATAAAATTTTATTGTAGGTAGAAAGGTAATGCATTAGAAGATTTTTGATGGCATAACATACCCGCGAGTTATTAAGCTATGGGATCTACAAGAACTGTACTTTTGTAGTGATTGTGCAACAATTTGACATGGCCAAAACCTTGTTATATCATTTTTTAAAAATTCAACTATTTTTTCCATTAAATTTTTTACTTCTAACAATTGTTTGTTTTTTTTGCCATTGAGGAACAATGAGGGGAACAAGCCCAAAACAAGTTGTTATTGCCCTCAAAACTCTCCTAATGATTTCAAATACTTTGTATCTTAACCTTTGAATCTCAAAATCTAACAAAGTTTCTTGGTGAGTTCACATTTCTTAGTCATATTTAAACAACTCAATAGAAGTGAAGGCATCTATTAGTGACATTTGAATGAATATCATAAGCAAAAATTATATTAGACATGTTTGGTAAATTTTATAAATTTGTGTCCTATTATCCATGTCTTTCCAACTTCTTTGTCTTTGTGATGAAAATTATGTAATAAACATCTATTTATATCTACATAGAAAGCTTTGATTCATTCCCAATTTGATTCATTGATATGAAAAATTATAAAGAGTATTCTTTTGAAGCAATCAATTAATCAAATGCATTTCTCAATTTTCAACTCAATTTTTTCACAATTCTCAAGAGAGAAAAAAAAAGTCTTGATAAGTCCAATATTGCTAACTACAACATACTCATTCTTTACAATTGGCATGTTCTAGAACTATTACCGATTAATAAGCCTTGTAACTCACCTACTTCTCCTGATCGGTACTGTAGCTGGCTGTTGCCATGCCGGATTTGCATGTTGACATCGAGTAACTTTTCCTTCAGCTCGTTGACCCAGGCATCCTGGCTGCCTCGGAGATGTTGTTGCGCCATGTGCAAGCACCAGCAATCGACACGTGTAGAGCGGGATATAAAGATCTTTCTTTAAAAGAGCCCGTTTCCATGGAGTCCCTGGACGTCCAGGCGGCCTCCATGGAAGCTGGATGTCCGGGCTCCCCTCCGGCATTGGGAATGTTCATGGAGAGGATCTGAAAGCATACTATCGATGGTGTTGACCTGAAGCTTGAAATGGTCGCAGGCTTGCCGTCAGTTGTGGACTTTGAGGGTGCAGCCACCCACCTATGTGCAGCCAGCAAGAGATCATACTGTAAGACAATTCGAAGATACGAGCAGCAAACTACAATCTTTTTCAACAAACTGCCAAGTTGCAAGTTTGCAACTTCCACAATCATCTTGCAACTTCAGAATATTCATTTGATGTGGAGTTACCTGTGCCTGCCAACCACAAAAAACAGGCCACGTCACGGAAACAAGATGCTGCAGATCAGGAGCTCTTAAAAAAGCCACCACGTGCAATTAGTCCCATGCTCAGCTATATACTCTCCATGCATTTGAAACATTCAAAGGAATCTATTTGTGAATGATCGGATACCTTATGTTGGTGATCTCCATTAGCGAGCCGGAAGTGATCACCAGCATATTAGCATGATTTTACTGCAAAACTTTGGCAAGCATGCTTCTTGCGTGAGACTACAGCACTCTCCTGTGAAACTTCTGAGCATGATCGCAGCTAATAATGCTACCACTTGCCTTGTGCCTTTAATGCAGGCAGTTCACTGAAGACAAAAGCAAAAAACTACAGTACAGTGACACGGACTGCTGTAGGTATGGCACCAAAATTAAAATATCAGCGCTAACCAATCCCAGGCTTTTAAGCAGACAGATTCTTAAGCAATTACTTTACATCCGGACGCTCCAAAGTATCGATCGATTGGAATAAGATAATTCACCGCAGGTGCGCGTGAACCGTAAGTAAATTATCTCCAGAAGATCGTACTCCTTGCCCGTCACGGGATTTAAGCCTTTCCGAAAATAACGCTTCCAGGAAATCATTGGCTGCCAATTAATAAGTGAAGCCTGGGTGACAGCCTGAATAGTGTGACGTGAATATTATAATATGAAATCATCCTACAGAGTACGGACATGATATTAACATTTACTGCTGATGGAAATTAAGAAAGAAAAATCAACGTCACAGCGGTTTCTTTCCAACACTGGTAATGTGTGGAACCGTGCGATTATTCGTTAAATCCATATTTTCTTAAAAGAGGGACAGTTCAGGGGCACCGTGGAGATCAGCTTGACTGATGAACTTGGCAGTTCCTCAGCTATTTCCATTTCCTTGACCCTGTCTATCGTCGTGAGAAACGGAGCCAATTTAAGTCTCCTCCTGGATCCTAAGATATATATCCAGATTAGGCGATTGAGCAGAGTGACGAGGTTGATCCTGGATCTCGATACTTCCGGAGACTCCTTATTCACTCAATGTTCACAAAACTTCGCAATTGCACTGCAGCAGGCAGGTGCAAATTAAATTCACAGTAATTTTAAATGGACGCGCGTACCTTGTACACTAGCTTGGCAAATTCGGAGGGAGAACGATCCCCCAAGCGGAGATATTTGAGGGCTAGTTTCAAAGAATTTCAATGATGCATCTGGCTTCTGATAAGTCCCTGCTAATGCGAACTACAAAATACCGCTCAGAGTATAAATGCTGACATCTTACGACTCCGCTAAAGATTACATTTCATGGATAGATAAAACAACATCGGGACAGAGAAACACACAATGTCCAAGGCTAGTAAAGCAGTCCCCAGGACATAAATTGGCATCGGTGCATGATTTTTGCCACCCAACCATGTGAAATATAATAACTTTGTATATATATGAACCATCTTACTGTTTCACTAACAGCGTTGAATCTATGAGCTACCCTAAAATTGGAGGTTATGTAGCACAACCAAACTATCGATATGCAAAGAGGACACACACTGAGGCACGCTCAATGGTCGTTCGCAGGGAAAAAGTTGGAACCCTGACCTTGAGAAAATTCGAAGTATTTGAAATACTGATGTGCAAGGAAAAAGGCAGTGCGTACCCTGAGATTGTTTCAATGAGCTTGCTGCAGCCTCGGAGGCATGAACTGTCAGGTAAGATTGCTACTCCCTCCGAGGATGAAGAAATTATCATCCTCGAACTAAAGTGCTTCATCATCTTGTTGCACGGGAGAAATAAATAATCTGAATTCTTTATCAGCTGCAAAAAGGCGCTGGAACATATATACAGGGCTCCTGTATCGCGAAAGACGATATTCGTTCTCGAATCACCGCCGAGGAAAGAGGTAATGTTTTTGCTATAGATACAAAATCCCTCATCGGAATGTTGAACGGATTATATCAGAAGATTCTGCATTTTGCCAAGGAAAAACTGCTGAATTCATTAACCTTGGTTGCAGGCAAAAGCCCCTTCTGCAGATTGAACTTCGGGTGCTGACACAGCGCCGTGACAGTCTGTCCCAAGGAAAAAAATCGATTGTGTTGTGGGCCAAAGTTTTGTCCAGGATGAGTTGGTAGCGCTCAAATGCTACCACAATGTGTGACTTGAGCTGGCCATGCTATCGTTGCCAACAGAAGGTCTTGGAGACTGATGATTTTCAAGCAATTTCGCTACCTGGGCCATGCTTGGTCGATGAGAGGGCAAAGTGTTTGTACAAAACAGTGCCGTGTCCACGAACATTGCAACTTCCTCCTCAGAGCATGTGTTCACCAACACGTCATCTAAAATTTCGTCAAAATTGTTATTATCTGCCTTGAGGCGAACCTGCAGCAAGACAGCAAACCCGCGAGATCTCATCACCCCAAAATGTAAACGCTTCGTGATGAGATTTCTTAGAATTTCTCAAAAGAACTTGTATCCAGAATTCAAGTGTAATATACATTATAGATCATGACATAAAAAGAAGATCATTTCTCACCCATTGAGGGAGACTGATTCCAGACTCTTTGAAAAGATTGTCACAAGGATGCCTTCCAGTAATAAGCTCCAAAAGGACCACGCCAAAGCTGTATATGTCCACTTTTTCTGTTGCAAGACCAGTATCGACGTACTCTGGGGAAGTTGTCACACAAATCAGTCATCCTCAGCCTTACGCTAGGTTCTTAATGCAAGAAAGAAGGAAACACAATTAGAAACAAACATTACTTTCTTACCAGGGGCCAAAAACCCAAGGGATCCTGCCACCGCCGTTGTGACATGAGTTTGATCGATGTCCATGAGCTTCGCAAGACCGAAATCAGAAATATGAGCCTCTAGGTCAGCATCTAATAGTATATTGCTGCTCTTAATATCTCGATGAATAATTCGAGGAACACAGTCATGGTGTAGATATGCCAGGCCTCGGGCAGCTCCAATCCCTATCCTTACTCTAGTGTTCCAATCTAGAGGATTGAGCCCCGCTGCTTCAAATCCTGCACAAATGGATAAGTGCACCTTCTTTATCAGCTCTGAAGAAAACTTCAACTGCATAACCGACACAATATGAGTACAGGATAAATTTGAATGAGGTGGAGTGATGACACACCGTGCAGCCATGTGTCCAAGCCTCCGTTCCCCATCAAGTCATACAGGAGAATGTTAATATGCGGTGCGCTGTAATAGCCACGAAGAGAAACTAAATTCTTATGTTTAAGATCAGCCAAGGTCTCCAGTTCTCGTTCAAATCCCCGCTCCCGATCAATTCCTCCCCTAGACAATTTCTTGACAGCAAGTACAGTCTGATCATCTACGACAAGTCTGTACACTGTACCATAGCCACCGGTTCCGATTATATCGTCAGATGTAAGTTTCTCAATTCTCTCCATCATACAAGTCGAGGAAGGCGTCGATTTACCAGACATTTGGAACATGACCATCTTCCCACCTACATCCAAATCCAGATGTCAGAGCTTAATGAGTATACCAGAAGTATTAGAAGGATTTGAAAAGTACAAAGATTTTTTAATTCAAGCTCTGAGCAAAAAATATTGTACCAGAAAGCTTGATTTCGCAGATGTTGTGCTGTCTCGTCCGCCGCCAATACCAGAGACCGACTAAAAACAGCTTGGATAGTGCGATTGCAGCAACGCAAACAACGACGATGATCACGATGCTAATCGTCTTATTCTTAACAAATTGCACACCGTTTCTGTCTCTTTTCACAGCAACTGTCACACAATAACAATAAAGATAAAGTGAGTTCATGTTCTGCAAAATTATTGAGAACTAATTACAGATACTCAAGTAAGCGAACTGCAAAGAATTTAATGGCTGTGACAACGTGTTCGTATTTTGCAATCCTTTCGCAACATCCAAAACCACAATAGAATGCCACACAATAATCCAACTGCATCAGGTCACAAATGGTTGTAGAAACATATTTACAGAATTGAACACCGGAAGCATTACTTCCTAGTAACTGTAATGAAATGCAATGCCAAAGGAATAGTGAAACTCACAGCCATGAACAGGTGCAGCAGTGGAGATAGTGTCTTCCAAAAGTAATCTTCCTGTGTCAAAAGTTTCTGTGATGGGAAAACCGGAGAGACTGTTGTGTTGGTACCTGCATACATTGCAATGCTCGTCATGGAAGAATGCCTCCCAAGCATACATCGAATCTTGGATTGTGCATATTAACGACTTGAAATTCAAAATTATAACTCAACGCTACAGATATGCTTACGACGCAATAGAGAAAGATGATAGGACCCCTCCTTGTGGCAGAAGCCCTTGAAAATTATTTACGGATAAATTACTGCGAAAGACACGCCACAGAAAATAATGTCAGATCATTATAAAGCCAGAAAATTGTCATGGGAATGCTACAAGGTGATCATAATACGAACATAATTTTGAAGGTACTCCTATACTATCTTGTCTGCTCAATCGCAAGTCTAGTACACAATTCTCTAAATTTAAACAAAAAAGGTTTCGTCTGAATCGAGTCGACGGGAATATAAAGTGATGCAGAATGCTTACAGAGATAAAAGTTTTGTCAGTCCATTTAGGCTCGCCGGTACTGCACCTTGCAACTGATTATCGGACAGATCTCTGCAAACACGTATCATCAGTAAAACATAACCCTGAACCTCTTCAATTGCGGATTGATCACTCACTCAAACAATGCACATGTGTCTTGACTCTTACAATTCCTCAAGATTTCGTAGAAGGCCCAGCTCTGGCGGGATCATACCAGACAAGTAGTTGGAATGCATGTTTCTGCACAATTATTGCAAGACTGGAAGCTATTAATCGCAAGATTTGTACTTCTTCCAATTTGGTTCCCAACCACACCCCACGAGTACCACCACAAAAAAATTTTAAATTGGAGTACAGGGATATAGAAGATTCACGCACAGACTTCTTAAGGTGGTGCAATGCCCCCAATGTGATGGTATCTCGCCCTCCAAAGTATTGGATGACAAGTCTCTGCAAAGCCAACAGGCATTATAAATAAATAGAAGCGACATTAAGACAAACACTAAATAACCGATTCATAAGAGACAAGAGAACCAAATTAATTTTTCCGACTTACAATGCTTTCAGCCATTTCAACTTCCTCGTTTCCAGAGAGAGGTTGCCGCGGAGTTTCTTGTTTGACAGATTTCTGCACCATAATTGTGATAAATAATCGGAGTCAGACATTTACCTAGGCAGATTTTACATGAGCTTCAAAGTTCAGGCAATAGTGGAGTGCGAATTGAGGCCGCCGTGCAGGGCAGGACAGGGAGGTGCTCACATGACCAACACGTGAGATTCACAGGAACACTGAATGCCAGTCCACCGACAAGGTGTTCGGTGTGCTGAATTCCAATCCTTGAGGCCACTCTCGTCGACAGAGGCATTGTATACAAAGTCCAGAAGGGCATGACCTGCACACAATTCGGTGACCGTCAGGACGATGGATCTAATATTGAGACCCCTAATGGTGAGGGAGAGGCGAAAACTAGCTTGCGCATCGTCCGCACCGGGGCGGGCAGCACTAATAGGACCTCCAAGAAAGAGGAACGAACTAACTCTTATTCAGTTCTTTCACGTTCCTTGGCATAAATAGGGTTAAGAATATCAAAGGCAGTGAAATTGTTGGACGTTCGATGCAATCGATTTGTTGCGAGAGAATATTGCGCAAAGTTGAAAAGAAGATTCCTGTGCGTGGAGGTTCAAGACAGAAATACACGTAACTAGTAATGGTATTCGTTCCTCAACCTCAAGCTAATCCATTAGACAGGACACATTATTTCTATCTTATCATAACTAGATTGCATACTAGGAGAGACATTAACGCCAAGCCAAACCACCGACAGAAAGCAAAGTATAGAAGTAGGATCACCTTCGAGATTCAAAGCCATGCCAGAGATTGGAATGCGGTAGATACAGAATAGGACGCCAACGAAGCCCCATGGCCACATAGCAACCGAATTTGCAGCCTCTTGCCTACTTCCGGAGAAGCACTCCAACTGCTTCGATTGTTGACAAGCCACCTGTGCAACAACTTATTTAACTGCTAAGTCTTCCTGGTCCTCCCAATCGGAACATGAATGGCGCACATCTGAGAAGAGTAGCGCAGGCTGTTGATGCCTCCAGGTAGAAGATTACCTCACAGTCATAATTCTCACTCGATCGTTTCCGAAACAGCTGAATGTCGATTACTACGATACAAAATACTCAGAAAACGAAGTAAAAACGAGAGGAGTTCTAGCAAAGAAGCGAGGCCGGGCTTTCTACCCTCCGAAATACTATCACGGCAAGCTTGATGTAAAATCCCCGAGCCTACAAACAGAGTAACTCGCCTCGCAGCCTCGATCCACGCTACAAACAATTTTCCTTCGAATTAAGAACGAGGATCTTTCGACAATGCCGCAACTAATTCCACCTAGAAGCAGAAGCGTGCAATAGAAACGGCGTTTCGGAACTTCATCAAGAAACAGCATGTTGAGCCCTGAATCCAACAAGAGCTACACTACTGATCACTACTTGCTACTGCACTCTCCACCATCGCTAGTAGGCCGGTGACAAGTCCACATCCTCCAGAGGACCGACCCAGCAGAACACACCGCACAGGCGCACACACACCTTGAAGTGTGGGCTCCGCCTTCCAGCGGCTTTGCCCTCGAGCGTTCACACAGAAGTTAGCCACAACAGTTTGCACCTGAATGTCGCCAGCCCTAACTTTCCGGAAAGTAGCCTTCCAAGGTCAATGACCCCTGCATGCTCCATGGCAAGTCCACTGACACACAAACTCCATGCTCTTGTTATATATGACACACTCTCTCACTCTCTCACTCTCTCACTCTCTCTCATGTCATTTGGCGCCAGATATGATGGGAAAAAAAGCAGCCGGCCGGTGGAGACTATGCATCCACCTTCTTGACTGCCATGCCGCGACAGTACACCAAATTATCGACACAGACTGACTCGAACTTTCAAAATTCATTTCGATGAAAGCTACTCAAGGCTCGTGTGGAGTTTCTTGTACAGTACAACGCCGAGCGAGACAAAAAAATGGCAAGTAACTTACCGACCACAGAGTCGGGCAAACATTTTACAAATCTGGTGATGCCGCTTGCAACAGAGATTTTTACTGCGGACAAATAAGTTAATGATTTTTTCTTGCTCCTATGCTATGATACATGACCTAGCAAATGATTCTCTGGAGCTCTGGTACATGTGCATAAGTTATAGGACGAGTAGAAACCCTCGTGAGGCCTATCAAGAAATGCGTTTTGGGAGCTGTATGTGGCATCTATGAACGCAAAATGTGTGTGCCGGTGCGGATTTCATTGTACTGAATTGAATATTAGAGCGACAATGCTCTTGTCTTGTGGTAGGCAAGCTCTTTCTGCTGGATGGACTTCCTGCTTCAACTGAACTGGGGATGGCGCCCCCATTCTGCGAGAGAGGATGTGGCGCGAACAAATTCCTCATTGATCCTTTACTCTCTACTTGCGGCTGTTTGTGCTTTCCCTCAATTTGTATACCTTTCCTTAACCCTTAACAGGGCGGTTGGTTTTGGTTTTGTTTTTTTGTTTTTTTGTTGTTTTTTTTTTTGGGGGGGGGGAGCAAAACATAGCCAGATTGCACTCAACAAAATTTGTTTGGCTAAAAAATGGTGAAAAAGCATAAAGTTGTTTGCCGAAAAACTTCAATTAAAAAAAATTGTGGATGAAATCACCAAATTATGGATGAAAATAGAATTAGGGATACATGTGATATGTGCTAATGTAATATTTTCTATCCAATATATAGATGAATGTTGAAATTTGGGGCACTACTGTAACATTTTATATCGCCAATTTGGCACTTTATAAAAAATGAAAAAAAAGCCTTGACCCTTAACCTTGTAAAGACAAGCTGGTCTCCACTGAAATCATCATTTTCTATTACCATGGGAATCAATTGCTTAAAAAAATGGAAAAGCATTCATTGGAAGTCAAACTATTGGACAAGATGTTCCCTTTTCACAACAAAACTTGGGGAGGATGAATAGTTGCACTTCTACCCTATACAAAAGAATTCTCTATCATTGACCCTTGCTAGGTTAAACATTGAAGGGATGACCCTCGAAATCATCTTTTTCTATTACCATATGAATCACTAGCCTCCAAAAGTGCAAAAGTAGTCAACTAATGTAGAAGATCTTTCCTTTCCAAATCAAATTTTGAAGATGAATAGTTGTACTTTTGTCCTATACATTTTGATTCCTTGTCATCCATCAGACACAAAACATTTGCTGTGGCATTCAATAGTTAATCTTGAAAGTACAAGACAAATCACCAAGGTATTTTGCCCAAAAATGCTCTGGTTTTTTTACTATAGGTACATCACAAATACTGTAGAAAGAACATTGTCACTAAAATATCACTATAATGAAATCCATATCGAAATCTTCACAGAAGTGATTTCCACAATGATTTGGAAAGTCATTCGTCGACCACTTTTTGGTTGTAACGTCCTTTTATAGAGTTCACTTTGAAGGATCTCACCCCCTTGTGATTAAGGTAGTCAAAAAAAATACTTTGATTATTGGTTTATTCTTTGTTTCTACAACAATAATAGTGAAGTCATGCATCCATTGGACCTTTAGGGCTGCAACATCCCTAGAGGGTTGACCCTAAAAGACAAGCCTACAACCACTTGTTTCAAATTTCAAAGTTCTATTCTATATGCTCATATTTTGCATGTACGTATGATTGATTTTTTATTTTTTTATTTTTCAAAGATGTAAGCACACATCTTCTATAAGTCATAAAATTTTCAGATCTTATAGTGAAAATTTGAATTACTATTCATTTTGAAGAAAAAGAAAAAAGAACATATTAAATACAAAATATGGTCAAAAATCTGAAATTTCATCCATTATGAGTAAATATTGGTTTAGAATATCAAGGTGCAAAAATATTTACTATGTCGTTCTCAAATTAGAAAATCAACACTTCAAAGTATTGGGCCCAAAGTTCAAATTGCAATGAAATACAAAATTTTAGGAATTTTTCAATTTTTCAAACTAAAGTAGGAACTAGACTTGATGAACTTCATTTTGGTAGTTGGATTCAAATTCATAAAAGATCATTTTCATAACCCAAATTTATATAAGACAAAGACCTAGAAGATGTTAAAATACATCTATACACTAATTTGTGGATCAAGCATCTTCTTATGTAAAGTAAAGAAAACAAGTTTATAAGTATGTTCCATGACTAAATTATTTGACTTAAAATTTTTGTACTAAATATTTTGAATTTCAAATTTTGTATATTGAAGATTTGATTTGAAAGTCTATAAATAAATAAAAAATAAAAAATGTGATTTTTGTTCATTAAGAAATTGCAAAGTAGAAGTAGGTGCAAGATTGAAGGAGATACAAAATCATCAATGGCTTTATCTTGAATTGAAACATATTGATCACATTGGTTAGATTGTTCTAGCAAGCATACTTAACCTTGTGGAGATTTTTTTCTTTGAAAATTGTAAAAATTGAATTCAAAAACAAATCCAATACTTTATTTTCTCAAAAGGTTTCTCTAATTGCTTGTAGAACAAAAAGCTCCATAACTTTCACATCACTAATCCAAATAGATTGAATCAAATCTTTTTATATAGAATAAAATGTAATTTGTGAGAAATTTTTTTAATTATATTTCATTTTTGTGTATTTTTTGGCTACTTGATTTCTCTTGTTTTGAGTTTATTATGGTATAACTTTTGCACTAATCAAAATAAAAATTACATTCCTTGAAATTCATTTTGTCGAGAGAGGGGATACTAGAACTTCATAAGTTAAAGAAAAAGTTTTATTTTTATTTTTAAATTTTAGACTATTTTTATTAAAAGAAATATCCCTGAAAAAAATAAAATTAGTTATGTTTGTTTGAGATTTCTTTTCAAGGCAAACATTATTAAATTAGACCATTTTATTATCACAGTTATTCTTTTTTCATGTAATATTTTTTTGTTAAATGTCTTTCAAGATTGTAGCATTTTAAACTTAACTCTAAAATTTTCAATATAAAATTCAAATTCCATAATTTAAAGATTAAACTTACAAACTCTAATATTAAAAATCTAACTATTTATAGATTCAATTTTATTATCTTACAAACTAAGTATTGACATCTATATTAAAGTTTGTAATATATGGCACTATATTTTAGCCACCAAGTGAAGTGAGTCTTCCTTCCAATACTTGTACCTTAAAAGAAAAAAGAACAAAAATATGATGTATGAAACAGGGACCTTATTTCCACTCTTCAAGGATTTTTGGCCATAAAAATTGATATAAAAGATATGAAAATTTTAGGTAAGAATATAGGATTTTTACAAAATAAATTAGATATCCATTTATATTTATATTTCAAAATATAAAAACAATAAACTAGAATTGGTACCTAAAATCATTTTTTAGGTGTCAATTGACATTGTATGGTTGTGTATATATGACCTCAAAACAAAAATATGATTGATTTACAAATTTCAACTTGACATTAGAAGGGAATCTAAAGAAAAGAATTTATATGTCCTTTTAGAGAAAGTATTGGAGCTATAGTGGAGCTTAAAAAAAAACAATTTTAAGTACTCATTTTAGAGACATAATTGCAGAGGGGACTAGATTAAAGGCCCTTGGCTTTGTTGATGTGGAATTTAAAATGAAAATATAACTATTTTGGGAAAACATCATTTGTATGAATACAATAATATTGAAGTATATTAATTAATCCTAGAGGAACATATTATATTAAATCATCACTAAAATCATACTATTTAGTATAGGGTGAAATAATATGATACAACAAACGATACTCTATATTTTTAACCTTGATAAGCATTACAATCTCATATATATTACAAAAATTTATCCCCTTTTTTAGATCCTTGGAGAAAAATGTTATATGTTAGACATTGTTAATTCTTGAAAATACCCTCTATAAATAGATTTTGCTATGTATAAGAATAGCCCTAAAAATGATAAGTTAAAATATAGATTATTTGTTAATATCCAAAAATTTAAATATATATTAAACTAGAAACATCTAAAAGTGTCCATGTATCCACTAATGCACAATAGATTTTCCTTGAAGTGTCCCTAGACTACTATTACCTCTAAAAGACTATTGGGCCTTCAAGAAACAAATTGGATTTTGGGCACGTACCTATAGTCTCAATTTTTGTCATATTCTTTTTAAAACTTTTTTGTATATAGAAAAACTGATTCACTTGGTGAGAATATAATTTTTTTATCATTAGGTGCTCCAAAACAAAACTTATGCCCAAATAAGCTTAGAACAGGGAAGACAAGGCAAATAAAAAAAATTTGAAAAATTTAAATTTTGAATTTTGAATTTTTTCTTCATAGACTATGTTTTGCCTACATGTAGAGCTTTGGTTCATTTCATTTAGATAATTGATGTGAAAATTATAGACAATCTTGTTTTTTAGATAATTAGATTATCTTCTTGAAAAAATGACTCATAGGATTTATTTCTGAATGCAATTTTAACCCCTAAAAAACAATAATGTAATCTTTGGCTATATAGCAATTTTGGACAATTACATAAGAATGGAGATTTTCATATTTTTGGCCCAAATTTCAATAGAAGGTAGGGACTAGAAAATATCTTTCATATGCACTAAATTTCATGACATTTGGAAATATGAGTAAAAAATTATGGCCATATATGTTACTTTTTTGTAAATGGGCAATCCAAGAAAATCACAAAAAATTCTTTTTTTTAGAAACAAAACTTTGAAATTGGTTTCCTAGAATTATATATATGTGGAAAGCTTTTAATCATTCTATGTCAATCAATGAACCAAAAATTATGAGGATTTGTTGTCTTGCAAGAAGTTATGGATTTCCTACTCTAAATAAATTTTGAAGATTTTTTTATCTTACTCAATTTCCAATATTTTATTAAAAAAAAAAAAATCATAGGATGTAGATTGTTTACTATAACATTTCAACCATTGGGATTGGCATTTTTCAATTCCAAAATAAATAACTTAAAAAATTTGGTATTTTGAATCATTCTCTACTACTACCTACTTACTATTTTTTTCTTATATATATTGTACAATTCCAAATGATCTAAAATTTTTCAAGCATGTGGTCAACTTGTTTACAAAAAAGAATCCAAAGACCCATTACCATTTTAGACATTGTTTCATAAAAAAGTGAGTTTGTAAAGTGCAATTGCCTATTTTTTGCAAGGCTAAAAAAATGATTTCAGTGAATTTGAATGTTTGTATCTTGCAATCTATATAGTAGAAAATTCTGGAAATTTCACTACATGTTTTCAAGTTAGAATACTAGAAGATCCTATAGTTATATGTGACCAAAAAAATTCTTTCAAAAATTTGGTATTTATACTAAAAATGGTAATTTTTGAGCATTTTTGATAAAATTATAGTCATAGAACTTTAGGGGCTAACAATTAAAAAAAAAAAGTTCCACTTGATTTAGTTTCTTGCTAGAATGATCTCACCCTTGAAATTAGTGCATTTCAAATCCATATTAGAGATATTAATAATTTTCCTTCTATCTTGTACATACTTCTACTTAACAATTTTTTTAAGAATGAAAATTAATTAATTTTTTTTTCTTACCTATACTTTCAACTCAATTTTCCATCATGATAATTTAACCTCAAAACTTTGTAGTGCAAAAAGTTTATGTTAAGAAGGCTCAAAGTTAAATAATTTCGTCCCACAATGTGCAAAAAAACTTATTTTCTTCACTTTAAACACAGATATCTTTTAATCCATGTGATCAAAATTTTAGAAATTTTATCTACACATTTTCATACAACCTAGGTGTTAGATCCTATAATTAGATGTGCAAAACAAATAATTTTCAATTTTTTTATTCTTTGCTATAAAAATGGCAATTTTGAGTGTTTTTTGGAAGAAAAAAAAGTCCTTGGTCATTTGGGGATTAAAGTGTCTATTTATAGTGTCATTAAACTATCACCTTCAACTTAATTGTGATTAGTTGACTATTGATTTTGTCAAAGTTTGGTTTCAAATCTAACTATATGATGAAATTAGTGGTCTAGGGAGCTTCCACTTTGAAAGTTCTTAAAAATTACATGTCATATCCAAAAAATCATTTTTTTTAAATCAATGATTTTTAATTGCTATTATTACAAAAAGTATTTTTTTTCTAGAGAAAGGTGCCACCAGCTATTGTGAATTGCTTATATTGACAATTTCAGTTGTTTCCATTGTATTTGTTACATGTTAAAATGCTATGTGTGTTAACCTTTGAACAACATGGAGAATCTCCGTGAAAATCATGTGTTTTGATATGGTGTGCATTTTTGGATTAAAAAAATAAAAAAAGTACTCATTGAAAGTCAAGCTACAATCCAAGACCTTCTTTTTCCTACAAAATTGGGAAGATGAATAATTGCACTTCTGTCCTACACAACAAGATCTTCTATCATTCATCAACTAGAAAATGGCTGCCGAGATATTTATGGATTAAAAAGTCGTCTCTTCCCTACTTGTAAGCTATATAAGATCATCAGTACACTACTGTTAGTACTAATTTTCTCACATTTTTTTCCTGCAGGTGACACTAATTTCGCGCCCTCACTAATAGGAATAATTAGTATAGCTCTCCGAGCACTACACCTGGCTACAAGCCAGTTTCTCGTCGACCATCGTCCTTCCGCTTGCACACACGCATTGTCTTCATTTCTTCCCTCTTGGTCGAATTCCACGGCGTGCGATTCTTCCGATTCTCGCAGGTACTTACTGTCACTCATTGACGATTCAATTTTTCTTTGAAAAGCATTAGATCCTTATCAATTTCAACTTCTCTTCCCTTTTCTCCACAGTTTTGCGAAATGTTTTTGGTTTGTTGAAACTTTTTTATTTCTTAGATTTGGTTTGCTACTGGAGAGATTCTGTCTGCTGATTAGATGCGTGAATGATGTCAGAGAGTGAGATTTGCAAATTTCTGAAGAGCTGATTAGTGGAAGGGCGAGGGATACAAGTTTCGCGTTTATTATTTGATCTTGCTTATTGAGGAATTTGGGAGTTTTGTGGTTTTGTTAGATGTGATTCTTTTGTTTGAGACTAGGAGAACAGTATTGAGGGAGAGTGGCAGTGGAATTCTTGGATTAAATCCGATGTTTCTTGAAAATTGAGCGGGCGTCATCACGTTTGGATTGTATTTAAGGTTTGGGCGTACTCTTCTGAGTCCCGTGTGCCTGCCTGCACGAGGAGATAGAATTTTCCAGGTTATGATTTGTCTGTGATTTAAGAAATTCATCTAGTGGAAGAAGTGCAATTATCTTCACCTCCGTGTGTAGTGTTTTTGAATAATCGAATGCCGTTTAATAAGCGTTTAGTATCTCCAGCGTTTTTGCTGTTCGTAGGTGTGAGCAGAATATATGGTGGAGGAATTCATGATTACAGGAATTTCCTCTGCTATTCTTTAATTTTCCCTTCTGCAGTTTTCTTTAAGGTCCTCACGATTTTGATACTTTTGAACAAATGCAATGATCATCACACAGTTTTAAGGGAACCTATCTGGGTAGATGATTGGCTTGCATCCACTCTAGTGTATTAGCAGTACTGTGTAGCTTGGGGAATTGCAGGAATCGATGCATTTGAAAGCTGCAATTAGCTTAGAAATTCACACGACAGTCTCTGATATATTCTAGAATACAAGATCTTTTTAGGGTTTTGAGGATACATTCTATAACATGAGGGTTCTAGCAGACTTTTGATGGGTGATACAATGAGTATGGAAGGAGGTGTGCTGCTTTTTGGAAAACTTCACCTTAGTTTTAGAACAGAGTTATGAGCTTAGCTGCGCCAACAAATCTGCACTCAAGTATTTTTGCGTTTAAGATTTCATTTAAAAAGGAATCGGATTTATTCAGATGAGCTGCAATCCATTTTGTTGGGCACAGAGTATTTGAAAAAACAGTGTTTGATTTACTGTCTTTTGGACCTAAGATTTTGATTCGAAAGCTGATGACTCCTGATGAGTGGAATTGATTCTCAATCATATTCGTCTCTTAGTCTGGGCAGGGAGGTTCTTCATGAGATCTTCATCTATCTAAGGTACTTCTGTGTGGCAAGGACAGTTGCAGATTTTCAGTATTGCTTCTAAGATAATCTCAACCTTCAAGCGGAGGGAAGTGACGACTCATGGGAAACTCTTCATCCACCAGTGAAGGTATGCTTCAAGTCTTTCATATATATGGACTCCTCTATATGTAGACATGTCATTCCCTCTACCTCATGTCTAGACTCATGTTAATACCGCAGCTTTCACCGCTGAAAAGAGGAGTTTACGACTTCTGGTAAACAGTATTATCCCAAATCTAATCATGTCCCACCATTCTCCCATTCCGAGCCTTAAATAGATTGTGTGGCTTAATGTCTGTGCCTCCTTCAAGATTCGCATGTCCTTAATATGAAAGTTCCATTCGATGCTCTAAGAAGTACCCCTATAAGACTGTCACCTAAGAGGCTGAACATGGGGTGCCAATAGGAGGTGGAGCCCAAGAACATTCTGAACTTGAAAGGAAATTGCAATCCGACCTGGCTTATTTAAAGCGTGCCTTTTCGACTCTGAGTGCCTCTGAAGATGTCCAGAAACATTCGATTCCCCTTTCGACACTTGAGGCAAGCTCTACACACTTTGAGTAGTTACTGTGAGTGCTGTATTCGTCTCTTTCATAGTGCCTAAGTTTTACTCAATCTCATATATGTCCTTAAAAATTTGTTGCCCTGTACCGACGCCTTTTCAAAGATCGCAGCTGCTGTTTTCAAAGTAGAAGCATGTAATGAATTTCAAAAGCATGGAAATGGCATTTGCAGAAAGTTTTCAATCTGGCTCCACTAAATGTGGTAGATAAAGTTCCCTCGGCCGACCAATCTGCCCTTCCGTTGTTCATCTCGGAGATTGGACCAGCCATTACTCAAACATTTTTCAACAGCGATTCGGGACAGGTCAGAAATTTACAACTCTCATTTTTCAACTAGAATCCGCATATCCTATCCTCTTACTGAACAATTTTTATCGTCTGTTCATCACAACTTCACAGATTTATAGTTTTAGACTCTCTTAAACTGTGAACTGTCCTTCCTGATAAGCACGCTGAACACATCATGTCTATATATTCTGGGATGGCAAGTCGAACATCAGCAGATGACGATTCCCTAAGTGAATAAGATATTTGCCTTTTAAGTATTTGCTACCCTTCTACATCCTGAAACATGATTCCGTCGAATTTTAATATGAAAGTAGCTCCACGTACTGTCCACTCTGATTTTTCTACTCAGTCGTTAGCCTGCTTGTACTTTGGCAGGTGGATTGGCCTCTTTTCCTTTCGGGATACGATATGTGTTGCAAACAAGGATTAGGTGCAGTCAAATTAAAATTGCTCTTTGCCGTGTTCGTAAAAGGCAAGCATGAGCATGAGTTACTCCCTGGATTACAAGTTGAAGGAGTTCAAGATTTAACTGGGTTTATCACCATGAGCCAGCTACAAGATGTTCTCTTGCTTTGCTGGCTACTAACGTGTCACTCAAGACTCGACAATGTAGAAGATGATAAGGTTTGTGACCCGTTTTCGTACAAGTAAGCTATATTTGTTTTTAAAGTTGATTGTCTATATTTTTAACTATTTAAAACTTGTGTTTGTTCATTGTTCACTGTTCATGACATTTTATTTGAAATCTGGTCATGTCGATATTCCATGAAGAGAGAATGATGAGGATTTCTGGATTACTATTGTTCTTCTTAGGACCGTTGTGTGTAAGGCTACAAGCCAAGGTTATGTTATATTCTACGTCTCTTTAGGCTTCTTTGAAGTACGCGCTCCGATATCGCTTAACATGAAGTGATTTGCTGATTGAGGATGCTCACTTGACAGGAACTGCATGTAACGCTGCCGAATTTGCATCCGCTGCTTGCTTCCTGCTACACTGCTGCAAGCGGGGCACCTGCTGATACAGTTTGGAAAGGCAAGGAGGAAATATTAGTGGAAAAAGTGACATCTTGGGTTCTGGAAACTATTCCTGGCATTACGGACTGCTTTGCTCGATACGTCAGGGCACACCTGCTGCGACTTGCTTCTCAAGATGAAAGGGTGAACTCTTTGCAAGCCACTCTAAAGACTCGTGCTGATGGTCTCTAGTTTCAGGAATCAACAAATGTACATAGTTATAATTGATTTTACCTCTTTGACGGGTATACGCATCCTTTCTCTTTACTATGCTGTTAGATTTCATTGCAATTTGGTGAAGCTTCTTCTCAAATTATCTGTGTGATATTCAGAATGCCAAATTGGACGATAAGCCTGCTCTTCAAGAAGATACAGGAATGGCAGGCAAAACGGAACTAGTGTCGAATACAGAAGTGGTTGCACCAGGGCTGCTCACATTAGGAACGGCATGGGTAATTGGGCTGTCTCAAAGAGACTCTAGCGGCTCCGACCTTGTTACAGCTGCTTGCGATCTATGGGGCTCTTCTAATAACTATCCACCGCTATTGTACAGGTACTGTTCACTATTTTTATCATATGTAATGTATTTGAGGCCTTGTTTGTTCTGCAATCAATGAGCTCGCCTTGACTTGTGATTTATGACACGAGGAGCGATGCCCCAGGATCTTATTGTCTAGTCCTCGGTACTGCTAGGAGAATCTGCCTAACAGCACCATTTTAAGGCATTCTGCTATTTCCTTGAATTTAGTACTATTTTGTTCTAGATATTACCACTACTATTTTAAGTATATGTCGTTTATGGTCCAATTTGTAGGACTATTGACTCTTGATAATGTTACTAAATTCAAAGATTTACGTTATATTTGCATTGCAGATCTAATGCCTGCAATGCGTATTCTTGTGATCTGAGTACCGAAATCCATATCTTTAGTCCTCTAATTTGCTATTGCCCTTCATTATGTGGTACAGGGCTTCAAGTCACGGAAGAGGAATGAGCCGATTCTGGACTCGAGTGGAAGGTTACAGAGCTCCTGTGTTGATGTTGATGTCCGGGACTTCGACAGAGGGTGATAATAGTGAACTCAGAGGAGAGAAGTGGGTAGTAGGGGCTCTGATTCCAGGAGGATTTGAGAACAAGGGAGTCTTTTATGGAACTTCTGGTTGCTGCCTCTTTGCAATCTCACCGCATTTCATGCCTCTGCGGTCAACTGGTATTTCTTCTTTTCCTTTCTAAGGCTCGAACGGATCTCTTTTGACCTTCATTGTGATCTTAGTGAGGAGATTTCTGTAATAGAGGATCGAAAGTCCTCGCGCAATATGCTTGGGCATCTTTGGAATTCTGACCTGTCGGAAACGTAGTCCTCATGGAAGGATAACGTACTATTTTCCGCTTCCTAGTCGAATATTTGTACTGGGAGTTGTTTTGCTATCAATATCAAGATGAACCGAAGCTTTGCCGTTGAGTTATGAGTGTTACAGGTTCACAGATCATAACAGCTCATTCCGCCACTATTCATGATTCACATAAGATTCGCATTTGTGTTATTTTGCAGGGAGGGAGACGAATTTTGTCTACAGCCACAAGCGCACTCCTGGCACAGTTTATAGTTCTCATCCAAAACCAGAGGGAGTTGGTTTCGGTGGTTCACAAGGGAAGGAGCGTTTGTGGCTAGATGATGAGTTTTTGAATGTCACAGTTCAGCATCATGCGTTGGACAAATCTTATCATCCTGGATCTCTTTTACCAGGACAGGTAAAGTTATATTCTACAATATGTTTCAAACATTTAGAAAGGGCTTGGTCTTCGTTGGTCTTCATAACTACTCAAACTCTGAATAGTTGTGCACTGACGAGCGGTCATTCCAGCAACCGATCCAGTTCTTGCAGACTATAATTCTTTTGTGTGAGGGACAGGGTTATGGAGCTGTGAAGGGCATAGTTGGCGAAGTGGAAGTGTGGGGTCTTGGAGGGGTGAGTGCCGATGAGCAGCAGGCCAAGTATCAACACCGAGAAAACATGTTCTCTGAGCAAAGACGAAAGGTATGTGGACAGTTCTGGGATAACAAACCAACGAAAACGAACTTTTAAAATATAGTATTGTGTTCAAGTATTTCAAGAGTTTCGAGGGGAGATATTTTGGTGCAGTGATGTTATCTCACGATTTGCCTTCTGTAATCTACGTCATTCAGGTGGATTTGAAGAACTTTGGAAACTGGAAAGACTCACCTGAGGCATTGATGATGGATATGGTTTCCAACCCCAACAAACCGCCCAAGGAGGAACGTTAAGAATTTGACCTTCAATCTGGGCTAATCGACGAACTTCTTGCCGATGGTTTTCAGATTCCACTGTTAGGTATTATCTGATTGTGTGATCCTCTGTTAACTAAATTCAACTTCTTTTCATGTAGCTTCTATGTCCATACTTCAGAACCCGGAAACCCGAGGAAAAGAGGTACAGTAGAACCTCCCTAAGTCGATCCTCCGTAAGCCAATAAACCTCTGTAAACCAATCTTGTCAGACCGGTCCCGGACTGGGACACATAACAAAGGTTGTGACTGAAAATGGCCCTCCAGAAGCCATTAAACCTCCCTAACGTAATCTTGTCAGACCGGTCCGGGACCGATCGGTTTAGAGAGGTTCTACTGTATTCCCAGGTTTATACTTTGTAAGCTCTCCAAAGACTTATTGTGAATAGTTTCAACTGTCAATTATTATATGCTTTTTAGTGTATAATATTAAGATTTGATTCATCATTTTCATCTAAATTTTGTATAGAGGATTGCTTGAACACTTTCGCAGCAGATGGTGTTGAAAATTCGCTCTTTTTGTGTTACTGATTTTTCTACAAAAAGAAGATGCATAATCCACAAATCAACTAAACTTAATTATTTTAGTGCAATTTGAATTTTGGGCTTATTAATGCAGTATATTGATTTTCTAATTAAAGGACGAGATTGAAATTTGGTTTACACCATGATGTTCTACACATTAATTAAGTCTTTACTACAATTTGAATTTTTCAGAAATTCTTGAAAGTGGAATATTTTGAATATATTTTATTGCAATTTAACCTTGGACCTATTATCATGGTCTATTGGTTGTTTTGTTTTGTTTTTTTAATTTATAGATTGACATATTTTATTATTATTTGCATTACAATATACACTTATGATGAAATTTCAAATTTGTTATGTGATAATATGTTGTATTTGATATAGATTTTTTCACTTTGTCTTCCAAAATTTACTATGCAAAATTTTGAATATTTTATGAGTTATAGAAGAAATGTGATTTAGTTTTTGAAAAATAAAATAAATTTTTTTCATTTATACATTTTGGCCCAAAGCTTGTTTTTGATTTTTTTTAAAACATTCAAAACAACCATTTCTATTGCAAATAACAAAAATTAATTAATTATTTCTTTTGCATATCTAACAATGGAATCTTGTACTAGACTAATGTAATGATGTGTGGAAGAAATTTGATTGTGTACATTGCAAGATAATTGCATTTAAAGTGAAGAAAACAAGCTTTTTTGTACCTTGTCCAATTAGATTTTTTGGCTTTAAATCTTCCAAACTTAAAATTTTTGTGCTATTGATTTTGTTTTATAATCTATTGGGTTGAAGATGTGAGTTCAAATTCTAGGGAAAAAAATTCAAAAAAACTTGCACTTAATTTTCAATCATTAAGAAATTGTCAAGTAAATTGAAGAAAAACCTAAATTAATTGCCCTAAGGACCAAAAGTATCCTCATATAGTTTCAAGTTTAATTCAAAGTGCTGTAACTTTTGCATCTCATGTCCAAATTCAATAAAACTTGTTAGAAATTTTTCTCTCTATCTTCTAGTTTGTGTGGTAAAATTTTCAGATCAATCCAAGATGTACTGATTTTTGGAAGCCAAATCGAAGTTCATAGATTCAATTTGAATCCACCAAACTGCATTTGATGCTTGCAACTTTGGGGGTTTGTATCTCCTTCATCCAATGTTCCTTTTCAAAAAAATTTGTTGGGTTATGTTTCCCTTGAAGTCTTATTATTGTGGTAAAATTTTCATATAGTCCAAGTTGTTATGAATGATTGTTTGGGAACAATTCGAAGTTCAAAATCCCAACATTTTTGGATTATAGTGAACTTTGGCAATTTGTTTCTTCTCCATATAGTGTCTGTTTCCAATAAAAAAAAATTTGGAAAAGTTGCACACACTAGTCTAGTTTGTGTGGCTAAAATTTTATATCAAATAAAAAAGTTATAAGTGATTGAAAAGTATTTTTGTGAAAGGAGATTCACCTTCAAATGTGTTTTTAGCAACTTTTCTTACTATTTTTTGACATTTCAAAGTTATTTTACAAACCTAATGAGTCAATTGAATGATATATTTTTTCACCAATGTATTTAGGGTTTGGTTTTGAATCACTATAGTTTCAAAAAATTTCATTTGAGTAGGTTTAGAAATCAAATTTCACCTCCAAATGGGGTGTTAGGATTATTTCAACATCCTTTTTTAATCTTGCAATCTATATTGCCAAATGACTCCAAATTTGATTCACATCATCTACAACATGTACACTACAAGATTGTACAGTTGAAATTTTTATACCATAGTAGCATTTAGATTTGACACTTCAAAAGCAAATGATATTTTTAAGCCCCCAAAAGAACTTGGGCCTTTAGGAGTTAATAGCTCTAAAATGGAATTGAAAACACACTATTCTCAATTGAGATGTTGTTTTAGTTTTGAAAAATTGTGAAAATTGACTTCAAAAATGTATCTTGCAAGTTATTTTTTCAAGAAGATGCTCTAATTGCCCAAATACAAGATTGTCCATAACTTTCACATAACAAATCCAAATGGAATGAATCAAAGCTTCTTTTGTAGATAAAAATACAATCTATACGAAATAAATTTTTTTCAAATTTTTTTTCAATTTTTATAGGGGTTTTTTCTACTTGGTAAACTAAAATTTGGACTTATTGTACCATAACTTTTGCTCCCTAGCACAAATTGAGATAATTATTAAATTTCCAAAATACTAATGTATTTTTCCATCTTTACAAAAAGTTTCAAAAAATCAAAATGAATATTGAGATTACAGAAGCCTACTATAAATCCATTTCATTATAACTGTATTCTCTCCTTTAGCATCAAAGTTTTATACAATTAAAAGTCTTGATACTTGGAGTATTACAAAGATTCTCCTTCTTCTTTGTCTCCAAATTTCAAAAGAATTCAAACTGTACAATAGTGTATACACAATGGTTTTATCAATAGGAATGGTACACTCTTCATTCTATTTAGTGTTGCTTCCAAAAGAAAATTATTTTAGGCTATATCTTTTCATTAAAAAAATTTATTTTATAATATTCTTACAACATGGTTATTGCTAAACTATCTTAGTTGGTAAAAATTACAACTTTAAGAAAAATAAGTAATTCAAAGTAACTTTATTTTAAAAGCAATACTATATAAAATGAAGTCTATCATTGTCTATAATTCTTATTTAACCTTAAAAAGATGCTAAAGACTAAAAGTGTCAAATGAATGACTTTCATAGAACCTTTTAAAAAAAAAGAATGAACCTATTTAACCTCAAATCTAATCATTTTTAGATGACTATCTTGATGATAAGGTCACCTCAAAATATTCATATGTGGTCCTTTAAGCATAGGTATTGTTGGCAATCATATATATTTTTATTTGTTGACACTTTTTTAAGTCAAAATTTATTATAAAATTTGTAAAATGTCTCATGAATATAAGTTCCTAAACTAATACAATAAAGGTGTAAAAATCATGAGGCTCTTAAAGAAATTGACATTACACACTTATTAGGTTTCAAATTTGATAAATTGATATTTTAAGAAATCTAATAAAAAGTCAAGAATTGAATCAAGAAATTATATTTAGTATTGTAGATCAATTAAACCTCTTAATTTCTTCTATAGATTTCTAAAAAAATATTGTATAGGTAAAGCCAAATTGTCCTTATAGACTCGTTGATGCCTATATCTTTGTTATTGTGACAATAAATGTACTATAAGATGATTTGTTTTGAATCTCACATCAAAGTGTGTAAAATAAGGGGAACAACAAAGTTCAACATCAAATGCAACTCCAATATTACTATTGGATTTCATTGATGTATTTTTGATGTGATGTGAATATTTACTTTAAATCTTTCTTATAATATGATTGCTCCACAATTTGTCTAATTTCTTCATTTTGAAGCAAAATTTGAGGGTAATGAACCTACATATTGGCTCATGAGCATTAGTACAATTAGTAAAGTGTAAATTTTGTTTATAAAAAATGAAGAAATAGTTTGCAATGATTGTATGCAAATAAGTTTTTGTGGTGAATTTTGTTTGAGTTATTGTTTGGTGTTTGATGAGCATGGTTCATTGGCATTATAAACTAAACTATAAGTTTGTAGAATTTGAGATAAATTGAAGAATTTAAGAGTTTAAACTATTTCAAACATGAGTACATACATGTGTAATTTTGTATTTCCTAACCTTCCCTAGCTCGGGGGGGGGGAGCAATCCCAAAAATGTACTCAAAACTCTTAACCACAGTAAATAATTAATTCCAAAGTTTTTACTAAGGCCAAGTACAATTATGGTTTCTAATTACCCCTTCCAATTGAAGCCTAGTGTGGTTAGGCCTTCACTTTAAACTACCTACCCTTTCCTCCCATTTGTTGTATTTTTATCCTATGAAAAAAAGAGTGTGTAATAAGCAATGAAGAAGAAGGTACAATTAGTCCAATTCCTATGGTCAGATCTTTCTATTCATTATTTTGAGTTTGTTTTATTGGAAAATGCAAGTGTCTGGACATCATTAGCTCACATTTAGAGGGACTTTTCTAGATTGTTCAAAAACTATTAGATTGAACAATAAATCATTACTAAAACCCTATTGATTATTACATGAGTAGTCCAAAATCTTTCTTGAATATAATATTGTAGAAAATAGTCTACTCTTAAAGTAACCATTTAAGAACTCATTATCCTTTCAAGAAAGCTAGACTCCTTGAATTTTCATATGAAGATAAATTAAATTGTATATTTTTGAAGTTGAAAACTTAAAATATAGTGGTCACTATAAGCAACTACTTCTTGAAAATGTACACAATTGGTAAATTGAAGAAAACAAAATGTATTTCTATGTCATGATTGTTTACAGTCTACATGCACTTTTAGAGTAGACCACCTTAACCCTTTATAGACGGATTGGTGATTGTGGAAATCATCCCTTTGCATACCGTAAGAATCACTAGCTTAAAAAAATGCAAGAGCACTCATCCATAGTCAAACTACTATGGATAACCTCCCCTTTTCACAACAAAATTTCAAGGATGAATAATTGCACTTCTATTTTACACAAAATTATTCTTTGTCATTTGTTGAATACAAAATTTGTTCTTTTACTTTGAGTGATTTTGCATTGAAAAGTGATGATTTTGCTTTTCCAAGGAATCTTAAGCAAAATATTTTTATTTTTCAGTAGATGAAATATCTAATTTGCTACCAAATTTTGTAATTGTCTCACTGTAGACTGCGTTGATACCAATTCGGATTTATTCAACTAATAGTTAAGTTCGTTCCAAGGGAGGTTATTAAATAGGATTGTTTCTAATTGTACCTAATTGGCCTAAACAAACACCAAGTATAGACTTCAATTTCTATTTATACTCTAATTACTTAATTAAATAAGCTAATTTTCATCATTTTCTATTTCCTATTTTTATTTATTTATATTTAATTTATGCTTATCTCCCAAATTGGATTCAGCATTCTCTTTTCTTCGATCTCAGTCTTTTCCCCAAATAGCTTCTTCACTGCAACTGTTCTTCCCACTCCAACTTGGCTCTGTAGCTGCGGCCTTCTTTCTCCAAATCAGACTGGGCAATTGTTGCTATGCTTTCTCAACCAAATTTGTTTTGTCACCTGACACTACAACAATTGCTACTTCTCTCACCAATTTGGAAGTTTGCTTCTCAGTTTCACACTTCAGTTTCTTATAATTCCAACATTGACAGAATTTACACTTACTCGCACTCAACTTGGGCAATTTCTTTCTCTCCATTTTCAGACCTTTCTCTTACTTAATTCACACATGGGATGTTATTCTCATACATGCCAATCATATACACTCCAACTACCAAATCGGACTCATACTTCACATAAAATTAAACCAGCCACATTGTGATACAACTTTCCGACTTGGCAGCTTATACAACAACCTCGAACTCACAGACCAACTCGGAATTCATACAAACACATACAAAACATTCCCAACACAACCGACTTGGACTTTCATTCATAACTTCAAACATAACCAATCAACTTCCACATACTACAATGGCATCACAACACATCAACTAGGATAAAAATTCTTCTCAAATAAATCCTAATTGGTGACAAATCACCGTTAACATTCTTGTCTCTTTTCTATTCGGATCAAGTCTTAATATTAAACCTCTACTTGAAGCTTGAACTTCTACAAAATACAGCTTCCATTCCACTCATCTCTTGACCCTATTAGCTACCACAAGTTGGATCATCTTCCACAACTTGGGCTTATCTCCACTTACTTCCGTATTCACCATTGATTATTCTACACTGATTCACTCAGTGCAACTCCAAATTGGGAAATAGTCACACTCATAATAATAATACTTAAACTTCAGTGACTGCACAACTCCCATTTGTTTTGACACTAACTTGCAGGTTAAAAGAAAAACTTCACAGCTTCACTTCAAATCTCCTACTCGGATCTTCACTGTCTTCCCTCCACAGAAAACACCGGGACTGTCCTCCACCTGCAATCTCCGAATAGGACTCACAGACACAATTCCCAATTGGATATACACAAATCATACCCGACTTGTTCTCATGACCAAACATTCAAACATACACGCAAACATAACATAAAAAAAAACGCAACACTACTTGGCTGGGACTCGCAGTGGACACTCTTCAACACTGGGTCCAAACCAAATTGGAATGACCCCCTAAATAGAACAGACCAGCAGTTCCTTAACCAACTAGGCAACACAACCACCTGCAAGTTCATTAACCGACTTGGCAACCACCCACTAACAAACCAACACCAATCGGGATGTAAACTACAACCATCCAACTAAGAATTAGCAACTGCCTAACACTTTCTTTCAGATCAGCCATTTTGAATTGGATACATAACAAAACTCCAAATTGGTTAATAATTCCGACTCACTCACTGATTCGACCTAACCAGAACTCAACAGATCAACTGCTTTCCAAGAAAAACTATTTGGAAACTAAAATCATGCTATACAAACACCCCTCAAAATGACCAAATTGGTAAACAAATAACACAAAAACCCCCAAAAAACCCCAATCAAATGCCTAAAAATGATACATTCAAAATTGCAAAAATAAACCAATTAGGCCATCTACACTCACTCTATTTTCGATGGATGTACATTGTTCTGAATGAATAAATGAAATTTCATCCATAGATTACTAGATTCATTCATTTCATGAATATAAATAGCTTCTTTCAATGATTATCGCTTCCTGCAATATGAGTTGTTCCTATTTTAAAGAAATTGCATAGTGATTGTAGCTCTTACTAAACCCTACTAGGTGTGAAAGAATGAAAGTCATTAGTGAAGCAATGCATATTGAAAATAGATGGCAAAATTAATAAATTTTTGTCCTTTTTGCAACTACTCTATTGGTATTAATTTTGAACATTCTTTGAGCAAAGTTGGTACAATGATGTCCATTGATATTCCTATATTCAATTCTGGCAATGTCTTGTGATTCAAGTCTATCTAAGAAATTCTTAACAAGAGATTTGTTAGTAGTTGTTTTAGTATAGTTTAGTTTTAATTCTTTGCCTTTTGTTGGTTAAAGTTGTGTTTTGATTCTCTTTGCAAGGATCAAATTGCAATTTAGTCTGTGAAGTGTGATATCTATGGATTCTTTTGCTTTGGGTGTTGAAAACTAGCTTTAATTGTCATCTATGAAGTTGAAGAGACCTAATTTCGAATTTAATCTGAGACAAGTATATTTGAAAATCTTTCAATTTATTTTGATAGACTGAGGGAATACCAAGGAGTACCTTATCAATTAACCTCTAAAGGACCATTGTCCCTTCGAGGAACAAATGGAATTCTGGCAAGTATCTATAGGCTGAAATTTTTTTCTGAATTTTAAAAGCTTTTTTTGAAGATAGAAAAATTGATTTGCTCTGTGGAAATATAATTTATTTTTCAATTGGTGACAAGTAACAAAAGTTATGCCCAAATAAGCTCAAAACAAGAGATACGGGGTAGCAAAAAAAATTTCAAAAATTTAAATTTTTTTTTCCACATAGATTATATTTTTGCGTACATGTAAAGCTTTGATTCATTCCATTTGGATTTTTTGTGAGAGAATTATAGACAATCTTGTTTTTTGGGCAATTAGAGCATCTTCTTGAAAAAATAACTTGTAGGATTCATTTTTGAATGCAATTTTTACAATTCTTCCAAAAACAAAAGTTCCACATGGTCTATCTTGCATGCTAGAACAATCTCACCATGGAGATTATTGCATTTTGATTCCATTTCAGAGATATCAATGATTTAAATTTTCTTTCTATCTTGTACCTATTTCTATTTAACAATTTTTTAAAGAGTAAAAATGAAGTTTTTTTTTAATATTTTGAATTTTTCTTTGACTTGAAACTCAATTTAATACCATAAAGATTTAAAGCTCAAAACTCTGTAATGCAAAAAATTAAAGTTAAAAATGTTCAAAGTCTAAGAATCTAATCCCACATTGTGCTGAAAAACTTTTTTTTTTCACTTTAAACAACAAAATTTAAGTTTTTTTTTTACCTTTGACTGTAGTAGTGGCAGTTTTGATTGTTTTTTGGCAAAAAAAAAAGACCTTGGTCTTTTAGAGATTAATTCAAGGATTGGGGTTGCTAAAGTAGCCATCAAGAAGACAATTTTGTCTACTCTACATGTCCTCTTTTCAAGGAGATGCCAAAGGAACCCCGGCCTCATTGGTAAAAGTGTTATGAATGTTCCCACAAAAACTACAAAAAATTATTCCATTTTATTAGTTTTCAATTTCTGAAAAGAGAGTCTCAAGTTCCCACACAAAGCTCAGTCTTGCGCATGCTTGAGAAAGCCACAACATTCTCAAATTATACCGTGGCCTTTTAGAATCAGCCATGGAAATCAAATTATACCGTGGCCTTTTAGAATCAGTCATGGAAATCAAATTATACTGTACTGTGGCTTTTAGAAGAACCCTGGAAATTAAATTATACCGGCCGGTATTGATGCTCACTCAGTGCACCTTCAGTGGGCCAGGGAGGATTGACCCCTTTATTGCCTCGTGTTTTACTCATGTAGAAAACACTGGAATATTTTCTTTGCCACATATGATAAAATTTGAAAAATTCTGGACTCATATTTGCAATTAGAAACCCCACATGAGCCAAGGGATTTGAAGGAATTCAAAATTTAAGTGGCACAAAATAGGGGGCAAATTTGACATTTACCTTTTGGAGGGGTAATAGAGGGGCAATCTTCTTTGGCGTTTCCAATGGTGGAGTCTAAAGTAGTGCAACAAGCCTCTCTTCCAAGGCGGTTTTGCCTCTTGTGTTTTATCCTTGGGAAAAATGCAAGAACCTTTTATTTACTATGCTAATTTTAATTTTTTAATTTTTAATTTTTTTTTCAAATTTTGAGTTCATATTTTGCAATTAGAGGCCCTAGATTAGCTAGAAAAGGTGTCACCATCACTTAGAAAGGTTTTAAAATCAGTGACCTAACACAATAATCTTGTCTTTGATGAGTGTTTTACAACACACAAGTTCGATATTTTCCGCAAGCTTGCCTCTTTTATTGGCTGAAGCTACAATTTGTTTTGACAAGTATTTATTCACAATGAAGGCCACCTAAACCAACTGATTTATTGAACCACATCTTTTGTCAACCTTAAACTGTCCATAAATTATGGATGTGAATTTGATGTCATTCTCTCACAATAGCACCCAAATTGCTTGCCCAAAGAAATGACTTACACACTTTGCAAAAATGGATGGGAGATTGATACAATAGAAGGGTTTTGTAGATGTTGGAATTGGGTGACTGATGGCATTGAGTTGATCTACCTTGATGTAGATTCCACATTTCTATCGAGCCCTTATGGTATAATAAATTTAATTATGTTTTCTAAAAGAAACTTTATATAATAAGAATAAGAAGAATATAGCACCCATCAAGGATTTTGAAATCTTCAAATCATGAATCATTTCTTTCCAATCTAATAAGAATTCTTCTAGACTAATTTCATAGCATTTGTTCCAATTTCTTCAAAATTCGTGTTATCCACACTAGCATTTAAAAAATAAATAAAAAATTTCCACTATTTTTTCATAATTCCCTCATTGAACCATTTCTCCAATTATTGTGTCCAATTTTTCTTCTATTTTTCTTCTAAATAGAAACTTCATAGGTTTTTTGTTGGGTTTTTCAAAATGTTTTCAAATTGCAATTGGATCTTTTTCTCAAATTCTATTGGGTGATAAAAAAGAAGTAATTGGAAATTCTTCCCCAACATTGACCTACACTAGACTACAATGCTAGTATTTCCATTGTTTAGTTTGGGGACTGTAGTCTGTGAACTATTGTAGTTTTTGTGGATTTTTTGTTTTGATTGGTTAATTTCAGTTTTTCTCTATGGTCTTTCGGCATTTCGAAGTTAACTTTCTATAGTTACTGGTTAGTTTGGATTCAACCTGGATTTCATCTATAGTTGCAATTGATATCAATTGAATGGGATGAATGAGGTGTGACTATTGAAGCGGTTATTTCGGTGGTTAGCCAAATGTGTTGAATTGGGATGGCAGCTATCGATTGTCTCTTAGTCTGAAAGAGAGTCTAGAGCTCCCGCAGCGGTGAAGGCTAGCGGTATTCGATTGTGCGTGGGAGTTCTGAGAGTGCTATAGTTTTGTCTATGCGGTGTCGTTGTAATAATTGGTGGAGTTCAATTGTGATTCGCGGGTGAGCATTTGTTGTGCTAAATCGATAGAATGCGGGTTCTTTTTGGTAATGTAAGATCAATAGATCAGATCGGGTAGAACCAATAGTTTTATGTTACGGAGCGTTATGTCAAATCTATAGTCTGAGGTGTAATAGAAATATTTTGAAGTTGGCTGTAGATTTTTATGTGGAGGGAAACAATTGTGAAAGTTTCTATACTGCGGTGAAATGTAAAATCTATTGTGTAGAAGCGGTGGTGTTAGTAAACTCTATTGTAAAACTTAAATTTGAAATAAGAGACGGTATTCTATTGAAATTCACATGGGTGTTTATCTGTATATCAATTGCTGTCTTTGAACTATTCTGTATGCATGTCAATTGTGCACATCAACGTATGCAGTATGAATGTATGAATTACTATAGTATTATAGGAATATTGTGAGTTAATTTCAATAGTGACCGGGAGATTATGTAGAGAAATCAATAGAATTTGCAATCTGAATGATAGTGTGATGGGAAGAAAATCTTCACAGTCAAAAGGGACATGAAAAATTGTAAATTTTGTAAATCAATTGAATCGTGAAAAGTAAAATGTGAATCTGTGGAGAAAGAAAGCGAAGCAAGACATAAATAAAGAGAATCAATTGAAGTTAAATTGGAGAAAGCTGGAATCGAAGAGGAGTTGATTGGAAATGCTGAGCAATCAGGGAAGCTGGAAGATCAATAGTTGCAGCGTTGTTGCTAATCTAATTAAGAAGCCAGAGAGTAAAATCGAGTTAACAAATTAAGAACAATTGATAAGTTTCCATTCCTTGGTTTAAACTGTAATGAAAGTTGTAATTTGATCTATGGTACTTGGTTTGGGTAGGAATTGCTCAAAAGAAATCCTCTATTGTGTACGATTTGGGGTTAGTAAATCGCCTTTAAATAATTACCTATTGTTAACCAATCCTCCCTGCAAACAAACTTTTAACTATAGGAATTTATCAATAGTTAAATCTATAGAAAATTCCCATCTACAGGGACTCACAAATAAGTTAGAAATCCAATTCAATAGAGGTAATCTTCATTACATTCTCAATTCTCAATGGATGGGGACGTAGCACTTTCTTGTTGCCTGTTTGTGGCTTATGGAGCTCCCTAAGAATTTAGAATGTCCATACTTTTCTTCCAGAGGTGAAGAATGGACATGAAATTTTTTTTGAAGGATTTTCATCTTAGCTGTGTACTACTTCACCCCACTTTCACTCTACTTGCAAGCATTTTCAAAATTCCAAAGTATCTAATATGGCGTCAAATACTCAGGCTTGTCCAATTGGGGTCCTTGAACTGTACTGCTTCACTCCACATAACTTTGCAAGTGAACCCATTCTCCAATTTAGTATGTGGAGCATGGGAAACTTTTAGAAGATTGGATTGCTTAGAATAGACTTGTACTCTATAGATCCATACCTTAAGATAGTCTTTTTGTTTTGTTTGTTACGTTGACATCTCCTGCATTGTGCATCTCTTGGTCGCATTTTTGATATAGTCGGAAAGCTCTTGGCAAAGAGGGGTGCATGGGTTTTGTTTTGTGGTGTTTAAGCCTATGGCGTGAAAGTTATTGACATTGTGCATCTCTTGGTTGCATTTTTGATATAGTCGGAAAGCTCTTGGCAAGGAAGGGTGCACGGGTTTTGTTTTGTGGTGTTTAAACCTATGGCGTGAAAGTTATTGAATTTCAAAATTTTTATTAGTTAAAAAGTTATTTTTACTTTCATTTTGAACGTAGCAATGGCACGGGACACACTAGTCCATACCTTAAGTTAGGTTGTTTGTTTTGTTTTGATTTGTCTGTTACATTGAGATTTCTTAAATCGTGCATCCCATGGTCCCATTCTTGGTACCGTCAAAAAGCCATCTAGAAAGAGGGGTGCATGGGCTTTGTTTTGTGGCATTTGGACCTAGGGCATGAAAGTTATTGAATTTCAAAGTTTTTATAAATTTTGAATTTTAAAAATTAGTTTTACTTTTATTTTGACCATAGCAATGGCACAAGGCACACTAGTATTATGAAAAGGAACTCTAGAAAAAAGTTATGTCTAAATTCAATGAAAATATCCTAACATACTTTGCTTTTCTACTCACAAAAATAAAATTAGTATTTTTATTAGAGTACAACTATTTTTATCGAGTTGTAACAAACAACCAAATTAAATTATACGTTTATAGTTATTTTTCTTTGATCTAGTTACAAATAGAATAGAAAAATGTTTTTTTCTTGAGATTTTTCATTTTTTCTAGCTCTCTTATTTAAGGAATTATTCTATATTTGATCTTCCAAGGATACAATCTTCTTAAATGTTTCAACATCGTTTAGCCTATTGTTTAGATGTTTCAAACTAGCTAGATTGGTCTCAGAGTGTAAGTGTAGGGTCAATATTTCTATTTGAAAAAAGACTTCAACTAGATTGTATGTAACTCTAAGATGTTGTCCTTTTTAAAAAAACATTGAATTTTAAGTCAAAATAAAGAATTGAAATGTGTTTAATGCATGTCAAAGGGGATACAAAGTAAGGATTTACCAACCATTTGAAATATATAATGGCTTTCCAAATATCTTACCAATTTGGGCATTCTATTAAATCATACTAGTGAAAGCATATTGAAATTGATCATGTTGATCTTCTTAGGATGGCTAATTGAACTGTTAAATTTTCTCTACAAAACTCAAGCTAAGTTCTTTATAGAAATACTATGATTAAAATTATGACTATTGATCTTCTTGTGAAACACAAGTACCCCATGCCTTCACTTAGTGTCTTTAGCCTTGGCACATCATGAAGTGGTTTCATGAGTCCAAACTTGGGCATTGACATTGTACTACTCACTATAGTCCACCGAACTAGGGGCACTAGTAGAATCCCCGTGTTTATTTAGACATGGATTGTCTAACTTGACGTAGTTTACTTGCGCGTTCAATGTAGCAACCCCATGTTTTTCTGTCAACATTGACATTTACTAATGTTCACTATAATATCTTCAATGACAAAAAAACATAGTGTTGCTATATTGAACACGCAAGTAAACAACATCAAGTTAGACAACCCATGTCTAAATAAACACGGGATTCTTCTAGTGGGGGAGGTGTTATTATATAAGGATCTAAAAATTTATTGGGAAAACGATTACATTGGTTTTTTTATAGGATATACTTCCTAATAGAAACATCAAGGATGGAATTCACCATCTAAAGTCCATAAGGCTTAGAGTGTCTCTATTTGTCCTCTCAAGCTCAGCTTTTATTCTTGGCTCATCCGCTATTTTGAGAGGGAACCATATGGTGCAAGAGTGTCACGTATGGTTCCTTGAGAAGGGTGTGGGTACCTACATGAGCTTTTTCTCCACTCATTTATCATGGGGAGATTCAACCATCTGAAAGGGACAAGCAAGAATCATTGCTTGGACTATTGGATGGTCTAATATAATTGCCAATAGGTTTAATTGTCACCATTAAATTATAGAAAGTCTCGGCGTTATGGAAGGCCATTTGACTTTCGGTAGATGTGCAAAAACAATAGTTTTTTAAAATTATATATATATATATATAATTATAATTATTTTTTAAATAAAAAATCTAATGGAATACAAAATATCAAACTTTCACTAAAAATTTTGTAGCGAGATAATTTTTGCCAATATTTTTTATATTTGCACAATTACTTACAATCATAGTATAGCCCAATTAAGTTTTGAATTCTTTGATAATGATTAAAGCCCTGCTATTGATCGCCATTGAATAAGAAAGGTACAGGAAGTGAAGAAGGTGCAAAGGATGAGGAAGGTGCAAAGGGCAAGGAAGGTGAACCTTAGCACTACCATTGCCAACCAAATGCGAACATTTGGCATTTCCTAATTGTATATGTGTGTTTGCCAAATGGCAAATGTAAAGTCAATTCAACATTACCTACTATTTTTTCACTTCGTTGAATCGTTGGTCCATTGCCTAATTAATGCCATGGTTGAATGCAACAACTTGAATACATCTGCCTTGGTATCCTACCATTTTGAGCCAATCATTAAGAAAATTTTGAATCCTCAGTGAGCCTCCTATGTTTGACAAGCTAAGCTATTATTTGAGGGCTAGGCATGCTAACATGAGTACAAAAAAATTGGAACAAATTTGTCTTTGTCTTGTACGAAGAACCTTTGCTATGAACCAAGCTATACAATCTAGAGTGTAATTATATATTTTATATCCTTTTAATCTTGTAGTTATGAGTTAGAGACTCAATGGTACGTTAGGTATTGGTACTTTAAGGCTACACTGGTACTTGTGACATGTACTTATAGAAGTGTGAATGTGTGACATGCAAATATGATACAAGATAGTCATTTAGTTGGCTCAGAGAATAAATTGATTGGTCAACATTGTGGGTTTTTTAGTCATTTAAACAAATAGTATAACTTATAATTTGGTTGAACATATGATGATGTACCTACAACTTTGTCCAATGTAGTCACAACTTTGTCCAATTGTGATTGACCACAAATACAATTTTTTATGATTGTATTGAAATGAAAATGTGGGCAAAAATAAAGAATTAGCAATTTATTTGTTGTAATAAGTACATGTTTTAAAATCTTTTTTGAGACTTTGGACTAGGCTCTTGAACAGCTCAAAATTTTCCTACTGTTGTCATTTGAGTGGAGATGCTCACATATGAGCCCAACAGGTAGCTTTGTGCTTATTGAAGTAATAAGACAAAAGAGGTTCTACCAATGGTCTTGCCAATCATTGAAAAGAAAGACTGTGTTTTCACTGATCTTTGTGGGCAAACCCATTGGTGGAGGCTAGTCAATCTTAAGGGAATCAATACATGTGAAATTCTTATTGTATCGTCCCAACCCACTACATTGCTCTTAGGATCACCTCATATGTGAGCCTGACAAATAGTTTTGTGCTAATGGAAGTAATAAGACACAAGAGACTCTACCAATGGTTTTGCCAATCACAAAAAGAAAGACTCCATGATTCACTGGTCTTTGTGGGAAAACCCATTGGAGGAGGCTAATCAATCTTGAAGGAATCAATACATGTGAAATTCTTATTGTATCCCTCCTACCCACCATGTCCCTCTTAGGGCCAACTCAATCACGTGTGAGTCCGACAAGTAGCTTCGTGCTCATCGAAGCAATAAGACAAAAGAGGCTCAGTCCACCAATGGTCTTGCCAATCACAAGAAAAGGAAGAATCCATGTTAATTTTCACTAGTCTTTGTGGACAAACCCATTGGTGGAGTCTAGTCAATCTTGAGGGAATCAATCAACACGTGAAATTTTATTGTGTCCCTCCCAACCCAGCCACTAGGTCCACATGAAAGTGCAATTGCTCCTTGTTCATGAAGCACTCCCCATGAAGTTTCTCCACCCTTTGAAAGTTGAGCCATTCCCAACAGACTCTTCACTAATTTAGTCCCCCTGTTCCTCACGTGTGCGACAACAAGCAGCACCATGGCTTTCCCACCGTATGAAATTTTTTTATATGAATTCAATATTATAAACTTTCCATATGAATTTTTTTTATATGAATTCAATATTATAAACTTTCCATATGAATTTTTTTTATGAATTCAATATTTTAAACTTTCCATATGAAATTTTTTTATGAATTCAATATTTTAAACTTTACAAAAGATATCATGCCAGCATGCACCCAACTCAGGCAGTCCTGAGGCAAGCCTAAGTTTAAGCCCATCTTCCCAAAAGAGCTGCCAATCGAGTGAGTGGTAAAACCAAGTGGAGCCAGCCAGCAAGGAGCTCCGAAGGCGCTACCGGCGTTCCGGCCTGGATCAGCGTGGCGAATGCCGTGTAAAGGTGCGTCACGCACTACGACTTCGACGCCAGTGACTACCGCGGCGGCGCCAGGAGCGGAACCGCAAAGGAGTCCAGCAGTAGAGGTTCTCAGGTTCCCTACCTTACAGGATGGTAATAAGTTAGTAGTGGGGTCTCCACGCTTTTGGACAGCTCACGCAAGTACTGTGTAGTAAAGAAAAGGCGAGACTCCATTACCCACCACAAACTAGAGGTTCCATCAAACTAGGTGAGCTTTGGTTTTGGTTTGTGCGACGGAAAGTGTGAGAAAAAACTAACTCGATCGATCTAATGACGTTTTGCATCTACTTAGCAATTGGTTTTTGAGCTCATTTCATTACAATATAAAATGCATGCAGAAGCTTGCTACGAGATCGATGGCTTCAGTGTCTAGATTTCTAAATGTTGGTGTCGGGAAAGCGAGGTTAATTATGAAGGTTTCAGTAACCTGTGCGTGGCGTTGTGATGAATGGGAGACTTTTCGAGAATCTATATTCGGCACGTTCCTGCTGTGAATTTCGTCGTCTCTGGCTGATCCTCACTCAGTCGCCCACCTCCAACTCGTCATGGGCTCATGGCACCCACCACTCGCGCTTCCGCTGTTGACTCACCAGCGATCAACGACCAGCCCCAGCCCCAGCCTCAGCTCGGTCGGTTTCCAAGTCTCCGCGTTCCGGATCAGGTCGGGAACTACAGCGTACCTGTGTACGTACCGTGCGTGTCCTGCTGCACTTAACTTGTTCTCTTTGGTACGTATTTCGTATAATAATGCGCAAGCAGCAGCGTTCTAGTGTAATGGACATCATTTGCAATAAGCGAGCTATCAGCTAGTCCCGCGCGCTATCAGTGCAGCCAGCTTGAAGGAGGTAGACTGGGAAACGTACACAACGCAAGCAGTTTGAGAGGATTGGTTTTGAAGGTCAGGATTCGGTGGTTGTGGGCGCCGGTGCAGGGGTGAGGCTAGCTGGCCATCAGTCCCGCTTTCAGTGATTTTGAAGAAGAGTACGTAACGTACGCAAAGCAAGCAGTTTGTGAGTACTGGTGTTGAAGGTCAGGGGACGGTGGTTGTGTATTCAGGGTTGAGAGAGAATTGGCTTGAATTTGGCTTGAGGTTTGGACGCCCGAGTTCTGGGAATTGGCTGGGCCTTGGAGTGTTGGATATGTGAGTGGCGATGGGTGAGAAGGCGTCAGCGACGCCTATCGGGGTGGCGCTCAAGGAATCTGAGCGTGGCGCTGCGCGATCCGGTGGCGAGGCGTGCCTGGATTCCGTCCTCGAGGAGGCGAAGAAGGAGATTTCATCTTCTAGTTTGCGTTCTCTGTGGAATGACGCGTCCGAGTTCAAGCCCAAGCGCGGCGTGGAGCTTCCTCACGACGTCTACGAGCGCGCCCAACGAAAGATGGCCGACGCGCTCGGAGTTTACCAGGTCGTGGATGGTCACGTCGTGGGTCATGCGCTCATGCGCGCCTGCGAGGGCGGTCACCTCCACGTCGTGCGTCGCCTCCGCAGGGGCCAAGCTGAGCTTCGGTGCTCGATCTTGGCCCCGCGGTTCCTCGCGTTCGCGCTTCTGAAAGCGTGCGAGATGGGGCACCTCGAGGCTGTCGAAGAGCTTCTGCGTATTACGAACTCCGCCGTGCTGGCGATGGTGGGGTACGAGCTCGCGACGAAGTGGAGAGACGATGGGTACCCGTACGTCACGGTGAGCTTGACGCGCGAATGGAACCGGAAGCTTGGCACGTTTAAATCTAAGCTGCCCGCCGCGACTTACGTGGTGCAGTACGAGAATCTGGAGCTAAGGGGCGCGCATTCGGACCAGGAGTCGTTTCACGAGGCTGTGAGGTCGTGTTATCAGATCTACTGCGTGTGGAAATTGATGATGGTGGCCGGCGCGAATGGCCATAGCGGGGTTTTCAGGGAGCTTCTGGCCAAGCGTGACGAGTTCAATACGCGTGCAGGGGAGTCAAGGCAAATGCTCATGGGGTACGAGCATCCCACGGTGGCGGAGATCAACCGTAGTCGCAGTGGGATCGATGAAGAATTCATGCGATTCGCCATGAAAGTCACCGCGAAGCTGAGACAAGACATGCTGCTCTATGAGCTTTACAGGTAACTAACGCAATCTCAACTGATCACCAAGTTTGATGGCTCCAATTTCCTTAGACCACAACTAAGGTTACCGCACTTTTCCAAAACGTCGCCATGTTAACCCTAAACTTGCCAATTCCATGGAACTTCAATTAGGTCGCAAGAAGGCCTGAGCCTCGGCCTCAAAGGCACCAACTCCTGGCGTTGCACGAGCAAAGCGCAATTCGGTCTCTGGGAGGTCCAAATGGAGGTCCCAGTGATGCTCATGGAGCCCGAAGGCTCCTACCAAGACGCCGACAAGAAGCACCTGATGCGCAACTACCGTTACGTGAAGCCCATCATCCCCCAAATCATGAAACTCAACTTGCAATTTAAGGTGGTGATCGACGTGGCCCCCAATCACGCGGAGCTTACGATCGGCATCAACCACGTCCGCGTCACCGTTGAGAATCAGTGTTGGGAGGAGGCTCAAACAGGTCATTTCCCCACACGCATCTCCTTATCCGTCACCCCTGTCGCGCCAACCCTCACTTCCGTCAGCATGACGGGCTCCTCCACCAACACCGCCTACAAAGTGGGCGTGAACGAGAATGTGCGAATTGGCGTGAACGCCACCTTAAAAGCCGCGCCCACCGCGGGCATTTCCTTTGCAGTTGGCACAGGGATGAATTCCAAAATGGACGGGAAGCCATGGAACATGGAGCAGCTGCCCGTGTACAACGAGCGCGGCGGGAGCTACACTTGGGCTTTAACAAATCTTCATGGTGCGACGTTTGATCGCTTGAGCCCCATGTTGCAGGAAACGAAGAAATCTATTTGGCAATTCGGGAAGCGCGTGCCGATCAATCCTTTGATGGTGCTGCCATTTGGGACGAACGGAGGGGTGAACTTCACGGGCTCTGAGTTTGACGAAACGATTGCGTGGCGATTTTCCAAGGAGCTGGAGAATACGATGCTGCAGTTTAACATTGAAGGGCAGATTCATACGACGTTTCTGACGCAGGATACGTTTTGGGAGACGCGCGTAGTGCCGTTCGAGGTGCAGATTGAGCAGAAGCTGGAGCCGTGTGGGGATCCCTCGGGGGGCGACAAGAAGAAGAAGAAAAAGAAGAAATGATGGACACCGGCGTGGCGGTCGTGTGGCTCCTTATTTTCTGTGCGTGCCTTTTGATGGTTTCTGCTCTCCACTACCGTCAAAGGTATTTGATTTTCTTAAAAAAATTGCCCTCTTGAGAGGTGCAACTGCGCTAATGCATGTTGCTGCTCAGTGCACCTCGAGAGAATTCTAATGCAAAATATGAATTCCTGAGCTGAACGAGCTAGATCAGAGTTAACGCCGCGTTTCCTTGCTCACAGGAGAAGTTTGTAGAGTAGAATTTCGTCAAGGAAAGGTCGCTCTAGGCGGCGAGCATGGCTATCAAGAGATTTGAGGTTGAATGCAGAACCTCACTGATGATTTCCATTTAGTCATCTCTTATATGAAATGAATGGTGGAATTGATGCATGTTGATACACTTCAGTGCATGTGTATAGCGTCAGAGCATAACAGTATTCGTTTCGGTTGGAAGTGCTCCATTGAGCAATCCAAGAAATTGAATATTTTGGCATTGTGAAGTGCAGAAAATTCACAAATGCAGAGAATGAAAGATGTTCAACTGCAATGAGGAAGAAATTGGTAAGAAATTGATGAGTATGGACAAGTCCATACAATCAAAAGGAAACCAAAGATAAGATACACCAAAATTCATTAAAATTTAGATGAAGAAATAATCTGTGTTTAATACGGAGTAGCAAATAGAAGAGAAGGCAGCCCACACTAAAAGAGGAGAACTTTGACCTGAAAATGGAAACATTATTGAACTCCACATTTAAGTATAACAAGCACCTGCATAATGAGAGGCTCTCTCCATGTAGCACTAGCTCACTTTTGGGGCAAGGTGCCTTCTCAAACTGCCTTAGGGTAGGTAAATTGACTTATGACCAACAATTTCTTCATAGACTTCATGCCAATTCAATTCTGCCTTCCTGGGATGTCACGAGGTATCTAGAAGGCTCTCAACATTCCACGTGACAAGACAGTTACTGAGCAAGTACCACGGCAAACAGCAGACTACACATCACCTGATCCGGCACTCACAAGTACATTCACAATAACATGCTCACATGCTTGAAACTCCTGCTATAATTGCAAAGCATAACTACGTATTCCACCTTCAACAATATCAGTGATGATGGGCAATATCAAACAGATGCCTCTACAACTGAACAGTTCCACGAAGTGACTGCCCATGGAAGTCGCACTCACTTTCAATGTCCTGCTACCGCTGCAGCAACCTGTCCCTCGTCAAGAGACAGCTCAAGATATCAACCATTCACAGGGTGTAAGCCACTCTCATGCAGTAGACCGCACGAAACTCCAGCAACCATTCAAGGGGACCGTAACGCTGTGCAAAATTGACTGCCTATCAACTCTCTATGAACTAAAGTTACCCGAGCCAGAGCTCTTCTTCTTCGGTGCCTTTCTTTGCTGTGCAATGTTCCTGGACGCTTTCTGGTTGAACGAAGTCCCCTGCGGCCACAAACCCACGTTCAGAGAATCAGAACGGGTTTAAAAAGACTTGACGATCAAACTTAAATCCATCGAAATGCTTCCAGCAAATGCCACAACAATCTACGAAAACGCACTTGAAGCCACTCGCTGGTATGAGCGTCACTGCTTGTGCGGGTACCCGTCTCCACTTTCTTGCTGCTCCTCTTCTGCTTCTGCAAGAACACAACACAACATGTCGGCGAAAGCGACCTCATCCACCTATTACTCACTAATAACACTAGTACACCATCCACTCCACATAACTCCTACCAAAAGCATAACCTAGTGCAGTGCGAACTAGGACAAAAAGAACAAGTAATCAAACCAATGTAATCCGGGCAGATATCACCGAACTTGTATAAATAGAAGTCCGATCCACTACTGTACCTTGATGAATTCCTGCACTTTGGAATAAGCCCACATGCCGAGAAGTCCCAGCAGACCCAACCCTAAAGTCAACAGAAAGACGGTCTCTCCCTTCACAAAGAAGCCAGCTTCCACTACATCGATCGTGCCATTGTGAAACACACTCTTGTACGCTTTGTTATCCACCTCATACACAACAAGGCCCACCAAGTCGTAGCTCCCCGGCTGCATAACACCAAATATTAGCCCTAAACATGAAGAGCATTATTGGATCCAAAAGCAACCACCGCAAGCTAGTTCTGGTGGCACAACTAGAGCCCCAGACAGCCCGAGAAGTACCGAATTGAAATATCTGGTCTAGCGACCAGGTCATAAAACAGATGCATGAAAATATGCTTCGAAAAACATGATAAAACCAGTCAACATGTATTTACTTCAAGACCTCTCCATCAAAACGACTACAATACTGAACGCAAAAAAATATTCCCTCAAGTTTCCATCATCCACTCAACAAAGGAAGAGCACACAGTACGGTCCCCTTCCCCCCAGATACTATTACGCGTCAAGAGTATTACAAAAGAATAAAAAAGACCATGTCTAACCTGCAGGAACTTGTTGATGCTGAATAAGTAGTTGATAGACGCCTTGCTACCAGTCGAGACAACGCTACTGTCCTCCTGTATTCATCACCCACACATGGTCATGCTCCAGGACACTCTGAGTACACACACTCCTAGGTCGCCAAGAAAAAACACCTCACTCCGGAACTGTGACAACGAGACATACCTGGACCGTGAAGTTTTGAACGATCAGGCGGTGGTCATGTGGAAGGTGTAGAGTGGCACGGACGTAAGCCACCTTCAAAGAAGCAGCACCTGCGTAAGATAATCACAAACGCTTCATAAAACACCACTTACGATTCCAACTAGTCGACTGGCAGGTGAAGAAACTATGGCATACCTGCAACAAGCACATCCAGTGAATCCTATTTCGGTTCACTCGTTATTGCGACCTATGATCAACATACACCTCCGATCTTGCAAGCTCGTACCACCAGTTGAATGACATTCCAAATTAGAGAGAAAAGCTTACCATCGTTGCTAATGTCGATATCAACTTGCGTAGGCTCTCCTGCCTTCACCACTGTGGACACAAGGCAATGATATCAGAACAAGATCGCAACCAAAAAGTAATGAGAAAGTCGATGTGAACAAAGGCGGCCGGAGAACAGAAAGTCTCAGCAGAAACCCCCTTCAGCTATCACCGCCTGTAATTCACAAGCGACGAATCCCGAATAATATCAGAAGAATTGGAAACGAGAGCTAAAATAAAATTCCAATGATTCCGAAATTCAGACCACTCCTGGTGCAATTCAGGGCACGCGTACTGCTCAGAGATTACCAACCCATGAAATGTAAACCTCTGGTACATTCTCCCCATTGAACATAGACTGGTTGTCCCCTGAGCAGCACTCTACCCCATTTCACATGCCTGTGACCTCTCTTCAAATACATGCAAACTTCTCCGCCCAGGCAAACCGTACTTACCCTTCGATGGATTCTTAGGGAAAAATGCAGAGGCCTTCACCCCCGGGGCGGCCTCCAAATTCGCCTCCACGACTTTCACCGGAACAGGCTCCTCCGCCACTTTGGCATCGCTCTTCGGTGTCTCGTCATCCTCAACTTCGCTACTCACAACCGGTGTCACTGCAGCAACAACAACCAATCACAATTTCAATCCCATAGCTCCAAATCCAACCATAGAAAATTTGCCATTGACCACACATACATCTAGATGCCTTAGCAAATTCGAAATTCGTCTTAGAAACTCTTGACGATTGAACCTTAAACTTTCTACAAAAAAATGGTTCGAGAATCACGTAAATGATGTATTTAGTAATGATCAACCAGAAATTCATTAAAAACAAGTGCTTCTTCTTCACCGTTCACCGCACTGCCCACGCATAGTCAATTCATAAGCCTAACGAGTAAAAAAGAAACAACAACCAATCACAAATTCAACCCCATAACACCAAATCCATCCAAAGAATACATGCCATTGACCGAACACACCCTAAACGCATTAGCAACTTCAAAACTGCGTTCAAACAGTAGAAACTATTGACTATTGAATCTTAAACCGTCTACAAGAAAATGGTTCAAGAATTACGTAAAATGATGCATTTACTATTGATCGAACTGAGAAATTCAAAGAAACAAATGCTTCTCCTTTCCTGCTCACCACATCCCCACCCACCCCCATAATGCCTACCGACAAAAAGTTGCTCATACAACAAAGCTTCTTGCAATTCACCAATCGCTAACGACGTGGACAAAGTGCACAAGAAGGGAATCATTCCACACGATTGGAGTACGGCAAGAAATCGAACTGGCTAGACCTAAAATCGGGAATTTGAAACCTAAAATGACGGCAGAAAAATGAGATACCGCATTCACAAGGAACGAGACCATGAGCTAGTTGGAAAGAATGTTCGATCTGAAAAAAACGCTAGATACTCCCACCATAAAGCTAGATACTGCCACCATCTGGTCATGCAAACCTCAAAACTTCGAAACCTAGCCAAACTCAGCGAGCAAAAGACGACCTAGCACGGAATTAGCCTACCAAAGGCTTGAAACAGAAGCAAGGACGCCAGCAGGAGCGTCAAGAAGACGGTGCTCCAAGGACTCCTCGCCATCGCTGCTGTTGATCGCTGAAGTCTGGGAGGAGAAGGCGAGAAAGGGAGACAGCGAGAGACCTGAAGAGCGAGGGTGGGAAGCGGAAGCTGGAGTCTCTTGCTGGAGTCTTCAGTTTCCCTTTCGTGAATAGGATGTACTGGGTGGGTACATTTTACTTTGGCCGGACGTCGATGAGGTGAGGGTTGCCAGGTTGGACTTGGAATACCTTCCTTAGTCCAAGTACACGTGGAAGTGGAATGTAGCTTCTCAGTACATGCGACTCCAAAACGAAAGAGCTCTTGCTGCGCGCGTATCCCGCTGGAGCTCCTAGCTTGGACCGTCGCTCGTGTTCTTCTCGTCGTGAAAATTTCTGGGATCAACAACCGCGATGGGGAGGACACCGACATGGAGAGCCGCGCTCTTGACGCTACTTCTGGTGTCCGCGCTTTTCTTGCAAGCTTTTGGTACGCGATTTCCATGCTAGGTCACCTTTTCACTCCTGAAGGTTTTGCTAGGGTTTGGAGGTGTGGATGTAGCTTCCTGATCAATCTCGGCGATCTCTGGGATTTTATTGCTGATTGCGAGGTAAGGAGTGATCTGGGTTGGCAGGATTTTTGAATTTTTGTTTTCTCTGTAGGTTTGTTTGTGAGCTACTTTGGTGGCGTTGAATAGAGTAGGTTACAGACGTTCAGGGGTAGCATGAGGTTGTGATGAGTTATGAAATGAGAGTATAAAGGTGTTGTACAAGAGATTGCGAGCTGGAAATTAATGATTTGGCAGCTCATTGTGTTTTAGTGTGCAGTGTACAGGATTTTTGCTTTTGTCTGTTGTAGTTTTGTTTGTGAGCAATGTTGGCGGCTTTGAATAGATTAGATGAACGGGAGGGGAAGCATCCGGTTAGGGCTGTGATGACTACGTCGCGAATAGACTGATTTGGTCTGGGTTGAAAAGTTGTCGTGAAAGGAGTCGCGAGCTAGCAATCGATGACGAGTTTGTCATCTTTGGTAGAAGAATGCATTTTGTGGAACTACACCGTTTTTCTCTATAACTGCGATACGCTGTGACTGCTTTTTATCGCATTTTTGTTCTAAAATAAATTGTAATGACTAATTGAAGAAGACTCTCCCTTCTTTTCCGAGTAGTCGTTAATCAGTAAAAATAAAAAGTATTCCAGTACGAAAATGCGATACAAATCAATTAGGATTGGCTCGCGGAATTCAATTTAAACGGTTGAATGCGCATGGGTCCAATTTGGTTACAGGATGCCTTATCGAAATTGTACCAATTTTGTGATTGTTGTTGCAGTGACACCGGTTGTGAGTAGCGAAGCTGAGGATGCTGAAACTCCAAAGAGCGACAAAGTGGTGGATGAACCTGTCCCGGAGAAAGTCGTGGAGGCCGATTTGAAAGTCGCCCCTGGAGTGGAAACGTCTTCATTCTTCCCTAAGAATCCATCGAAGGGTAAGTGAGAGGTGACCGTACAAGAGTTGGTTTGATTGTGGGACAATTGATGTTTTGCGTTGGGTAGTTTTTCTGAATGTACGTTCTGTCCATGGTTTCTGCTTTTTTGGATCTTATCGGATATATTTTGGGAGTGGCGACTTATGTCCTTTTTGACAGTGAATTTAGAGTTATCTCAGTACTTGAAGATGTCATTCTTTTGTTGTGTTTGAAGAGTGATCGGTGATTGTCTCGAGCCTGATTGTGGGTATTGTTCTGATGTTGTTGCCTGGTGGCCACAGTGTTGAAGGCCGGAGAGCCTACGCAAATTGATATTGATATCAGCAATGATGGTAAGCTTTATCTCGAGTTTGGAGTTTCATGCACTCTTCAGTGGGTGGTGAGAACTTGCAACATCGCTGGTGTATGTTTACCACAGTTCGCAATATTATCTGTCATGAGCGGACTGGAATAGGAATCACCAGGGTTGCTTGTTGCAAACATGTTTGTCATGACGGAAATCATTAACCGTGTGCTAAGAAGCGTTTGTGATTATCTTGCGCAGGTGCTGCTCCCTTGAAGGTGGCTTACGTCCGTGCCACCCTACACCTTCCTAATGACCACCGCTTGATCATTCAGAACTTCACGGTTCAGGTATGTGTTTTGTAATGCTCTGGAGAGATGAGAATCAGATTTAATCTTCTTGTGGGTACAGGTTTCGAGGATCCAGGCCTGTCGTTTAGTTTGTTTCAGGGTATTTGAGTTTTTGAACTACTCCACATTCTACGTGGGAGCTGTGTGACAGCTTGGAGGATGGGCATTTTCCGTGCCCTGAAAGTGCAATCGGCATGACCATGTGTGAGTGGTGAATACAGGAGGGTAGTAATAATGTTGTGTCGACCGGCAGCAAGGCGTCTATCAACTACAAGTTCAGCATCACCAAGTTCTTGCAGGTAGGGGGGTCTAAATGATTGGGAAAGGTGTTGATGGTCAGCATTCTTGTAACGATTCGCTTGACTGGCGAGACCCTGAAGTACACAAGTTTTGTTTGGTTCGATTTTGATTTTGGGGAGCTTATTTATGCATGGTGAGGGCATTGCAGCAGGTTTTTGAATTCGGTCCCGGACTGGCGTACGTCTCTGTTTGTGTAGGGCAGATCATTTCTGTACATCTATCTGCAGTATCAGATGTCGTGTTGGATCTAGTCGTTGTCTTCAAATTTGTTGGTATCTGGAGGCTTATTCTGATGTAATCGTGCAGCCTGGAAGCTACGACTTCGTGGGCCATGTTGTATACGAGGTGGAGGGTAAAGCCCACAGGAACGTGTTCCACAATGGCACTATCGATGTGGTGGAAGCTGGCTTCTTTGTGAAGGGAGAGACCGTCTTTCTAGCAACTCTGGGTTTAGGTTTGCTGGGACTTCTCGGCATGTGGGCTTATTCCAAAGTGCAGGAATTCATCAAGGTACAGTAGTGGATCGGACTTCTATTTATACAAGTTCGGTGATATCTGCCCGGATTACATTGGTTTGATTACTTGTTCTTTTTGTCCTAGTTCGCACTGCACTAGGTTATGCTTTTGGTAGGAGTTATGTGGAGTGGATGGTGTACTAGTGTTATTAGTGAGTAATAGGTGGATGAGGTCGCTTTCGCCGACATGTTGTGTTGTGTTCTTGCAGAAGCAGAAGAGGAGCAGCAAGAAAGTGGAGACGGGTACCCGCACAAGCAGTGACGCTCATACCAGCGAGTGGCTTCAAGTGCGTTTTCGTAGATTGTTGTGGCATTTGCTGGAAGCATTTCGATGGATTTAAGTTTGATCGTCAAGTCTTTTTAAACCCGTTCTGATTCTCTGAACGTGGGTTTGTGGCCGCAGGGGACTTCGTTCAACCAGAAAGCGTCCAGGAACATTGCACAGCAAAGAAAGGCACCGAAGAAGAAGAGCTCTGGCTCGGGTAACTTTAGTTCATAGAGAGTTGATAGGCAGTCAATTTTGCACAGCGTTACGGTCCCCTTGAATGGTTGCTGGAGTTTCGTGCGGTCTACTGCATGAGAGTGGCTTACACCCTGTGAATGGTTGATATCTTGAGCTGTCTCTTGACGAGGGACAGGTTGCTGCAGCGGTAGCAGGACATTGAAAGTGAGTGCGACTTCCATGGGCAGTCACTTCGTGGAACTGTTCAGTTGTAGAGGCATCTGTTTGATATTGCCCATCATCACTGATATTGTTGAAGGTGGAATACGTAGTTATGCTTTGCAATTATAGCAGGAGTTTCAAGCATGTGAGCATGTTATTGTGAATGTACTTGTGAGTGCCGGATCAGGTGATGTGTAGTCTGCTGTTTGCCGTGGTACTTGCTCAGTAACTGTCTTGTCACGTGGAATGTTGAGAGCCTTCTAGATACCTCGTGACATCCCAGGAAGGCAGAATTGAATTGGCATGAAGTCTATGAAGAAATTGTTGGTCATAAGTCAACTTGCCTTCTGCTTCATTGTGATAGAAGCTACTCTGATCTAAGGCAGTTTCAGAAGGCACCTTATTTGGGTTCCATTTAGCCCTGTAAGGATGAGATCTATCACAGAGGCCAAAAATGATCTGATTTTGGGACCAATTCGTGCATTCTTCATTTCTGCAATATTGATTTTGAAAGTCATCCATTGACCACTTTTGGCCTTAAGGCACAGGCACTTGAAAGCATCCTTGTACCCAATGGTGCCCCTTTCAAGGAAGGAGAGTTGTTTCGAAATGTAAATGTATACATACCAAATAGAGCTTATTAATTGTTGATTGATATGATAAGTTGTTTATGATTCACCTAGATTTGTGTTTGAGAATGACTCCCTTTACTAGAAAGGGATGCCATTGGATAGAGGGATGCCATTGGGTGCTTCTACCTAAGCATGTTTTTAGGATTAATGTTCATGTAAATAAAGATGAGAATACATAACACATCTAGTGACAAAAACCTACATCAATAGGAAAGTAAAATCCAAACAAAAATACATAAAATCAACACTCTCAAATTTCTAAAAATAAAGTGAAGTAAAAGTTAACTTTGCTACATGTATATTGGAGCTTATATTGTACACCTTGATCCCTCCTTGTAAGACACAAGAATTTGTATGGGGATTTTATCTTATTTCAATAATTATTTTTTCTTGAACCAACACATGAAATTTTATTTTAGTGAATGGTTCAAGATAGAATCAAGGATAGAAAAGTTAAAAGATAGAAAAGAAGTCATAGTCTATCTTAACCCCTAAAGTCCCATTGTCCCTTCAAGGGACAAATCAAATTTGGGGCAAGTTCCTGTGATCTCAAATTTTAGAGAATTTTTTTGAAACTTCTCCATAAGATAGAAAAACTGATTAGGTATGTGGGAATATAATTTTTATTTCAATTGGTGCATGAGATTAAAAGTTATACCACAAAAAGCTTGAAACTGAACTCGGTGGGTAACACAAAAAAAATTGCAAAAAATCAAAATAAATTCTAATTTTTTTTATTGTGAAATTTTATATTTTTGTCTACATGTGAAGCTTTGATTCATTCTATTTGGACTAATAATGAGAAAGTTATGGACAATCTTGTTTTTTGGGCAATTTAAGCATCTTCTTGAAAAAATAACTTGTAGGATTCATTTCTGAATGCAATTTTGACAATTTTTCACAGAATTTTTTTTTGAAAATGTTTTTTTTTGCTAAAACAATCTCACCATTGGGATTATTGTCTTTCAATCCCATCTTAGAGTTATTAACAACTTTGTTTTGTTTTCAATCTTGGACCTACTTCTATTTAACAATTTTTGACAGAATTAAGATCAAGTTTTTTTGTTTTTTTTAAATTCTTAGACTTTCAAGTCAATTCTTCAACATTAAAAATTTTAAATTCAAAGTTTATAGTGCAAAAAAATTTCACAATTGGTAGTCAAAGTCATTTGAAATTACAAGCTAGTGTTCAAAAAAACTTTCTTTTTCAACTTTGAATGCTAATACCTTCCAATCTATACAGTCAAACTTCATGAAATTTTTACCACATGACCTAAGACAAGTGAAGTACAAGATCCTATGGTTAGATTCTTTTAGTTTTCTTGTGTGAATGCAACAAAAATGACAGTTTTGAGTGGTTTTTGACAGAAAAATGGCCTTGGGACTTTAGGGGTTAAAGACTATTAGTTTTTATTGATAGTCTTTGTTATGTAAGAAGTGAAGAGCTATTTTTTAAAACAAAATTCAAAATTTCCTTGACAAAGTATAGCTAACTTCTTTTGGTTGTAGCCAATTGCATAAAATAGTGTATAAAGACTAATAGTCTTCTAGATAGACTATCAATAAAGACTATCAATAGAGACTATCGTTGCCTATACTATCAATAAAGACTAACAATAAAGACTATCAACACCACGTAAGAGGTAAAGGGTTTAAAACTTTAAAACTTGCATAATATAGTGCATAAAAATAACACCCCGTAGGAAGTAAAGGGTTTAAAACTTTAAGAAAATGCATGCTTGGAGAACAAGGACCTCTCCATTGCGTGGGGGTTTAGGCATTTTGATAATTTAGGTTTCCGGCCATTCGGACTCTCCCATTCATAATAAGCCCGAACGTGCTTGTCTCGTGGGTTTAGGGTTTATGTCCTGCTGCAGTCGCCTTCGTAAGAGTGCAGCTATGGCGTCGGAAAGCGGAGCGTCCGCAGCGATGGAGGGCGGGCCAGAGCCTATGAGCAAGAACTCGCTGAAGAAGCTGGAGAAGGCGAAGAAGGCGGCCGAGGAGAAGAGGCTCAAGGAGGAGAAGAAGAGGGCGGAAGCCGCTGCCAAGCCGCAGAGAGCTTCCGTCTCTGCTTCTGCGTCTGCGTCGACCGATGCTGATGAGGACGACATGGATCCCACGCAGTACCGAAGCAATCGGCTGCGTGTCTTGGGCGAGCTCAAGGAGAAGGAGAAGAATCCGTACCCGCACAAGTTCCATACCTCGATCTCGATTCCGCTCTTCATTCAGAAATTCGAAGGCATTAAGGATGGAGAGCACCTCGATGGCCAGGAAGTGTCTGTTGCAGGTGCGGTTACATGCTTTCTAATTTGAACTTTCTATTCAACAAACGCATTCATGAGTTGTGCATTGTTACGGAAATACTAGATTCTCAGAATTCGGACTGCGTGCTATGGTTGCGTTCCTCTTGGTTTTCCTTTGGAAATTTGTGAAGGCTGTGAGATGCACATTGGAAGGGTGTAGGGTTTAGGGAAGCTCGAATGCTGTTTCTCGTGACTTGGGTTCTGTCGGATCTTATTGAAGTAGCTGTTGCTTTCAGGGAGGATTATGAGCAAGAGAGCTAGTGCTGGCAAGTTGGTGTTTTACGACTTGCATGGCGATGGCCTGAAGATTCAGGTCATTGCGCAATTGGATTACTCTAGCTTGACCCTGGAAGAGTTTGCGAAAGTGCACGCCGCCGTCAAGCGTGGAGATATCGTGGGAATTAACGGTTTTCCAGGTAAATGCAACGTTGTTTTAGGTGGTGTGTTGCTCAAGAAACACCCGGTGTAAGTTTTATGAAGAAAATGTACCAGATAGGTGTGCATTTCTGAGCAGCAGCATTCATCCCCGTTATTTAGTGTCGAACCTTGTTTCAACGTTGTCTAGAGAATGCTACTCCTATTCAGCGATGTCTGCATTCATCAGAAGAAGTGTTAGTCGAGGCAGGCATTGAGTATATTAGGGTTTTCTGGCAGGAAAGAGCAAGAGGGGAGAATTGAGTATCTTTGTGAAGTCCATTGAGTTACTGTCATATTGTCTGCATATGTTACCGAAGACTCACGCCAGGGGAGGCAAAGACCAGGTAGAGAAGAGTCTCGACAAGAAGCTGAGTGAAGTTACAATTACCTCAGTAAGCTGCATGCACCTCACGCTTACTTAGTTCCCTCCCTTTTAATATCACTTGCCTGTGCACAGTACCATTTATTTGAGGAGATTTAGGTCCCGGGATAGATTCTGATCTACTTCTCACTTAAGCCTACTCGCCTTTATCCGAATTTCCTTTGTCCTGTATCTCTATGTCGTCGAGTAGAAAGCAAGAGCGTTGTGTTGCAAGGAAGGCTGCGCGGAGTTTATTTACAATGGTCTTCGTACTGTATTTATTGTGGATTACTGACTCCTACAGTTTTAGATGAACTGCTTTATAGCTTGGTGGAGTCTTTCCTAACGTTGACTTAATATGTTCAGGACGACAATAAGGCGCCCGAGCGTTGGCATCCTGGGCTTTCCAGGCACTCGGAAAGATATGTGCTGAAAGACCTGGTCCGTTTTGCTCCCTCTACTGTTTATTTCGGCTTGGGTAATATATTTGTCTCGCGTTTGTGCGGTCTGGGTATCTCATTAGTGTTGCTAGAGCCGACGTTTTTGCTCTACCCGGCCTCGATTAGGAGTTTAGGGTTTTCAGGAATGATAATCCGTTTTTTCATCGAGTTGCCAATCACACTGTCTGTCTCATGCTTTTGGGTGTCGCACTCCAGCTTGCACTGGATTTTTCTCTTTTATTCCGTTGATTACCGTTTATCTTGTACGCTTCCCTAACTTGGTCTTCCTTTGATTATCTTTGATTGATGTTCAGATCGCCTCGCTAAGATTGGTAAGTCATTTTGCTAATGGTAGTGGGTGTTTTACCTGGAACACAGGAAACTCGTTTCAGACAGAGGTACCTGGATCTCATTCTGAACTCGGATATTCGTACCGTCTTCAAAACAAGGTCGCAAATTATACGATATGTCAGGCGATTTTTGGATGACCGAGACTTTGTTGAGGTGATCTTTGCTCCGCCTATATATCTTGGATACTCGCATGTGAATTTCGAGTTGCTTCTTGGATCTGGAATTCACGGATTTGTTTATGGCTTGTGAGTGAGGGGCCTGCTATAGTTTTAAGGACTCTTTGAAGGTATCCATTATCATGCCCGAGGTGGTTTGTTAGAGTTCCTGCCACTGTGCTACCCAAAACTGAATATTGCAGGTAATATGATTGATATGGGGTTCAGGTGGAAACGCCAATGATGAACATGATTGCTGGAGGAGCTGCTGCTAAGCCGTTTAAGACGCATCACAATGACCTCAACATGGATTTGTTTATGCGCATCGCTCCTGAACTCTATTTGAAGGAGTTAATTGTTGGAGGCTTGGACCGTGTATATGAGATTGGGAAGCAGTTCAGGAATGAGGGCATCGATCTCACACATAACCCCGAGTTTACCACCTGCGAGTTCTATTGGGCTTATGCTGACTACAATGACTTGATGAATGTCACTGAGGAAATGGTTTCTGGTAATTCTTTCACTTCCAATTGGTGATTGTCGGATCCATGTTCTTTTTCCTCATTTATACTCACACTAGGCTGAGGTTGCCGTGTCTATTCCATGGTGGTATTAACGAATCTAGGATGAAGACTGGATTTTGCTTGTGGTCGTATAGTTGAAGTGAACTTTGTTGTTTTTCTCTTGTTCGTCCATAGGTATGGTGAAGGAAATTACTGGAAGCTACAAAATCCAGTATCGTCCAAACGGCGAGGATCCCATCGAAATTGATTTCACTCCTCCTTTCAAGTGAGCACGATGTTTCGCTCGGTGTTTCTCATGTATCTGTCCTGAAGCGCTGCTCCCAATTGAAAGTTTTTACTGCAATTTGTAGTTTTTGAGTAGTAGCTTAACTTGATGCTGTTTTGCAGGAGAATTGATATGATTAAGGGTCTTGAGGAATATTCAGGAGGACAGATAAAACTCCCAGAAAACCTTGAGCTTTTAGAATCACCAGATGTCAACAATTATCTGATCTCCGTGTGTGAAAAGTTTGAAGTCAAGTGTCCCCCTCCACAAACCACTACACGATTGCTTGACAAGGTGCGTATTGGTAGCAGTAGACTGTATCTTGCCTTTTTGTCTACTATCTTGAGAGTTTTTGTAGATTCTTCTTTCTGCATGAGTTTCCATTTTCAATTCGGATTTCCTCATTCGTCGTATGTATTTGTATTGTGAGTTTTTGAAGTGATTTGAGCAGAGCAATATGTGTCATCTGAATTCAACGGTCTAGGATGCAGCGGGTCTTTGATGGAGGAACATGTGTTAATTCTATCTTGTTTCTTGGATTTTCAGCTCGTCGGCCATTTCATCGAGGAGCAATGTGTAAATCCAACTTTTATCATCCACCATCCACAACTCATGAGCCCTCTTGCTAAGTGGCATCGTTCTATTCCAGGTTTAACGGAGCGCTTTGAGCTCTTTGTAAACAAGCATGAGGTGTGTTACTCCTATCTTCTACATTCATTGTCCGTTAGATATTCGAAAGCGTGTGCGGATGTGATCATTTCCGTGGTTTCTTCTTGATGTTAATACTTCCTTCTATTGGCTGCTTTTTGTTTGCAGGTATGCAATGCTTACACGGAGTTGAACGATCCTGTTGTTCAACGTGAGCGTTTTGCCGATCAAGTCAAGGTACCTCATTTACCCATGTGAAGATATTGGCGGAATGGGGTGTATGTTTCATTTTATCTAGTGTATCTCTATGGGACTCTTATGAGTGCTCTGTTCATTTTATCTGTTTGTATCTTGTTCAGGATCGCGAGAAAGGAGATGATGAGGCAATGGCCATAGATGAGAATTTTTGCACTGCACTTGAATACGGCCTTCCACCAACAGCCGGCTGGGGCATGGGCATCGATAGATTGACAATGATGCTCACGGACTCTCAAAACATCAAGGTGAGGTTTCTATCATTTTGCAGGTGGCTCTCTAATGGTTGTGTTTCTGAAAAGCTTGTGGAAATGCTCACATTACAGTTTTCTGGGATCTGTTCACGAGCTGATGTTTCTTCTTGTTCCCAACAGGAAGTGTTGTTGTTCCCAGCTATGAAGCCCCATGAAGATGTGGTAGAACCTCCAGTGAGAGCTGCAGATGATGTCGCATCTTAGACACATTTGGACTCCACTTTGGACGGCAGAGGGATTTCCATGGATAATCATGCATTGCCAACAATTTTTTAAGATTATGTTTTGCGTGTTTGCTGAGAGAATTCGTTTGTATCGGTTGTGAACTTCAAATATGTTTCTTGAGATCAAGTGATTATGTGGGAATTTATTTGCGTTTATCAGGTGACTTGTCCTCTTCTTTTCCATGTACCAGATAGTATGCTTTTTATTTTATTTTATGGAAACGGTGTATTTGATATGTGTTGCAGCTCATATAGAGATTAGTAGCATTTCTTTTTCCAATTAGTTGGTGTTCACTATGGTGAACCCTGTTGTTTTTCATTCTGGAGATCTAGACCTCTATCACTTTTCACTTATCAGAGGCTGAAAATTATCTAATGGCAGTAGCCAAGTTATTCAGCGCCATGTTTTTATCATTTGTGAATTTTTTCACTCACCCCACATTTTGTCGCTATTTCAAGGAATGAGAAACATTCCCAGAAGAGACTCTTTGTATAGGAAGAAGCCTTATTATCCTCAACTAGAAGAAATCCATAAGGAGGAAGTGTTGGTAGCTTCGAAGAGTAATTCCTTTGTTTCTGTCTCGTTCCTGTTTGGATGAAAGTCATCCTAATTTTTGGTGATACTTTATTAAGTCGTTGTATCTGATGGTTGGATTTGGTCTTACTAGAATACAAATTTTTCTAAAATTACAAATGCAGAAGTATGTCAAGTGGTCAAATTGCATTGACTCTAGTTCAAAACTAGATTAGAAAAAATGAGGTCTTCGATGTAAAGAACACAAAAATTTCAAAAAATCATCATGTCAAGAGAACCTCATTTTGATTTTATTCCAACAAGTTTTGCTCAAAAAATGATAATATTTTGCTTGTAATCAAATTTTGAAGGAATTTTGAAATTTTCCTTTCCAAATTTATCGAAAAATATTGATGACAATATTGGTGAATCTAATTGTAAATATGGAATCTAAAATTCAAAATCTACGACTTTCCTTTGTATATCAGTTCTAAAATATTCTTCCAAATAGCACTTTATAATGATTTTCTCCAAATTGCCAATTCTAGAGAAGAGTCCAAACGTTCCTGGGTTAAGGATAATGATTTTTTGGTTTTGAAACAACAAATTAAGAAGATCTTAAAATCCTTGTTGAAATGAAGCCTTGTTTTTTGATAAGCAGCTCCTCAACTCCTAAGAAAGCCAACATGATGAATGAATGTTTTGAAGAGCTTCAATTACTCATAGAAGTTGCATAAAATGAATGAAGTATATTTAAGTATGCTGAAAAAGTGTTTTTTTGTTTAGTGTTTAGTGGTGTGACTAACTTGGTCACTTGATGCTTTTTCATGTGTATAACAAGGTTTTGAATCACTTCATATTGAGCTGAAAAGAAAGAAAACTTGCAAAATTGAACATTTTATATTTGAATTCTTATAATTTGTTTTAGCTCAAAAACTCTAGATCTACATGACCCTTCCTATTATGCTTTTTAGAAGTTAATGCAAATTGCGAAGAGGTCTTGGATAGCACCAATGTATTTTAAATGACACTTATGAGACTAATTTATAAACTCCACCTCTAGGATCCATTAAATGTAAGTTGAAGCATAAATTATAGATTACAATTGAAAAGGGTGTTAGCCAAGTCTTAAGTACTAAGTGATAGATGATGGAATTTGTGGTTATTTACTTAAAATAATTAGCTATTTCTCATAGTTCAACTATTTAGTATAAAGTAAGGGAGACTTGGATTCTTACCCTTGTGCAAAGATGCTTTAAATTGGTGAAGCTATTCAATGAAGTGGTTTAAACTAAGTAGCCCTATAGGTCCTTTTGAATGTCTTATTATAATTCAACATATAATTGGCATATTGAAGGTTAGTAAAACCCTTATTTATGTTAAACATTCAATTACACATACTTTAGTTTTCTATTAAATTTCATCTCATGCCTTATACTTGCAATCTTGTTATTCTTGTGCCATCCTCAACAACATGGTCTTCAAAATAGATATGTTTGTGTGGATATGGGGTTGGTTGTTCCCTTATCCCTCTAAACTTGGTGTCTTTTGTTATTGAAGACAAATTTGTTTCATGGATTAAACATGCCTATTGTCCTATTTTTTCATTAGTAATCCTTTATAGTTGGGCCCTTTTTCTTATGATAACTAGTTTATCAAGGCCATTGAATTCATGTTCACAAGTATAGAGACATTTTCATACATTTCTTGCATAGATGCTACATATTGATAACAACAATGATAATTAGATTGGTGGAGGTACTAGCTTGGCTATCATTAACAACTTTTTTTTCCCAAATAAGGGATTTGCTAGTAAATTAATAAGTTTTTGTTAAAATGAATTTTTTGTATAATTGTACTATATTTAAAATCTATACTTGTCTCAATTATCAATAGAAAAAATGCTTGTAGACTTTAACTTATAGAAACCTCAATGGCAAGTCCCTAGCTATAATTTTCGTATCTTTCTAAATGTCAATGCCAATGTTCAAATCCTTTATTGCTTTCGGAATGAATGATATGAGCTTCCATAAAACTTTAGCATTTTTATTATCGTGAGTTCTTTCAATATAAGGAAATATGAGTGGTCATTCAAGTAGGTTGTATTTTCTAGGAGCAAGAATGTTGGTATTAACAAATTCCAAAGTAGACGCACACAAGTAGGTGTTTGAACCTTTGTATTAGGCTTTTAATATAAACCAGGCACTCATTTTAGAAAGGATCTTTCATATATAAGAGGCCTTCAACAACTTAGATATTTGTTCTAAAATGAATGTGTAATATATTCTCATGCCTTTTCAATTTCTAGTAGTACCTAAATTAGATACATCTTTCTTTGCAATGTCCATTTATCATTTATGAAAACTAGATAGTTTTGTTTTTTACAAATATTGGAATTATATTAGTGAGGAGTTAATATTGATGTTCAAATTTTAATTTGAAATACCTTCTCAAGAATATTATGGAGAGAAATTCCATTCATAAGGTTTCACAAAAGAAATCATTAGATTTGTAGGATGCTATGAATATAAAAATTTGATTTTAAATGGCCTATTTTGAAAACATGTTCAAGGTTGTTTAGTAGTGTAGATGTAGGTCAACTTTTTTCATTAAAAGGGGATATCCAAGGCCACTTAATTTGCTTATGGTGCAACTTTCAGTGATGAGTTCAAATTGTCTTCTCCTTTCTATTAGCTATGAGTTTGAATTTTCTTTTCATTTTTCAATGAATCCAAGATTCTCTCTTTTAGCACCTTATTGCTAGTTATAGTAACTTTCTAAATATATTTGCTAAAACTATTGGTCATGGTTTTCTCCAACATATTTGCTACCTTTAAAGTTTCTTTAACCTCTAAAAGCCCAAGGGGTTTGGACAAAACACAAATGTATTATAAAATATAAGTTTTATAATTTTTCTAAAGTTTGCATGAACTAAGATAATGTAAAGTACAAAAAGCAATAGATATCCATATGGTCAAAATAATAAAATTATTTTTAAATTTTCTTGAAATGAATTTTGAAGATATAACTTCAAAAATTCACCAAAAATACAATTTCTCTTTTTATCATTGAATTTTTTTTAAATGGTCAAAATTGCAGTTTCTATTGCTTTGAGAAAAAATGCATATGATCTAATAATGAGAACACCAACATTTTCCCAAAATAGTAAGTTTTTTAAGAATAGACAAATCCTAAACACTTTGTGCTATTGTAGCAATGTTTGGTTTTGAATATAAATATTGAAAGACAACACAAAATTTTTAAAAATTAAAAAAATTGAAAATTGATTTGTTTTTCTGCCCGAAAATGCTGCCTGAAGTCAGGCAGAGACCAAAAAATGGTCGTTCGAGCTATCTCATTCTGAAATACGAAAGGACTGGATCTGGGTAAAACATTACAGAGCAACGAGGAAGCGACACCATGCACCATACCAAATCGTCTTATTTCAAAAGTTGACAATAACTGTAGAATGCATGCATACGTGACTTGCGTTAAAACAAACTATAAACATTAGCAAACCTTTATATTTTTGAGCTCAAGATACTGTGCTCAAATTAATCGAAGATAATCTAGATTCTTTTGTACAAGGGTGCAAATTAAAGGCAGCTGCTCAAGAATGGAATGGAATGGGTGAGGAAAAAATGCAAGCATTCTACACCATGGTACCGAGTTGTGAGAGACGACTACCACGAGCTTGGACCAAGCCCAACAGTCGCTGCTCTATGATGGCCTGCGCTTCCTCCAATATTCCATTCACTACTTGAGCTGCAGGAAGGATTTCCTTGATGAGAGCGGATCCAGTTCCTGCATACATTGCCATGCTTTCTACATCTCCCTGTGTTGTCCCATTTGGAGCAAACCCAGATAATCTTGTGATGTCCATCGTCTGCCATACATTTCAGGTGCAAGACAAGTTTCTTGTTATGATTTTGATGTTCTCGTTAGTGACCAAATGACGGGTTCCAGTTGAAAGGACTCCTTGATGGAATAAGACATGATTTCCACTAGTGACAATCGTTGGTGGAATTCAGTCAAAGCTAAGGATTTGTAACAAGAGTTTTTTTCGATAAAATTAGGTTGTTTCGGGGCTTTAAAAAAGCATCAGAAAGAAAATTTTAATTTTGACACACACACATACACACACACACTCTGGATCGTAAAAAGAATGGGAAAGAGTGCTCACTTTTCCAAATACTACAGACTGGCCAATAACAGGCTGGCTGTTCTCATTTTCCTCGGCCCCAACCTTGTGCTTCCAAGTTTCAAGGAAGGGGGTTCGTAGAGCACGTTGGCCACCCGGCCAAAAAGCTCTCCCAAAAATATCTGGAAACTCGGTGCCGTCCGTGCCAGCCTTCACCACCTGTTGCTTGTAGATCGGATGTGCATTGGCCTCCACCGTTGCCAGAAACCTGCCAATCAACACACATAACATTCATTCTTGAGTAGCAGTGGCGTGGCATATCTTCAAATCAATGCCAAAATAGACCGAAGTAAAACCCTCGACATACTCGCACATGTAAAGACGATGCCTCATTGGCTTGAGAGTCTCTCACGAGCTCAAAGATGCTCACTGGCTCAAGGTGTCAAGGAATCCCTTTCATGACAATTCAATGACTGCCCAACGAGGGTCCTCTAGAATGTTAAGATATGCATTTTAGAATAGGGTAGAATTGAGTCTTACTCATGCTCTCTCACACTGCAGATTAAACGTTAATTCCGTAAGATTGGTGGATATTCACGGTATTGACACTTCTCAAGGGGGGCTGCAGGAAACTTAAATCTATTTCAGGCCTAGTTTTCAAAGCTTTGCGCAGTTGAGTGTCACAATTTTGACCCTCTGACTTGCGCCATATAACAGAATTGATGTCTTAGCTGAGAGCATTAAAATGAACATGAATAGCCAGCAAGCAAGCCCCACCCCCACCCCCACCCAAATGTCTTGTTCGTGAAACTTACACGAGCTATTTAGTTACTGATCACTCACTAAACCCTCTCAGAATGCAGGAAAGCTACAATTCCGACCAGCCTCACAAAGAGTTCCAAGCACTTAGGTTCATTGAGAAGCAGAAGTACCTGGTTCCCATGCACACACCCTGAGCACCAAGAGAAAGAGCGGCAACGTAGCCACGGCCATCAACAATGCCTCCAGCAGCTATGACTGGGATTTTGTACGCCCGAATGGCATCCACTACACTTGGGAGCAGTGTCCACAACCCCGTCTGCTTAACCCTACCAAGTCAGCATGTCTCTTCACAAAATCAGCATTCATGGCATTGTGCATGCATGGGCTGCACTAGTGTTGAATAGTTCAAGCCTTTGAAAGGAATCAAGCTTTTGCTGTGGGCTAAAGATGATTGTCTTACTCTGCTAATGATATGTCCACCAGCTTCAAATCCTTGGCAAATAACTGCATCCACCCCCGCTTCAGCTGCCTTCACGGCTTCTGGCACCGACCCCACCTGCTCCACATTCCCGTCCCCATGGGTGCAGCTATCAGACTCCCTAAATCCTCAAGGACCAAAGAATCAGTGTTTGAAAATGGCCAATTCGATTGATCATACTGTGAGAAATATAATTTAGATGAGACCAAATTTTATATCAACAGAAACAATGCAGAATATTGCATATTGGTCAAAAAACAAATATAATTGGCAAAAGACAGATCCATATGACCTACACAAAAACTGCTAAAAAATAAATACATGAGGCCTGATTTGAGCTTCTTGGTCATCAAAGGGCGAACACAATTTTAGCCCCTGCTTAGAAAGCAGGACTTGCAACCCTAATTGAGATTGCACGCCTGCACTACCCTAAGATATTCAAGCTGTTACAGCCATCTGATTTAGGGATTTTAGGGGAGTCAAAGTGCAAGACACTACGTTGAGGATAGTATCTTGACAAGAATTGGGGCTACGAATCGCACAGGGCTCAAACTTGAAAGAAAAGAGAAAATCGTGGAGTTACAATCGCGAATTCTCACAACCTCTGTAGAAAGCTTTACTAAAACATCAATCTGTAGCCATTTCCGTGACAGGCATATGACCTGATGGAGGACCTTCAACCCCACGGCGTGTGCTTCATCCACTCGCTCTTTAGGAAAATCCCCGAAGTACACTTGAAGAAACGCAACCTTCTCAGCATAGATGTGTCGCAAAATCTCTTCATACGGAAACGCAAGCACAATTGCGACGCCGAAAGGCTTGCTTGTCAGCTCCCGTGTACGCGCCACCACCGTTTTGAGATCTTCTGGCTAGGTCAATTCAAGCCACCACAAATTCACGACAAATCTCAGAGTAAGCAAGCGAAGCCTATCTTGCATAATGAGTGTCTATTGAATTTGAAAACGTATACCTCCTCAACATCAAAACTCTTGTCAATTTTAACTCATCCATCAACAAAACTCAAAATCCTCACAAAGATTAGAATCCTTGTAACTTTGCAAATAATATTCAAATCATGCATTCTCTACTGCGTTGGAATCCTCTTTCTCTTACCAACAAGAATTTCAACCATTCTAACAAGACAAGCGCTTCAAGGGTCACAATTAGGTCTGGTTACCTTATATTCCACACTGTGATTCAAGATTCAAGATTCAAGATTCAAATCAAACCACTGAGCTCCTTCAAACCAATACACACACACACACACACACACACACACACACACCATGAAGCGAAGCCTCAATGCATACTCTTCCTTAAAAGACGAAATCCTTTGCCAATTCTTTGCCAATTCATAAATTCAAAGACTGGGCATTATTAGCCCACCTGACTCGGGGCTCGGAGCAATCCTAATCCTCCAGCGTTGGCCACTGCAGCGACGAGTTCGGGCCCCGTGATGTCGGGTCCCATGGGTGCCACCACGATGCCATTCTGCAACCCTAAGATACCGCCCCACCGCGACGCCATGGCTTAATTAGCTAAGCTTACGCGCAGCTCCGACGAGAATCCCGTGCAAATTGGGACCCAGTTCTCACTCCAGCACTTCGATTTCGGACTAGCCTGAAATCCTGAATGGGTACAGAGCAATGTGTGAGAGTGGCTAGTGCTGTGAAGAGCACTGGATCAGAGTAAGTTACTGGGGTTGTTATGTGTCCAGAGTCGGAGACAGGCAGCTTCAGCAGCAACCTTCGTCGTCTCCCTAGTCGGGATGCCAAGTGTAGCAGCAAGCCCCTTCACGTAGATACCGTGCGGTAAAGTAACACCACCCGTAAATTAATCCCCGGTAAAAAATTGCACACTTGCAAGTGGAGTTCCGGAAAACAATGTCATCACCCCTTCAAGGTTCAAAGTTCAAGTAACTAGTCCAAGATGATCCTAAACTATCGGGTGATGGTGGTGAGGTACCCAAACCAAATGGCGCGGTTGCAGGTTTGATACTTGATGGCAGCAGGTTCTTAACCTTGTGTGAAATTAGCCTCTTTTCTTGAGAGAAAGAAGCTTTGATTCATTCCATCTGGATAAGTGATGTCAAAATTATAAAGAGTCTTATTTTGTAAGCAATCAAGACATCTTTCTTCACACACACACACCTCCCCACAAAAAGAACAATGAAACAAGATCTATTTTCTAAAGTCAATTTTTACAATTTTCCAATACCCAAAGGTTTATATGGCATAGGTTATTTGCTACAACAATCTCATCATCAAAATTAACATGTTTCAATTCCTTTTTTGAGCTATTAACAATTTAATTTTTCCTTCCATTTGGTATCTACTTCTATTTAATAGATTTTACTAAAGTATAAAAATGAATTTTTTGGAATATTTTAAATATGTAAATGAAGCTTTTAGGGGGAAATTTTTTTGAGTCCATAGCAAAATTTTTAACCTCAAAACTCTACAATGCAATATAATCAAGTTCAATCCTAAAGGACCAAGGCACATTTCAAGTAGAAATTGCGAAAAAATTGAGACTTTTTATACACTTTGTAAGAAAAAAATGAAGAAAGAATTTTTTTTTTCAAAACTTGAACATACAAATTTGGGAAAAAATTCAGAAACTTTGACCACATAGATTGAAAGATTATAATATTCGAAATTAGAAAAAAAAAAAAAAAAATTTCCAACCTTGCATTAAATCCTTCAAGAGGGAGAATTTTACATTGCATGTTGTTATTTTTTTTTGGAATTTTCACCTTTTATCATGTAAGTTACATATCTACCAGATTCCACAAGAAGAGTTTTGCACATGCTGCCTTGGTTACCAAAAAGTTCACAAGAACATAACTTTTGATCCAAGCACCTGATTGGAAAAAAGATTCAATTCCCAATAAAGGGGCACATGTTCACACCTCATGTCCAAATTTGATGAACATCCCACAAGAATTGACTTTGTGTGCAACTACCTGAGATTCCTTGTGTATGTTTGGTCACTTGGTCCTTAGGGGTCCAAGATGATTCAAAATACAAAAAACTAATATGGCAAGGTACCAAAAATCGCTTCTTCGCATATTCTCATACAAAAATATTCAACCCCATGCAAAAAAAAAAGGTTATTTTCAATGTCAATGAGCACTAGAAATGGCAATGTTAAAGGTGGTTTTTTTGGTGAAACATAGTAATGAACCAATAGGGGTTAACTTGATTACTGAATTACAGTTTGATTCATGATAAGAGCAATAAATCTGGTAAAGCTTCAGAGAGACACAATCAGAAACCACCAAAACCACACTACAGAACCTCAGTTCTATTATCACAAATTTCAAGAACATTGAAAGAATATAAAAGTTGTAAAACCCTGATGTTGGTCTCTGTGGATTGATGCATCAGAATCCAACAAGGGAGCAGTTTATTATCATCATATGTATATACAAACAGAAGCAGCTGAAAAGCAGCAATGACAGAATGTTGACTATTGACCATGCGCTGTGTACCTACGAATCATCATCACCAAACTCTGGCATTCGGTAGAAACTGAAACAAATGCTCTAGAGAATGTGAGTGTGTTCAGTTCAATGTTGCCTTGATTGTCCCCGAGGCAACCTCTTGGCAATCTCCTGTCAATCAAAAGAACACATAACCATTTTCAGGCCCGATGGGAGGTGGGGTGAATTCTGCGAAACTGATGAACCTTGGACAAAGAATTTCTCGACGACCGGCTGTACAGACGTGGATGCTTGGGCTTCCTGGCAATATCGCCCTCAGTGCATCGCTGCCAGGCACTAGTGTCAGAAAAGAATGGCTTGACAGTCGAGTCATATAGCTCACTGAAATTACTAACTTACAGGAATTCTACAATATCAAATGGTAAGCAAAACGGTGTCCGTGGACGAGTACGTGGTTCGTTCTATCTGCCACTTCTATCTATCTCAGAGGATTGAAATGAATCATTTAGGATGGTTTCAGGAAGGCAGCAAAATGTGCCAATAGAAAGAAGAAACCATACCCTGACGATAGAAATAAGGCAATTATAATTGCATCCAAGCTTCTGAAAATGAAACTATTTTTAGCTGAGACAATATGATATTAAGAAGTGAGTGATTATAGATTTAGGCACCAGCACTATTAAACCATGGATGATGGACGTAGATTCCGAAATCACAGATTCAGGCTCAAGTAGACAAGAGGAAATAAATTTACCTCGAAAAGTTGGTTCACATTGTCGGAAGTCTTAGCTGACGTTTCAATGAAGAACATGCCATTACTTTCGGCATATTCCTGGGCTTCCTGCAGCAACAGTGGAATGAAATTATATGCGTTAGCGAAAAAATTCCAAGTTCTTACTCAAGTGAAACCTGGATCTATGTAAAATGAAAGGATGAAATTGCAAAGGATTTACTTACTTCGCGAGAAACTGCACGGTCGTTTTCGAGGTCGGCTTTGTTTCCCACTAAGGCCATAACAATATCAGGATTTGCATGCTTCTGCAGCTCCTGTTGTGGAGGATGAAAAACGACAGTCAGTGTTCTATGTCACACGGTCAAAGCAGAAAACTAGTTTCACACAAGCAGTGAAGTTTGAGACGAACCTTGACCCAGAATTGAGCTTTCAAGAATGTCTCCGGGTTAGTAATATCATAAACTACAACCGCTGCTGCTGCACCCCTGTAGTATAAGGGGGCTAATGAGGCATATCTGTTGAACAAAGCACATGTGACACAAATTTCAGAATCAAAGACCCTGTTAAATAACTCAACCCTAAAGACGACCCAAGCGGGGAAAACATAACTCCTCAAGCGCGAGTTTCACAGAATGTAATAATGTGATAAAGAAAGGCAGAGTTCTGTATTTCAAGAGGAAAGGAGACTAGGATGTACTTTTTACAAAATATTTAAATAAGAATAAGAAAACGACGCACCGCTCTTGACCTGCCGTGTCCCAAATTTCATATTTTACGTTAGTAGAGTCTTGCAAGGCAATTGTTTGTGAGAGAAACGAAGCACCAACCGTCACCTGTTCAAAACAGCAACACAGAAAATGAGAACTATTTCATAACCACTTGCCATTCCTCGTCACTTACAGAAACTTCCGACCAATTGCACAACACGATCCCGTGTATCCAGATAAGAAACTAACCTTGGAAGAAGGGTCAAATTGTCCACGCACAAACCGTAAAACAATGCAGCTCTTTCCAACTCCCGAGTCACCCAACAGGACTAGCTGCAATTTTGCCAAACGAAACAACAATGTAAGAAATTACTTCTAGACTACCACAATTTCCAAAACTTCTTGTGAATCTGAACGATCACATGCTCCAAGAATCAGCATACCTTGATTCGCACATTCTTGGAATCCAAAACCTCAGTGTGAGAGTTGGCGTTCGTCTGTAAACGTCCTGAGCCTTTCACTGCTGCTATCCCACAAGCATCCACCATTAAAATCTTCATTACGAGTGGCTAACTCAAACTCAGCAACTATATGAACGCCTATCCATAGTCGCATTTCAAAACAAACTAATCCCAAAATGAACTTCAACTGATCCCCTTACGGCTCATCAAAAACAACCACGGATTCTAATCTAAAACACAAAAACCACAACCAAAAGCTTCAATAGAAAACAACAAGAACCACGAATAGTCCCCAAAGGTTGAGATCAGCACCAGGAGAAGAAGCTGCACAGCCCATCGCACCCGCCCGTTCCAATCCTCGGCACTACAGTCCCCACACTCTCCTCCAAAACTAAAACTAGGAACAACCCCTTCTACTTCCATTGCATCGCTATCCCCACGACCGACAAAAGCTCCAAATGCACGCAATGACACATACACACTTCCTCTTCAATCTCACAGCAGATCAGCCCCTCTCCACACACAATTAAAACACTCCACAACTCCCACTACCGAAACCTTCAACCCACAATGCAAGCCAACTCCTCAGTCACCAACAAATCGATCCTGCAACACAAGCCAATGCCTGCCTGCCTGCCTATCAACACAAGCGCGGCGATGAACAGGAATTTGGCTATAAACTTAACCCCAAGTGTAGCTTAAGAGTGGATCTGTCCCACTACACACATTCTCAGCAAACGGTGCAATTGAAATAAGAGAAGACTGTTTGTGGATTCGACACTTGATGAGGGATGGTGGTGCCTGGAGAGCAAAGGGACGTTGGAGCAAGATGGGAATCATGCCATAGAATCTGGAAAGCAGAGCAAACTGCAAACTCAAATGCTGCTAAAAATAACCAATAAAAGCTGGAGTGCGGAAGCACATTCCGTCAACCAGCATGCTGCACAGCAACTTTGAATCAATGGCTGGCCCACCCCAACGTTGCCTTTGGAAGGAGAGGAAGAAGAAACAGGGAAGGCGGAGGGAGGGAGGGAGGGAGGGCAGGGGGAAGACGGAAACAAGGGTTCCCCCGGTATGGATGATATTCATCCGACGTTCGTCCACGTTCGTCGGTGTTCATGGGTACATCAGTCGTGGACCTGTCGTTGTCAACTGAAGACTCCTTCCCTTTCCGTCCTGAGTGTCTGGTTGGTAGACCTGGCTGATTATTAGTTGGTGCGGACAAGTTGAAATTAGTGTGGGTGTTATATAGTGTGGGTGTGCCTTAATATTCTATTTTATTGGTTGTCTGTGCAAAAGGACAAAGACTATGGCATTGACTCACATCAACTATGGTTTCAAAATAGCCAAGTTTTGAAACCCTATCTACAATCACATTCACATTAAACAACATGGTTAGGGTTCAGGCGAACAAAGAAGCTGCCTAGTTCAATCTCCCTTCCTTCTTTGATTGATCAAATGGGAGAGGGAGGGTCTAGTTTGTTTGTTTTCATTTTTAACTTTTGCTTGTGTATCATTGATTCAGTGTTTTCTTTGTTTAATTTCCCTACCATTGTTCACTATCGGTAAACTAATAATAAACTAATATTGTTGTTCACGTAAAAACAAAGCTTCATGGTCACTAATCCCATTCTTGTTTTTTATTTTGTTTTGTTTTATTTTATGTTGACACAAATGATGAGAATTTTATTGGAAGGGAAAGTAGAGGCAGGCCCCCCCTAAATGTGTGCTTCAATTTTGGAACAACCAACCTGCCTTGAGGGGATAGGGGGGTCGGTGATGGCGACAAAAAAAGGATGTAACCTTTGATGAGATTCATCCAAGTCTACAGACATTCATCCGTTTCTGTTTGAATTGCTGCCGTGTCAGTCTCTGCTGTCTGTAATGGCTTTTCGTAGGGAGGTTGGAAAACGTGACTAGTGAGTTAGGTCACTTTATGACACGTTTGGAATTAGTGAGTGTGGCCTTAAATTTCAACGCGGTTTGACAGAGGTAAGCTTTAGGGTTTTTTATTGGTAACGTTCCAAGCATTCGGGGGCTTTATATTTTTCATCTTGGGGTTTCACATTATTTTTGAATATTTATTATCACTAAATTCATGGAGAGTGCCGGAAAATGTTCTTCGGGAATTTTTGGTATGATGAGCGGACAAAATTCAAAAATTAGAAACATAAAGCTCAAGTATATTATTGGTACAAAATTTCATTAAAATTGCAAGTCAAATAGAAAATTAAAAATTGGAAATTCCTATATTTGAAATTTGAAATCAATTGAATTTTTATTTTGTGGAAAGTATCTAGGTAGCACATTAGTTGCTAATTGGTCGAAGAAGATACATGTTTTTTTTCTTAAATTGAATGTCAAGTTATAATCTTAGTTTAGAAAATTTGCCTTAGATTCTAATATACACCTCTATGTTCTAACATTATTCTACTATTAATAAATTTAAAGAATAATGTTTTAATGTAGGGAGCATGGAAAAGAAGGTGACTATATTGTGTTAGTGTAGTAATGGTTGGTGACAAATTAGTTTCTATCTAGTAGTTGTGGCAATGGTTGATTATTTAAAGTTTGTGTTTACATAGAAGTATGGTAAATTACCCCATATGTAGCTTCAACCAATGCAAAGACTCTTTTCCTTTAGTCTGAAGCCTACAAAAAGATACACTATAAAAGTCTCTCTCTCCTTATCGGACATGCTCGTTCTTCTAGTCTTTTTAAGATTAGTCTAACTAACAATGGTTGATTATATTAAGTTTGCATTCACATAGAAATATGTCAAATTACTCCACATGAAACTTCTACCAATGCACAACCTTCGTTCCTTTAATCTAAAGCCCATGATAATGTACACCTTAAAAGTCTCTCTTCCTATTGTGCATGCTTGTTCGTCTGGTCTTTTGAAGGTAATCCTCACACTTCCTTCCATTTTAAATAAGCTTTTGTCAATACAAACCCTCCTCCCCATTGGTCCCACAGACGGCCACCTCAATTCCTATAATCCCAAAAATAGTTCAAAGAAACTTGAATTGCAAGCAAATGATCCCATAATAACTTACCCAAATTGGAATTAAAAGACCTCATGTGTAAGCAAAAGGGCCCTGAAACCGAGCGCCCACATGAAGGACATGCACGCGTTTCCACTGATCAGCAGATGATAAATCCACAAAGTCAACTAACCGCAACTCTCCATCGCTATTGGAAATGGATGAACCAATCATCCTCATCCAACACCCTGAACCGGATCGTAACCCAACCGGGTATCAATCCATAGTCCCTTTCTGTCTGTTGCCGCGTTGTGTCCAGTGACTCCAGTCCGTTAGAATGCGACGAGCTTCACCGTCTTTGAATTCAAATCGGCGTGCTCTTGAATTTGTAGCCTTAACGCGAGCAATCCCTCGTTTCCCTCCGATCATGAAGACGATAACGCGCATTCAATTCAAATCCTGATCCATAGCGGACGTTATTCTTGAGGTTGTAGCCCCTGTTTCGCGTGTTTTTTTCGGTGCGTTTGAAACAAACAGGAAACATTCCATTGCAGATGTGAACAAGTGGTGCTACTGGGTCATGTGTTGCGTTTTGCAAAGTCCATTTCTGGGAATCTTCGTCGACTGGCGATCGCCGGGAGTCGATCGGGCTCATTTAGGGTTTTCAGGGTTTTTTTTAGGGCTTGGGGTTTAGCCTTTTTGTTGATGGATTAGATTTGGCTGGCATGTTATCCAAGACTAAATTAGGCTCCTGTGTTCATCGATCTCGTCTGGAGCGACTTTTTTGCTTTGGAAGAGAACAATAGTTGCCTTCCAAGTCAACGAAGCGCTCACTTATCGATGAATAATTGACCTCGCTTTTCAGGGCAAAGTGCTGGTAGCCACTTTAGCCGGTGGAGTGATCACAGCCATCGGGATGGAGTACAGATCGGGTGATCAGTTCAGGAGGCGTTCAAGTGCAGATTGATTTGCAGCTTTGCAGTGTCACCTGTGACGACGGAAGCGGTGATGATTTTGTGAGTCTGCTGCATGTTCTTAGATTCCCACATTCTTTGTGTGTGTTCTCAAGAGCTCTTGTAGTGTTTTCATTATCTGGAGTAGATGATGATGCGGAAGCTTTGAATGCGATATCAAATTGACTAGTAGACTACTTTCCAAGTGCCATAGCACGATGGACAGTTTGTTTTTTCTTTCTTCGGAACGCATTGAATTCAAATTTTATTTCAATGTCAGAACAGATCAGTGATGATTTTTCGAGTCTGTTGCATGTTCAGTACTCTGATCGATTCCTGGTTGTAGATTCCCCCACATTTTAGAGATGTGCGCTCGATGGCAGTTGCAGCGCATCATCGTCTCTCGGTATTATTAGCTCTTTATCAATATGATGATCAAGAAGCGTTAATGGGAGATCTGAATCGCCCTTTGAATGCTTGCCAAGTGGCCAGTTTTATGTTTTCTTTTGATGTCAATGGCAGATAATAACAGATCAGGGATGTCTTTGGAGTCTGGTTCATCACTCGGGTCGATTTCTGTTTGCAGATTCCCACGTTTTAGAGATTTGTGCTCCATGCTCCACGGTGGTGGTTGCTGGGTGTTAAGTTATGAGAGCTCGAATTATGATGATGAAGAAGCGTTTATGAGAGATCGACATGGCTGGTTGAATACTTGACACGATCCCCAGATTTTCTGTTTTCTGTTCTTTCAATTACATGATTGCCAGGAATCGAATCTAGTTACAGTAATCGTGGGAGTGGCCATTATTGAGTGTGACAATTTAGGTGATATATTCGAGTGTATGTACGGATGAGGGAACCTGCAGCCGAAGCATCATGCGATTGAATTCATTGGCATCCTGCGTATAGAACAGACAATGCAATGGAATATCATCATCTGCAGTGGAGATTTTGTGCCTCCTAAAAGAAGAAGAAGAAGGAAGCATATGATCTAATCTAATCTGAATTCAAGGCTGATTTAAGGTTTGTTTAATCTCCGGGTCATCTTCAAAACATTTTGATTACTGTAGTATAGTGCTGTTCATTGGAAGCCAGGCAGAGATCTTGTGCTTTACTGTTTCGTTATATACAGTACATCTTGGATGCCGAATTCTGAACTTCGACAACAAGAGTGAAACCAACATCTCCCTCAAACTAAGGTAGAAGTACCTATTTTGGATAACTTAAGCATTTCAGACTAGATGATGTGGAAAAGTCATGGGGAAGTGAGTTCAGTGTGTGCAAAAATAAGGTTGTGGAAGAATGCCAAAAAAAATGAATATTTTATCGAATACAAAAGTGGATTTTGCTCCCGGACCCATTCCAGTTTCATAGAGTCACCTATTGTGGTTAGCGTTGGTACTTCTCCCAAGGCCAAGAGGGAAGAGAGATGGGTAGATGAGAAGGTACAACTCAAAAATCTTTTTTGATGACCATTGCATCTACTTGTTGTCCATGATAGATAAGCCTACGAAGCAATTACAGGGGGCTCAAAATAGGTACTTCTACCTTATACATAAATCAAAAGTGAGGAGATTCAAGGAATCATCTACAATCATCAGTGCCCACATACACTTTCCTAATATTAGAAAGTATTATATTTTCCTAGATACTAAATTCATAGACAAGATGAATACAATCAAAATATGAAAGTCTATAAGAGCTTCTTGTTGGTGTTTGGTACACCTAAAAAACAATTGTTTTAAGAAATTAATAACTTATTTTTATGATGTTGAATATATCCTTCTATTAACTTAGGTTGTTTGTTTGTTTATTTTGTTTTGTTTTGTTTGTTTTGTTTGTCACGTTGAGATCTTTTGGATCGTATGCCTCCCATTTGTGTGTTTGGTATTGTCAAAAAGCCCTTAGCGAGGAAGGGTGTACGAACTTGGTTTTGTAGCATTTCAACCTAAAGTATGAAAGTTATTGAATTTTGATATATTTATAAATTAGAAAAATTAGAAAACTATTTTTTCTTTTGTTTTGACCATGGCAATGGCACGGGGCACACTAGTACATGCTAAAGTGCATTGGAATCTTTTTTCATCTAGAATACCTAAGGACAATTATTTAAGAAATCAATAACTTATTCATATAGTGTCCTAGTTATGTTCACTAAAGTGCATTGAAATCTTCTTTCATTTGCCAATACAATCTAATAAAAATCATTTTATGTTTAATAATAGTAACTGTGCTTAGTTGTAATTTGTGATGATAATACCTTATCATGAATTGATATAGTTAATTGTTGTTATTTAATCATTGTAATGTTGCTTAATCCTATAAAGATGTTGTGGATCTAAAAGGTCTCATGGATGATTCCACTATAAACTATAGAAGCAAACAATGGTTCAATAAATGAAATATTTTAGTGTCTTTCTTATAATAGGGGTTATTTGATCCTATGAAAATGCTATAGATTTGAAAGGTCCAATGGATGACTTCATTATTGACTATTAGAACAAAAATATGCCTATTGGTCCAATGATCAAAGTATTTTGGTGACTACCTTGTCCTTCTATAATTAACGCCTAAAGTCCCATTCTCTCTTTGGGAAATAAAATAGATTTTAGGCAACCTCCCATGGTCTCAATATTTATCATGATTTTCTATTGAACCTTTTTGAAGATAGATAAATACATCAGTTTTCTAAAAGATTGGTTTTTACTTCAATTAGTGCATGGGAACAAAAATAATGGTATAGTGAGTCCAAATTCTAGTTCAGTGGGTAATAAAAAGACCTACAAAAACTTTAAATAAAAATTGCAAAATTTTGTTCTCACAAATTGTATTTTTTTCTATATAAGGGAGCTTTGATTCATTCCATTTGGATTTGTTACAAAAAAGTTGTGGACAATCCTATTTATTAGGCAATCAAAGCATCTTCTTGAAAAAATAACTTATAAGATTCAATTTTGAATTCAATTTTCACAATTAAAAGAAATAGTTTCACAAGATTAAGATTTCTTGCCAAAATAATCTCACTTTTGAAATTAATGTGTTTCAATTCCATTAACCCCTAAATGCCTGAGGCACCCAAATTTGGTGTTTGCAAAACTTTGAAGTTTAATAAAACCTAACCAAGTTGTCATTTTTAGTAATTTATATTTTTGAAAGATTCTTCTTGAAGTCTAATTTTAGCATTAAAAATATGATCTTGAAAATAAATGATAGTGATTTTTATATTCAAGATTTTGTGCAAGGAGACCCATTGCAATCTTGACTTCTTGTCATGTTGAGAGTTCTTGTAAATGAGCCTCAAATACACTAGGACTTGAAGAAAAAATCACATTCAAAACTCATTTAAAAAAATTGTAGAATAGATTTTGAGAAACCATAAATTGATTGGGGTTATTCATGTTAGGCCCTTATACCTCATATTTTTTTGGTCACCAAATTTTTAGGTTTGACTTGTGAAAAGTGAATTGAAAATTTTTCATAGTTTTAATACCCTTATGGTCAAATGTTATAATCTTCCTACTTATAAGTGATATTGTTGTGTTTTTTCTTCCTATGTGATCTCTAACATGTCTAGTTTGAATTTGTACAGTTACAATTTAAAAAAAGTTGATACAATTTATCAAAATGTTGGCTTTTTGTTCAATTTAGAGCAAATTTCTAGAGGCTCAAAACAAGCCTTGGGCATTTAGAGGTAAAAGAATTAACAACGTTTCATAAGTTTTTCTTCAATTTTGAACATACTTCTATTCAACAATTTCTTTTTGACAAAAAATTATCTGTTTTTAAAAAAAAATCCTATATTTTGAACTCAATTCTTCAACATAAAAAACAATAATGTTAGTATATGAATATGAAAATGAGAGCATTTGGGCTTTGAGCATATATTTAAGTAGATATATTACAATCATTGAAGGTGCTTATTATATAAATGCCTAAAATATAGATTCTTATATTATAGTTACATTGTAATTATGGAAGGTTTCAATAATATAGACACCTATAACATAGGTGTATAATCTTCTAAGCTCATGTGCTCACACTCCTAGGCTCACATAATAGCATCTCTCAATCAAGGTGCAAAAAAAAATATTTTCCTCACTTTAAATATAAATATCTTGCAATCTACATAACCAAAGTTTTTGAAATTACTTCAACACATTCTTACACTAGTTTAGTACATGATTCTATAGTTAGGAATTAAAAGAATTTATAATTTTTCTTCTTTGCAATAGAAATGGCAATTTTGAGTGGCTTTGATGAAAAAACACTTTAAGACTTTAGGGATTAACTATCAAATTAATATTCACATTTATATTTTTTTAAATGGAATGAATCACATCGAACATCTCCTTGTATTTTTGTTGGTTGGGAATTCAATTGCAAATCTATTTGCAAAGTGCACTTATCCAAATATAAATTAAAAAAAAAATAGAGGATTTTAGATTACCCACTTTTCATGTTGGACAGAACTTGCCACCTTTGGGACCTTAATACCACCCATGTGACACCCTTACATTTTCCAACATGAAATTAAATACACCTAATTTTTCCCCCCTTCTAAAATTGACCCTTACAAATTCTTTCCTAAAACATACTCCCACTATTCATGAGTTTAGGATCAATTTTGGAAACATTCATTTTCAGCACTTTGAATATTCATAGTTTATTCATACTGTGTCTAAAAAATGCATCCTAAGAGAATCTAAAATTCCTTGCTTTTGACTACCAACAAGACACAAACCTCAAAAGGTTTTTTAATATATCAATAAGAACCATGTTGAATTGCTTATTCAATTGATTATAGGTGTAGTTACCTTGCAAGTTATGTTTTCCAAGTTTTGAAAATTCTTCTTCTGATGCTGCCTTTGTAATTGAGTGAGGATTCATCCAACAAGGCTCGAAGAAAGATTCATTTTATTAGAAAATGGTACCTCAAAGTACCCACCACTTTTTTTTATCCTTGAACACCAAGGCAAACGTTTTGTATTTGATGGATGATAGGGAATCAAACTATATAAGGTAACAAGCTCTGAAATTGTACAAGTTCTAAAATCGCCCACCCTATTCAAATGTACATAGCTTTTACATTTAACTATTTTATAGCCTTCAACAATGTACAAGCAATGTACATTCTAGGGGGTGGGTGATTTTAGAGCCTTACGCCACTTCAACTTCAAAATTTCATAACTAATTTCAAAAAGCTCCATAAAATATGAAACAACTTGGGTTAGATGCCAATTCTTCTTGTCTTTCAAGGAAAATTTACTGAAAAAATATTTTAAGATGTTTCACTTCTCCAAAATTTAGTGTCAGCTCTTAGGTGGGCAATTTCTGAACTTGTTACCTTAGGACAAAAGTACAACTATCCATCTTCAAAATTTGTTTGGGAAAGGGAAGATCTTCTACACTAGTTTGGCTTACAATGACTACTTTTGCAATTTTGGAGACTATGAATCACACGGCAATAAAAAAGAATGATTTCAAGGGTCACCCCTTCAACGTTTAAAGGTTGATTTGTCCACTCCTTTCAGTCCTCTATTTCAAAAGTTGGAAGCCACTTGATGTTGGGAGTATTTTCACCCTCCTGAAATAACTTAATTAACCCTAAAAAACCACTACCATATATTGTGAAAAGGAAAGCATAAACTACTAACATAATGAACTATGAATAGTAAGAGATCGGAAACTACCAACTGAAGGTGATGTCCCCAAGACACCAAGTTTGACTCTTTTTTTTTTTTTTCTATTTCTATTTTTAGCTATAACTTGGACTCCAAATCAGGTTTCACCCATTTCTGTGCATATTGAACTTTTTGCTGAAAAACAGAAAAATTAAAAGGCTGTCATTTCTCAAATGTCTATGAGAGGTAGAATATAATTCCTCACTTTTTAGGTTGAATGTTCAGCTACGAATTTATTGGACCAAATTGCAAATAACATGTAGGGCAGGTCGAAAGGACCTGCTGTAAAGAGTACACTTGGATGTTTCTACTTTGACCCTTTTGTCAATGACATTCTTAGAATATCTTTCACATTTACCACATTGTCATTGACTGTAGTACACTTGTCTCATGTTCAAACTATTTGACTTTTAATATGACTATCTTCCAAGCAATTAGATTAACCTTGTTAGAAATGTTGTGGACCAAAGTAGTTTGAAAGATGACAAAGAATTCTTTTATAAAAGAAAGAGCATATGTTCATCTTTGAAATTTTGAGCAAAAAAGAAAGGTCCTACATAATAGTTTGATTGACCTCCAACGAGTGCTTTGAATTTCTTCTAAGTAGATGATTCACACTACACCCAAAAAGGATGATTTCCAGTGACCATTTCTACGTATGTACTCCCTGTGTCCTTGGAAAAGAGGGCTCTATTCAAACACAAAATTGGGGCATAACCTTTACATAACTTGACTTGGAGGCGTACTTAGAAAGTACGCCCCCAAACAATGGATTTTCTCTCAGATGAAAAGGAGTATGAGTGCATAGAGGATTACAAAAACAAAAGCCAATGAAACCAAACTCTACAAAACCTTTTTATCATTGAAAATTTATTAGACCCCAATAGGACGGCCTTCCGTATTTATCACAGACCCTTACTCACCTCGCTTACTCACCTCGCTGGGTTTTGTAGCGCCTGTGATTTCTGAGGGTCTTCGAAGAGCAAACCCTAAACCCTAAAAACCCCTAAACCATATACCCTAAAAAAAACCAAACTCGGGCTTCATCATCTATGGAGGTCGTCAAAGCACCACTGCAGCCATGGAGGGAGGAAGAAAACCAGTAAAATACTATGTTGGAATTTCTCCAGGCGCTCTAAAGTACAAACTAGCCTTGAATCCTTCTCCCTATCCAGGTGTTGTTAGGTTTAAGGGTTTAGGGTTTACAGAGCTCCTAGCTTTCCAGATATCCAAGCCTCCAGCATTCGCTGTGTGCGTAAATTCTGGTCAGCTGGAGCCAAATGACCTGCTCCTGCCACCACCACATGGCCAAGGTTGCCATGAGTTCGGACGTACCCAGCCAGCTTCCCCTCCTCCTTCCACACTTTCCTTTCCGCAGCCCAGAAGCTCTTGACATTCTCCCACACAATCGTCCGCATCCACGCCTCATTGGAAGCCACGCCGTCTTGGATGTCAAACTGCCCTTGATACAAAAGCACGGAGAGATTCGGAAGCAACGCCTCTACCATCCACTTGGTGCTCTTCATGATGTCAACCTGCACATGAAAAGCCACACTTGTAACAGGGTTCATAAACAGAAAAAACAAAACACGAGTAAAACAGTGTGTTCAGTAGAATTATATAGACTGTTCTACAGACAAAATTATAAAGAAAAGAAAATCTTCCCCGTGATTCATGAGGAGGTTTAATTTCCCTACTGTCATAATGGAAAGCTTTCTATGTACCAGAAGGAGGTCTTGGTACGGTCACTACGACCGTAGCCAGGGAGACCTCATAAACCATGTGGAAGATGTTCTTTATGACGTCTTAAACGAGTTCTTAAACTGTCTAATTTTTTACAGAAAACCCTGTGATATGCAATATATAAGCAGATGGGAATAAATTTTCTTCTTTACAGATACATAATAAACCATTGAGAATTGTTATGATGCAGGGAAACTGCTGAAACAGAAGACCAACCTGCATCTGCTTGTCTACAAGAGAGTCGCACTGAGACCAAGTGATGTTAACATCCGCACCGAGTGCTTCTTTCACTGTTTCAATATTGACAAATGGTGTGAGGTATTCTGTGCTGTTTGCGAATGTGAAGTAATCTGCGGATTTCCTGATATCCTCCAAAGTAGCTAACCCACTCATGCTATGAAGGGAACTCATCAGATTGCTTCTGGCGGCTACAGCTCCAAGCCAATCCTCCTTCAGTATGCACTCCACCGACTGAAATAACAACACCACAGGTACACCACAACATTATAAAACTCAGAAACTCTGTGATACGAACATGGATAAACTGCTGGCACTTCGCCCCCATCCTCGTCATGATCCGTCCAAATGAGCTCGCCAACGCAGCATGCAGGATTTTGAAGCTGATGTAGCAGAGTCTCAATAGTTCAGAGGACGATTAAAACCAATATTAATTCTAAAGTAATTGCATTTGCAACTGACTACATAATCTGATTTTGATTTTGAAGATATGCAATCCAAGAGATTCACATGCGCAAATGCACCCTCAAGGTCAAAGTGCAGCGTTGGAAGTCACAAAACTTGATTGTTATCATTTTTTTAGCACGTTTAGAATCAAAGTTGAAGGTAGGAAATACACAACATGAGAAAGTCGAATTACGCAGATACGATACCAAAAATGTATTCTGAAAGAACTACATTTTTGGTTATAGGTCAAAAATACCATTCACATTGGCATTACGTCCAGTTAAGTTAGTAACTACCCAAAGGCTGGTAGGTATAAACTTGCCAACCCTGTTCTTGATAGCCATAGTCCATTGCGCTCCCTAAAAACTGTAAACAAGAACCTCTTGCGAACCTCTATTTAACTATAGCTCAGTCAAGTAGTAAAGAGGTTCCATTCACCATACAGTACATTAGAGGCTTGATCGACCATGCAAGTTAATGCTGATGTGTGCTGAGTGTGAAATCACTAAACCCATTGACATGTTATTTTTGCACTTGATTTCTAGTTAACACAAATAAAATTTGCAAAATTTTAGATGGCGCAAGTTTCTAGATTGTTGTAAGGAAGGGCTCAAAGTTCACCTGTATGGTGAATGAAACCTCTCCCATATTGTATGGTGAACGGAGCCTCTACCTTACCAGCCAAACAGAGTCAACTGAACAGGGTTAGTTATGAATACCTTTGTAGCGAGGTCATCAAGCACTTGCTTCTGCTCTTGATCGACAAGCCCCATATAAAAAGCAGTCGCTCCATACGTCTGAACTTGCACAACAGGATGCGTGAGCCCATTCCCAATGGCCACCCCCTGCAGCTCAAAGAGCGGTGGCTCAGAGTTCAACCTCAGCCGCTGTTCGTTCATGGACACGATGTAGTACCCCAACGCAGGGACGTACTTCCCCCCGTAGCTCTCTCCCGTGACGTAAAGAGGCCGAGAACGATACCCCTTCTCGCTGAAAAAGAGAACTAACGCTTCATACAGGTCCCGTGCGACGTCGTGCTCGTTCGTGGCGATGGCGTCCGGAGATGGGGAAATGCTGAACCCTGTCCCTGCTGGACTGTCGATGAACAGCAACCCGTAGAGACGGTTCCACGGGTAGGAGTTTTTGTGAAGCTTCATGTCTGATTCGACTCTCCATGGTCCTAATTCTCCGAAGTTGCCTATGAGACCCGAGCAGCCTGGACCGCCCTGCATATAAAAGTACTGTTTCAAATGATGCAACAAAAGAAGAGGAGGGATTGGTGGAAATGTGAGGTGAAGAAAATGAAAAAACGTTAGGGGACTGATCCTGCCTCCCATTGATTGACCCCTGATAGCAACAGAAAACTCAGATTTGACAATACACTCTGGTTTGGTTTTCAATTAGCAAGTTGGGTGTGAGCATGACTTGGATACATCTTTGAATGGAAATTGGGTTGTCTACTGTCCACTGAATACTGGTCTCCATGACCTCCCACTTTGAGTGATTGCATAACAGAATCACAGAGATAAGTATGAACAGCTAGGGGTATGTTCAGTGCTGCAACAAACAAGTAGAAAATGCAATAGGTCCAAATGTAGGGAAGAGGATACTAAAAGGACCTGATCCTCTCTCCTATTGTCTGACCCCTGTTACCAACAGGAACTCATCACTCCCAATACCCTTGGTTGGCCTTCAATTAGCAAGTTGGGTGTAAGCATGACTAACGATGATGGCTACGGCAACTCATCATTGAATGGAAATGAGATTGTGAAACGTCCCTTCAATAGTGGTCCACGTATCCACCCGCTTCGAAATTGCAAAAGGAATCATACAGAGTGATAGGAAACAACAGTTAAAGGTATGTTCAATCACATGTTCAAGCAGGGAAAATGGTCCTATTGTAAGGTAGAGGGTACGAAAAGGACCTGATCTCGTCTCCTGTTGACTGACTCCTGTTACCAACAGAAAACTCATCTCTCCTAATGCACTTGATTAGCAAGTTGGATGTCAACATGACTTGGCTCATGATGGCTACGGTCACTAATCTTTAAAAATCGAAATGGGGTTTCCTACTGTCCCTTGAACACTGCCCTGCATGACCTCCCACTTTCAATGACCACACACAAAATCGTACATTGAGCAAGAAAGGCAACGTAATCCTCAGAGAGTTCGAACCTGAAGAACTTCAAGAGACCCCTTTCTATAAATTAATCTCCGATGCAAGCACAGTCCTCCATTCAAATCATTGAAAATCATTCGAAATGCTTGCGAATAGTATATCCTCTACCTTGTTACCTGTAACCACAGCACGACGGGCGTATTGGAAAGCGCGTCGGTCGCTTCGATAGCTTCATAGTACGCGAAGAACAGACGCGATGCCGTGGTGGTGTTCACATGAAGGTAGCCTGACCGCGTCGGCAGCGCTTCTCGTGGGAATTCGTATTCACTACTACTGTCGGCGAATCGAGCTTGCAGTATCGCCAGCAAGAGCATTACTGCACCTTGCCATGGCTGCCGTTTGCGTTGCAAAGGAGTCGCCATCTGGGTTGTCTCTCTACACACTCAAATGGGTGTTTATGACCTGGAGTTCAGGATCATCACAGCCTTGAATCTTGAAATCATTCGAAAGATCGGAAAAAATGTGCAAATCCAAATTGCAGAATGCACGGCAGCGTGTATGAAGATGGAGAAAGAGCAGACGAGGAGTTCGTGCTGTGAGTGAGGATTGGACTAGAATTTCGTCAGCTCGTAACGTGAGTTGCCGACTCTGGATTTTACCTTTTCACCGACAGTTGTTCGAAACCCTAATCCTCGGGTGGGGAACGCTCCCACTACAGTAGTTCTTCCCTATCTCTATCCTCTTTGTTTCTTGGTTTGGTTTGGTTGTTATGTTGAGATCTCCCGGACCGTGTGTCTCCGGTTCATGTCTTCGGTATCATTGCAAAGCCCTCGGTGAGGAGGGGTGCATGGGCTTGGTTTCGTGGCATTCTGACCTAAGGTATGAAAGTTATGGAATTTGAAGTTTTTATAAATTAAAAAAAATAGAAAATTATTTTTTCTTTTGTTTTGTCCTTGGCAACAGCATGGGGCACACTAGTGTAGATGAAGAAAGACTATGTATAGGGATAGAGAATACTCTTCCCCACTAATATTGCTCTACCCTAAACATATGGGGAAGTTGACTTTGAGTTCTCTAAATTTTCCTCCTTATAGAGAATTGGGCATTGAGTTTCCTAAATATTTAGGGATAGAAAACCTTGGTGGGGGAGTTTTCTTCCCTGTCCGGATGAAATTCATTAGGATAGAGATAGGGAATGCCCCTGGTAGGGATGTTCTCAACCAAGTAGTGTTCTAAGAGTATCTCCATGCAAGACACCATCCCATGAAGGATAAAAATCAGTGAGATTTTTTATCTTGGGAAAAATACTGAAATTTCATTTTTCACAAAAAAAATTTTGCAAATTTTAATTTCATATTTGCAATTGGAGACCCCAAATTAGTTGGGAAGAGTCTACAACATACCCTTGATATGGCTCAAAATAGTTTTTTTTTAAACTTTTATCCTCGATAAATCCCAAAGTTATCCTACTCAATTCACTTTGCAGGCTGGATTTAGTGTTGTACTCACAATACTACATTGTCTTATTAACTTAGTTAGGGGGAAATCAATTATTTATTTATTTTATTTTATTTTATTTTTATGAAGTGCCAATCTGGCAATATTAAATATTATAGTGGTACTTGAAATTTCAACATTCATCCTGTAAGAGTATAGATGTCAAAACAAACATATACTACTGAGTAAAATATAATATTAATCCAGAAATTAAGTTTACAATGAATAAGTGTTTACTTATATACTAATCTCTATCTAGCTTTTACTTTAACGAACTAAAAGTAAACTTTAAATTCTATCTTTAAACTGAAAGTTAACTTTAAGTTCTATCTTTGAACTGAAGTTATCTTAGACTAGCGAGTGTACATCCGAGCTTTTAACTGGGCTTCGCCCATAACATATGCCTCCTCCTCCTCCTCCGTAACTAAGAAGGGAGGAAAAGATCTACCCAAGGAACAACTAAGCCTGCATCGTGCAAAGAGCGCTCATAATCATCCAAGGTCACTGCATCTTGCAAATGACGTAATGGTTCTCAAGTGGGCTCAGGCCAGCCAAGCCATTTCACAAGTAATTGCCAACTACGTCCTCGACGCCGATGTCGCAATACCCGTTCAACTGTGTACTCGCCGTCATTATCAATAGTGACATCTGAAGGATCTAGTGGATTGTGCAAAACAATACCAAGCTCATTATCATGTGCCAATTGAGAAGGCAAAGGATCCGTTCTTGCCGTCTTAACCAAACTCACATGGAAAACAGGATGAATACCGGAAGGAGTATTCAAACGAACCACATGTGTACCAACACATTCAAGCACACGATAAGGAAGGGCAATCCAATCGAGTTTTTTGATCGGCCGTGTTATATTGATGTTCTTCAATTTCAACCAGACACGGTCACCTGGACGAAAGACTTCGGCCACGAAACTTCGTGTGTTAGATTGACGTTCTTGATTTTCTTGCGCAATCTCCATTGCTGTTTTTGCCATATCAGCACTATGACTCCATTGCTCAACAAGCTTACGTCCCTTCTCCGCCGGTGATAGGGAAGATCCTTGCTCCTTAGGTATGGTAAAATCCATGAGAGATTGATGAAAGCCGTGAATCATAAAAAATGATGACATACCTGTGGACTGTGTTACCCGATTATTCAATGCCATCATTGCTATTGGCAACTGAAAAGTCCAATCATCTTGTTCAAATGCAGTGAAGATGTGAAGGTATGTTTCAAGCTCTTGATTGGCACGCTCCGTTGCACCGTCCCTCTTGGATGAAAGGCTGTCGACAATCTCCATGTGATCTTCAGCAATCGACACACTTCTCCCCACATCATACTCACAAATTGACTGCCGCGATCGGAAACGATTGCGGTCGATAGTCTGTGATGTTGAAAAACTTGCTCTAAGAGTTTTTGAGCCACATCAATAGCACGAATTTCCTTCATTGGCACAGCAATGATGGATTTGGACAAACGGTCCGTCACAACTAAGATATTCGTATAAGTGTTACTTGGTGCCAAGCTGGTAATAAAGCCGATGGAAAGTTCCGTCCATATCTGTGTGGGAATTGGCATAGGTTTTAATAGACCTTGCTTTTGCTCACGCCAAATCTTAAATTTTCCACAGACATTACAATTTCGTACAAATCTTTGAACGTCTTGAGTCATTCCAGGCCACGTATATTTGTATGTGAGCAAGTCTCGTGTTCCTTCACGACCTGGATGTCTAGCCAATGGTGAGTCATGAATAGACTGAATCAATCGCGTTCGAAGTGGTTCGTACGCCAGTATCCATATTCGTCCACGCCAATGTAGCCGATGGGCTCCATCTACAGAGCATTCACTAATTGTGATCGGTAGGCCCTATTCTTTTGGTAGTCGGCGTTCGCCATCCATAACAGCCTTCTGCATCTTCCAATATCGATGATTCGTTTTGAGTCCAGCATCCCACAATGCAATCATCTCTGCATCTGCAAATGGACATATGGGACGTGGTGTCATCATTGACTCTGTAGCCGTGATTTCTTTTTCCGAATCCGCATCGCCATCTTTTATCCATGCGGATTTTGCAACCACTTTCAAAGCATTACCATCTCCTTCCAATAGTTGATGATGTCGGTTCATGATCCGATCATCATTTATTTCGTTGGAAGTGTCTTGTTCGTGACGAGAAAGTGCGTCTGATTGAACTTGCTCTCTTCCAAGTTTATGCACTATCTCAAAGCTAAAGTCATTCAACTCATAAGCCCAATGCATTTGCCGCTCTTCCAAATGTTGCTTCTTTCGGAAATAAGCCAAATTACGATGGTCCGACCATACCTCAAAATCTTGTCCAACAAGCTCCGTACGAGTCTTGTGTAGTACCAATAGCTGATCCTTGGACATTTGGTATAATGGCATTGCAGGGATGTCGTCGTTGGTCTTCCCTTCAACAAAATTGATTTCGTGATCGACCCCTTTCCTGTGTGGCGGTAACGACTTTGCGTCTTGCCGATCGAATGCATTAATAACTGGCATCAACTAGTTTGGAGCATGTTGCGCAGGATCCTTGTACACCTTTTGTTGGAGCGCCTTCTGAATGTCAACCAAGCTAGTAGTAAAAATCTGTACAGGTTCATCGCTAGCTTGCAAAGTCTGGATTGTTGCTGCTTGTATTTCCCGAATTGGTTCCGATATAATGGGTCAAGTCTTGACGATCATCTTGAAAGGCTTCCGAATGCAAACCTCATCTTTAGTAGGTCGAATGCTAGCGTCATGTCGCTCCATCCAGCCTTTTCCAAAGATGACATTATCAATTTGTCCGGGAATAACATATGCAACAATCCTTTCTTCTATACCGTTGATATCAACTTTAAATGTTGTTATGTGTTGAATCATAGGTTGCTCCTTTATGGTTGTAACTTTTTCGAAGGGTCTTGGTTTGATTGGTGAAGAATCTAATCCGTTCTTCTTAACAAATTGCTCAAACACAGTTGCGAAGCATTGGCATCCAGAGTCGCATAAAGCACGAGTGGATAAAATTGAATAAATCAAAATATCAATGTATATACCATTCGTGTCAAGATTCTTATGTGAACGCCAACTTTTCAACTTCAATAACTTGCCTACACGCTTCCGACTGAGTCTTTTGCCGAAAGCTACTCGTTTTCTGATCCCATCTCAGAGTCAGAAGTCTCCACCTCTTTGACCTCCTCTATGACATTACTCTTCTTTTTGACTGCGCGCACCTTCGTGGTCTTCTCCACATCTTCTTTTTTAATCTTTCCTTGGGCATCACCCTTCTTTGACAAACAATCATTCGCGCGGTGGCCACGCTTCAAACATAAAAAACATCGACCTTCATGTCGGCACTTCTCTTGTTCATCTGGCGTCAGGCGTCTTCGAAGCTTTCCTACTTGAACGGTAGGCGTCCAATCCATCTCATCTCCATCGGGCCACACGCGATTTGTTGTTGCCATCAGAGATGCACGGCCTTTCTGATATTGAAGGCAATCGAGTTGAGAACCAACTGCCAACAAAGCCTGCACAAAAGTGCCGTAGTGAACATACGTGACGGGCCCGATCATCGCGCGTTGCATCTCCACGTTGAGAGCACCTCGAAGATATCCAATTTTCACCATGTCAGGAACCATGGTAAGCTGACTTTCACCAAGCTCTTTCTCAAACTTGGGCAAAAATGTTGCAAACAATTCTCTGCCTTGCTTCATCGCCTGAAGCCTATTCAACGCCCGCACCGCTGCATTTGGGTCGATAAAAACGCTGTCAAGATGCTAAACAAAAGTTCTTGCATCACAGTCCAGTTGATTTTGGTAGAATGATACTACCATCAACTGTGCTTTTGCCTCCATCCTAGTGAACAAATACGCCGCTCGGTCTTGGGGTGTCCCGAGTACTACCCCATCAATTCGAAGCTTGTTATCAGCTTCGACCTTCCACATCGGTTAGCTCTTCCGACTACCATCGAACTTCGAGATGTCCGGCAATCATTTACGCAACGAAGGAGCAATAACTCCATACTGCTGTTGTTGCAAAGATTGCGGCATCATTTGTGACGAAGATGGACCTCCCAATTGCTTTTCAGCAAGTTCTGAACGCAACCTCATAATCTTTCGTCGATAGTCCTCCTCCGTATATTCTTCTTGCTGCTGCTGCTGCAAGATCTCCTCGTTCTCCTCGTTGAAAAGCGCGCTGTCTTCCATCTCCAAAAAATAGACACGCCTCAACCAACGTCTTCAAGCTTCGCAAAGCTTTCCTTTGCGTCCCAGTTCTGTAGTCATCTCCTATCATTACTACGAAGGTGGATAAAGTCCTCAATCAACTCGTCCAAGTTTTGCCGTTTGAAAAGCAAGGGTGGATTAAGCCCCTTCAAAGAGAGAGAATTTCTGGATTATGTAAGAGTATAGATGTCAAAACAAACATATACTACTAATTAAAATATAATATCAATCCAGAAATTAAGTTTACAATGAATAAGTGTTTACTTATATACTAATCTCTGTCTAGCTTTTACTTTAACTAACTGAAAGTAAACTTTAAGTTCTATCTTTAAACTGAAAGTTAACTTTAAGTTCTATCTTTAAACTGAAAGTTAACTTTAAGTTTTATCTTTAAACTGAAAGTTAACTTTAAGTTCTATCTTTGAACTGAAGTTATCTTAGACTAGCGAGTGTACATCCGAGCTTCTAACTGGGCTTAGCCCATGACAGGATACTAGTTGAATAGTAGTTGGTTGTGTTGAATATATTTTTCTTCTAGTAAAAATACAGATGAAATCATCAAACTAATTAGAAAACTCTAGTACAAATATGTAGATGAAGAATGATTTCTATCCCCAAATGGCTACAAGATGGATATGGTTGTCATCGATAAGGGATATTTTGAATTATTTAAGATATGTGCAACTACAATTAAGAATATTTACTACAATAAAATATTTGGTATAAATTATCTTCAGTCAATCTTATTGGCAAGTGAACATGGATTTCAATGCACTTAAGCATGCATTATATTCCCCATGTAGGAATAAGTTATTAAATTTCAAACTATTGTTTGTAGATGTATCACACATTGATATGAGATTGCCCTAGGCTCTCATATTATAATTGTGTACATCTTGTGTCATTAATATTTGATTGTAGGTGCATATCATTAGAAGATTTTGGGGGGCTCTAGAAGCTTGTTTTGAGCCTGTTCCCCTTAGTTGTTTCTTGCAACAAAGGGAACGACCCTTTGTCAAAAAAAAAAATTCAAAAAATTCTTCTAATGTAAAACAAAGTTGAAAAAAAACACTTGGACAATGATGTGGTAGGGTCTCAACCACATTAGATCATTGCGTTGTCACTCCGCAATCGAGTTTCTACAATTGATAACTCGTAGGCTTCCGGAGGTTCCAAAAATCTTCTAATGACCTTAGATAGAATGTTTTATAGAATGAACTTCTATATACAAAAATTGGCCAAAATTTGCAAAAATGACAAAGAAAGTCTAAAATTATATATTGAAGTGTGCAATATTTAAAAGAGAAGAAATAAGATTTTTATTAGCCATAAAATATTTAGGCAAAGGCTCATGAAAAGCAAGGGAGACAACTTTACAACTTCCAAAAAACTATTTTAACCTTTGAAAGGACGAGGCCAATTACTAAGGTACTTTACCAAAAATAATCTAATTGGATTAGTATATACATTTTTCATTTATAAAAAAATTTGGAAAGTCACCCACAAGCCACTTTTTCACCTCAATATCCTTCCAAAAGTTAGATATTGGATTTGAACTTTTTGGTTATTTTCAATTTGACAAGAAGGCAAAGCTACTCCTAAAATGTTGTTTCTTCCTAATCACAAGAAGCATGCATATACACAATTGACTCTAATTACAATTGAGCATATTTACTATTATTAAATATAAATAAATTTTCACTAGGCCTTGTTGGTAACTAAAAGAGGATTCCAATGCACTTTAGCTTGCATTACTTAATATTATATGAATAGCTTACAACTATTCAAAGTAATGTCTCAAAGTATACTCAAAACCAACACTAAACTCATAGACTTTCATTTTCAGATTATATTGTATACATCTTGCTTGAGGAAGTTGACCCATTTCCAATCACTTTAGCAATTACAAGTATGTGGAGTTCAAATTTCCTAAGTGTAGAAATTGTCTCTAATATAGAAATAGAGTTTGGAAGGATTATATAATTTTCGAGAATTTTTTAATTCAAAATATAATTATCATAAAAAAATTAGTTGAACTATATTGTACAACCTACATTGGTTATATAGACTTTTCTATCTCCAAACATAAGCTAGTTGCATAATCAAAGAAGGATTGGTTGCAATATTGAAAGCCTGACAACCAATAATAATGTGCCACAACTACTTTTAGAACCAGACTACAATTTCATAGAAAGAAATCAATTTATAGGTTGGAAATGGGGTGTGATCAGAAATAGGTCGGCTCCTATAATCAACAAGATAGGAGGCTTAGAAGTCAACCACTTAAGCACTAGAACTGAATTTTGGGCAGGTGAAACTTCTCAAAATATTTTTCAGTAAATTTTCCTTGAAGGACAAGAAGAATTGGCATCTAATCCAAGTTGTTTCATATTTTTTGGATTATTTTTTATTTAGTTATGAATTTTCAAACAAGAAGTGTCATAGGTCCCTATTTATGATCCTAGGTCTTTCATAAAGTGTTCACTGCAATTTCTAAAGAGAAATGGGAAAAAGCAAGGAGATTGATTGGCTCTTGCAATAATGAATAATATTTTTTCTTTATTTTCCAATGACTGTGGAGGTCAATTTAAGAACCACCTCCAATTCATTCCAATGTCATTTATAGGGGCGGTTCAAAATGCCCAAGCAGAGTTGGAGCCTCCTACCTTATTTGGGAAAAAATTACTCTTTTTGGTCCAAATGTAAGTGTCCCTCTTTCGTCAGTGTTGATTGTGGGTGCACATACCTTAGATTGTTGACTCTGTGGAGGAGTCTGTGACCGCGTGGACATCAAAGACGGTCATAGGCCAGAAGGACGTGAGACCGTGGACGCCGGGCCTTCTCTCGCTCTCAAACGTGCCCCGCCTGCTTTCGGCGAGCAAGGAGCCCGAGAGTGTTTCCTCCGTTTGTGGAATTCTTTTTTCAAAAACCTTCGAGTTCGATTTGTGTCGTCGAGCGCAGCCTTTCATCATGTCGTCCACCGCCAAAGATGCGCGCGATCTCTACAATGCGATGCGCTCCGCTTACGCCAAGACCCCAGCCCGGTTGAAGGTACTTGTCGGTACCATTTATATCTCTTTTCGTATCACCCACTTCGCCACTGGATTGATGATAGTATTTCCTAATTTTTTGATCGATGGTGCTCTTGTGCCGATCGAGACATTGAGCAAGTTGTTTTCAAAATGGGGTTCCAGGGGATAGGGTTTTGTCACAAGTAGCAGTATTTGCTTCCTCTCTTAAGGGGATCTTCATGCGAAATTATCACAAATTGTAGGATCTGTATTCTCGAGTAGGTGCTTGCGACGGTTTTGAGAGATGGTGTTTTTGTGACGATCGAGACTTTGAGCAAGTTGTGCTCAAATGAGGTTCAAGAGTATCGAGAATTAGGGTTTGTCACAAGTAGGACTCCCTCAATGTGAAATTGTGGTTGAAGCAAATTCTTCAGAAGTTTTACTGATTCGATTCACCAGGAGATTCTGTTGATGTTCTTTTACCTTTCTGACAATGATCTTGGTTTTTGCAGATCATCGATGTTTATATTATCTACGGATTGGTTACAGCATTCGTACAGGCAAGTTTTTCCTATATGTGCCTTGCTGTGTTGACTATACTTAATCAATCAATTGACTAGTTTGTAGTGTACTGACTGGGGGAGGAATCTCAGCGGACTATTAGGTTCCTTCCTCCAGGCCTGATGCTTTGAAGACTCCTTAGATAAACACCCCCATTCCCGCCTTCTGGTTGCTCTTCAAAGATCTTTATCAATCACAAACCCTCTAGAGCAGTGTGAGTTGGGTTTGTGATGAGGCCGGAATCGTTGCTATGTTGTGCAAGGTGAATTATCGGAAAAGGGGTCCCTAGGGTTGATCTCATTGACCTTTGTTTTTTATAAATTCAGAAAGATTCTATCTCTATGCTTCAGGTAGAAATTTTTCACCTTCCATACCCTATGGAACGCTGGGTTGAGTACTCTGTACTAACCCTTGATCTGGATCAGAATTTAAACTGTTGAATAATATTTTTTAGATATTGGTTCTGTCTTGCGCAGGTGGTCTATATGGCAATGGTGGGGACGTTTCCTTTCAATGCTTTTCTGTCAGGTGTTTTGTCATGCATCGGCACTTCTGTCCTTGGAGGTACATTTTTCCGCTCCCCCCCCCCCGTTTTTTTTTATCAAATTTGGATTTCTATGTTACGTTTGTAGTGATGAGTCTTCCTCGGGTTCAGGGAGTTGCTAATATTTCCAGTTTGGCAAGTATAGATTGTTATTTGCCTTTCGTGTATACTATGTTTGTTATATCTTCATGGTCGCATCGGGTATATATGCCGGTTCCCTGCACACTAGAGCTCGGCTTGGAAAGTTTCTTCTCACACTCTTTTGTTGTTGGAACAGTCTGTTTGCGGATGCAGGTTAATCCAGCCAACAAGGACTTTAAGGTATTGTTTTTTCATTATCTGCATACATTGTTTTAATACATGATATGTTTCAAACGGTTGTCACAAACCAAGTGCTTGTTCTCGTGAATTGGTTGTTCAATAATTCTGATACAGGCGTTCCTCATTGTGTGTGCAGGATCTTACTCCAGAAAGAGCATTTGCAGATTTTGTTTTGTGCAATCTTGTTCTTCATCTGGTTATCATGAACTTCTTGGGGTAAACTAGAGTAAGAGCCTCTTAAGTGTAGCCTACATTACATAGTGAGACTTAATGCAGTTATTGTTTCTCCTACGTTGGAACATTCAGATGTTTCTTCCCTTACTTCAACTGCGTATACCAGAATATTGCTACTCACTGACTTCTGATTCCATTTCCTGTGGCAAAACTCTGATTTGAGTCAAGACACTGTTATTCTTTCCCAAGAAGCATATACAGTGACTGCCAAAACTGAGTATGAACACAGCATACTGAAATTCAACAAACAATATAGGGAAATTGGATGCACCAAAAATGAAACCATAAATTGCACAGAATTACCATTGCAATCAGTCATACTTCCATGGGGATTGAGGTCTATTACACATAAGTATGCATGTACAAAAAAAAAGGAAAGTGAAGTTCAGTCCAAAATTTAGTTTTGCTGACACTAGTTGGAACAAAGTTAAAAATTTGTCCACCTACCCTTAGCAGCCATAATAGTTGCAATGTGCTTAGGCATACTTCTATACAAGTTTTTACACTCATTAGGAGTAATTGAAGCCCAACAATCCTCAACATGCTTTCACAATTCTAACATTCCTTTGGGAGGTCTATCATATTGGTTTAGTTGATGTTTTAAAGTTACCCACAAGTGTTCGATTGGATTCAAGTCTAGAGATTGTGTTGGCCACTTCAAAAGAGTGAATTCTTGTAAATTCGGCCAACAGTGTACACTCTTAGATGATCCTATTGAAAAATCAAATTGGCAAGATCTAAATTGTATGTATGTAATGTATGAATCAATAAAATTTCTCTATACATGTACTGATTCATTCTTCCTTCAATCCTACACATCATACCAAGGCAACTCGAAGTTATGCAACCCCACATCATCACTTCCCCACCTCTACTTCCAAACTTGATAGTTTGTTGCACCATTCTAGCACTCCTACTTTGCCCATTGTGAAACCAACACCAACTGCAACCATCAGAGCAAAATCAGTTGATTTTTGTTTCATCAGAGAATACTACACACTTCCAATCATCATCAATCCAATGGCAATGAAGTCTAGCAAATTCTAATCGTCCCTTAATCTGACGAGATGTGAGCTTTGGTTTCTTCTACTTCACTTTACATTTCAAACTTGCTTTTTGTAACACTCTCCTCACAGTACTATCACTCATACCAATATGAAGCTCTTCTCTCAAGTAATTTCCAACTTTGTGTGTAGTTTCTAAGCCACCTACAATAATTTCTCTCACACAAGCCCTACAATCACCTGCATTGTACACTTGTGGCCTGCCACCAAAATTGCGATTCACATCACTCAACTCACTCAAATATTGCTTACAAAATTGTGCAACCCAACTTTGGGATACTTGTAAGGCTCTAGCAACATTTTTAGTACTTTCACCCCTCCTCAACTTCTCTAAAGTAGCTTCTTCTATTTGCTTTCTATCAACAATAGAGAGAAACCTTAATGAAACCATTTTGCTCAATTTGCATACATGATGGGTACTAAATAGGGACACAATTATAAATTTGAAGGCCAAGAATATGCCCATCTAAAAAATCAGACCCAGAAAACCACTTGTGCATATCAAATTTGTAGCATTCATTGCATAATCCAAGTGTAAGCATAACTAAGTTTTAAAGCTAATTTACTTTGATCTATGTCTTTCTCAAATTATTTTGCATTGCTAGACTTGTAATTTGGTAGCCACATCATTCATTTGAATGTATACTTCAGCCGTCAACTAATTTCGCATTAAATGTAGTAAATTAAAAAATATGAATGTCTAAAGGTAGACTAAGCTATTTCGCACTCAGTTTTGGCAGTCACTATATTTTTTGTCATTTCTTACTACTAGAATCTTATTTGCTTGAGTTCAATCTGCCACTATTTTCAATCTCTATAGATTTTGGAGTTGTTCATTGAGCTTCTTTGAAAGAACTAGGTGTTAGTAATTGGAGTGACAAGAATCTAAAGACCTTGGTTGTATCCCACATTCTTTGCACTCTTTTTTCTATTTTTTGACCACTGCAGAGTATTGGTGAGTGCTAAATGAGCAAAGTAAATCAACCCCAATTTGATTGAATTTTGAGGAAAATATTGAGGGTCAAAACTATAATGAAGTCTCAATTGAAATTATAGGCCACCATAGAACATATACAAAGGGCATTCCATACAAAAATAAGATTTACCTCAATTTCAAATTGACCAAAAAAATGGGATTTAAAAAAAAATAGGAACATTGCTTTGAATGAATTTGGATGAATGAGAAATAAATTGGATAAAAGAGAAGTAAATTGGATAGAATGTTTTGAAGCATTATATTCATCATCCAAAAAATGAACTTAGTGGCATTTAGGTACAAATTCTTATATGTTGCACAATCTTGTGTTCACCTTGAAGGATTGGAGTTATTCCACTTCATCTTTGTGAAAAAGTGAGCAACACAAAAAGATATGGGGAGAACCAACAACTAATTACACAAGAACCAATTCTGATTTTTCTAAATAGTTTATTCACAATGAAAATAGTAGATAAATTATTGATGTGTACTTCAAAAATTTACTAATTTAAGTATAAAACACATAAGACTTAACCAAAGCATATTAATGGATAACCATGTAACAAGGAAAGTTTATTTTAAACCAACCATATGTACTATTCTTGTAGATTTCACATTCCTATATATATGATTCATCTATATAGTGGCAAATTTCTTATTTGGTTGGTGTTGGTGTAGTGTACATTTATCTCAATACCATAAGGTAGGAGGTTCTTAAATGGAGCAAGTTCTAAATGCATCCCCTATTTTGGAATGTGTGATATGCTTCTTGAGATATCTATTACAGACATTGATGAGTTAGTTAGGTTTAAGTGAGCCATTTATGGACCTTTTACCTTGCTTGGCTAGAATAGTGAGTTGGTATTCTTTGTCAAATATTTATTTAATTTTCTGAAAACTGAGAATATTTCGTGAATATTTTGAAATGTTTATTTTTTCCAAAAAAAAAGTATTTTGTTTGCAAAATCAATTTCTAAATTTTCTGCATCTATTTTAAGAATTATGTTTTGCCGACCTTGGCAGCCGGGTTTAACGTATTTGACTGAGGATTTGGCTGGTTTGGCTCCCCAGGCAGCCTCTGTGGCAAACTTGAGATCGGAGCCGTGCAAAGAAGGCCCCCGATCCCACGGCCATCCGTCCCCCACAGCCTCCCTTATCCTCTTCCCCAACCAACCACACTCCCAGTCCACGGACTCTGAAGCACCATGCCCCCACTTCTCCCCGCTCGTCGCTTTGCTGCGGCACCCACGCTCCAGCCACGCGATCCCTCCGTCATTTCTTCACGGCAATCCTCACTCACTTCCTGCGCATTGCCCACACACTACATTTCTCAATTCTCAAGCAATTCTCAAGCGATTCTCAGATTGCCATGGCTGCAGCTGCCACGACCGCCTGCGCTTCCCCCGCGCTCCTGGGCCGCTCCCTGCTGCAACTCCACAATGAATGCTTCGTTGGGAAAATCGCCGTCGGGAAGGGCAACCCTCGAGTCACCATGCGCAGCAAGCGCAATGCCAAGCGAAGGTCGAGCGACAGCAAGCGGTGAGCACTGGGGGATTCATCACAGGGTCATAGAATCGTGAATTGGAAGTTCGGGATGGTTGATGTTTCGGGAATGCTTGCTGAAGTTTAGGGTTAGTGCTGATGGCTGTCAATTCAAGGTGCTGAATCTCTTGCAGGCATTGAAATGTGGGGTGTAGCAGCTACCGTGTTTGTGTTTTTGAAAGTGGGATCGAATTTGGGGTTGTTGGAGATTGCGAGATTTTATTTGGGGTGGCAGAGCAGGGGATTTGAGAAGGGGAATCTCGAGAGGGGTAGGAGAGGGGTAGTGTTTTGAGGAAAGGAGAATTCAGGGTTGCCAGCGAAGTTGCGAATTGCGAAGTAGGGAATTGCAAGGTTTGACATTGTTTGATGTTGAATGGCAATGGCAGGCAGAGTCAGATGGATAGGGCCAAGAGAGTAGGCTCGCTCTCGAGTGAGACGCCGTCGTATCTCTCGACGTCGGAGGAATTTCGCGAGAGTGGCTATATCGGGGACGAGCGTGGGAGAATTGCCTTCGACCCGGAGAGCTTCACTCGGAATCGCGCCTTGGAGGTCACGCAGGGGCGATTGGCCATGCTTGCGTCCCTAGGATGCATTACCCCGGAGCTTCTTTCGAGAATGGGCTTGCGGTTCGGAAATTTTGATGGTGGCCTCGGGGACGTGCAAACCCTAGGCGCCATTCTTGCGTGCCAGGTGATGGTAGTGGGAGCCCTCGAAGGGTTTGGAGGCGTTTTCAATAGCGATTCGTTCGATCCCCTGGGCTTAGCGAACAACCCTGACGATTTGGTAACCCTAACTGTCAAAGAGATCAAGAATGGTCGTCTCGCCTTACTCTCGTTGCTCGGATTCTCCGCGCAAGCCGTCGTGACAGGTCATGGCCCCGTGCAAAACCTAATTGACCATCTCACTGCTCCCTTTTCCAACAACCTCGCGGCGTACGTGACGAGCTCCGCGTTAGGCGAGCCGCTGCTGACGCGAGCCTCGTTCGCCTCTCTGTTCCTCGCAACCCTAATTCAGTGGGGGAAGCCCCTGTACATGAAAAACGAGCTTCCGAAGCTCGTCGGCAAGCTCGCCATGGGCGTGGCTTACTCCTGCCTCACCGGCATTCTTCTCAGTCGATGGGCTTCCTCCGGACACTTACCCTTGAGCAACCTTTACGAATCCTCCATGTTCCTCTCCTGGTGCTTCTGCACGATTCATCTAGTGTTAGAGCGGAGGACTGATTGGATTGGGATTATCACTGCACCGAGTGCGCTTCTGACCAATGCATTTGCAACGCTGGGAATTCCCAAGGAAATGCAGCAATCCACAGCGCTGGTGCCAGCATTGCAATCGAATTGGCTCATGATGCACGTCTCCATGATGATCTCCAGCTACTCCACGCTCATGATCGGCTCCTTGCTCGCCATCGCCTTCTTGTTTGTGGACACCAAGGGTGAAGACACTCCCCAGAGGTCGAAATTGGGGGAGCAGCTGGATCATTACAGCTACCGAAGTATTACGTTAGGGTTTCCTCTCTTGACAATTGGGATTCTTTCAGGGGCAGTGTGGGCGAATGAAGCTTGGGGCTCCTACTGGAGCTGGGATCCCAAAGAGACGTGGGCGCTGATCACGTGGTTGGTGTTTGCCATTTATGTTCATACCAGGATGAACAAAGGTTGGCAGGGAAAGAAGCCGGCCATGGTGGCGTCAGGAGGGTTTTTCGTCATTTGGATTTGCTACTTGGGGGTCAATTTGCTGGGCAAGGGTTTGCACAGCTATGGCTGGTTCTCATCATAGTTTGTATTGTATTGGGGGAATATTCATTGTTTCTAGTCTGATTCTGTAAAGTAAAGTTTGTGCCATATTAGAGAGGAAATTGTAGAACCCCATTTGGATTGTAGCAGGTGTGGAGTAGGGAAGGAAACGTGACAAAAACAACTGCGGTGCTTCTTCTTTTGGAGTTCTTCGGCCTTGGATGTAAGCTTAATTAGCTCCAATGGAAGAATGAGGGTTTAGGAACTTTCGGTTTTATCTTACCCAATTTTAAAACTTAGGAGATGGAACGTATTGTTCTTCAAAAAGGGGTAACAACAACGGTGAGTTGTGGCTGCCTTGGATGTTGCTCCACGGGAGAGAACTGATTATATTTTAGTGTAAGAAATATGACAGAATTTTGTTGGCATTGTGCGGTGGTTAGATTGATCAATTCGTTTGGGACTTTGGTGTGCACTGACAATCTACCGGAGAGCTGAGAAATTTTACTTCTGGTTTCCTAACGCTGTGAATATTTCTTTTATCTTTCATAGCTTCTTTGCCCAAAGGAGGTTTATTATGTACACAAACTCAGTAATATGGAACTTTCTTTTGAAAATTGTAAAAATTGAGTTCAGAGATAAATCCAATACATTATTTTCTCAAGAAGATGCAAAGATTGCCTGCAAAACAAGAAGCTCCATAACTTTCACTGATCCAAATGAAATGAATCAAAGCTTTCCACGTAGGCAAAAATATAACCTAGGAAAAATAAATTTTTAAATTTTTAATTTGTTTGGTTTTCTTGTTGCGTAACTTTTGCTCCTAGGCACTGATTGAAATAAAATTATCCTCTGTATTCCCCAAAAGCTAATGTGTTCTATCTTCAAAAAAAAGGTTCAGAAAATCATGTCAAAAGGAACTACCCGATGTCCCAAGTGTCCCCCGAGGGGACTTTGGGACATTAGGGATAAAAGGACGCCACCAATAAAAGCTCAACGCAGGGGAGCATGTGGAATCTGATGTATCCATGAACTTCCAACCTCATCGTCTACACAAATGCAATCACGTGCTGACTCCAGGATCTTTGAAGTCTCATTTTATTGACAAACTGCTAATTATAAGATTTTGGGAGTTGAAACCCTGGAACAACTACTTTGTCCATAGAAAAGACGCCAGTAACAGGCATCACATTCCAATACATTGTTAAATTGAAGTCACGGCCATGCAAGTCTTTACCCTGCACGACAATTACACAACAAACAATTTCAGCAATTCAACAGAACATGACTGTGAACTCGCTGCTTCAACAACCAAACCATCGTGCACAACAATGCCAACAATGAGCAGAACATCGTCAAGCTTACTTGGAAGGGGTACGTGAAGTATCCAACTCTAGTCCTCGAGAGCTTGGATCTGACTTGCGTACTGATCTTCGCGTTTTCTTTCTTCTCAATGATTGTGTCCCACAAAGAAATCTGCATTTCGACAAAGAAATTGAGGAACTTAAAAACAGGGGCAAAGTTGAGCTTAGGATCCTGTACATAAGTAGCATAACCATCTAATAAATTGCTGTTAATTGCAATGTAGTAGAACGTAAGTGAGGTAAACATATACCTGATTGAACCCCTCTTCTGGACTCCAATACTCAGCTGCTACAAACACGAAAAGCTGAACAAGAGCAGAATCGACAGCAGATTAGTCCCACAAGTAAATCCCAGCACTTATAGTCACTTCCAAGACAGCAGAGCATATAAAACAGCACCACTAGAATAATCAACTAGACATGCCCAACCAATCTTGTAACTTAAAACAATGTCAACAAGACAATTCACATTACGAAAAATTACTACCCTTTCTGTTCATATCTCTATCAGACCAGTCAAACAATTCCATTGTTCCTTATCACCTCAAAAATAACAGCCATGAAGAACTCTGCAGGAAAAGTGCAGCTCAGAGGACACCCAGTACCATACGTGTACATTTCAAGGGGTAGAGTCCACTGAACAGCTCCCGGCCCAATTGTGCAAACAAGAGTGTTGTCAAAGAAAACCTACACAAATTAACAGCTGATAACATTACAAGACCCACTCCATACCTGTTTGGTGTTCCAGGTGAACACAGATTCCAGGTCTGCCTTGATATTCAATAACAACGAAACCTGCATACAAAAATTATGTCACAGTACGGGATGAGATCCACTACACACCCTGTCAAACAGGTCATACAGCTAAAAAAATCCTGCAAATGTCCTGCACCACTATCAATGAAACGTGAAAACTAAGCCAAAATGCAGAAAATAATAGACCGTACCCTGTCATCGCCGTTGCGTAGTCTTTCTAAAGGTCCAAAACTCACAACCTGCCACAAATTGACCACGTTGCCACGTTACAAACAACACAAAACCCTAAACACCACTCTCAGCAACTCGACAGCTCCCCAAAACCCATAATTCACGACCTTGAAAAGAGCTCTCTTGAATACCGAAACACAAACAGACAAAAGACCTAGAAGCAGAAGTCACCCCTCGCGACGAAACCCCGAAGTAAGAAAGCAAAAACCTCCAATTCCACCGAGGGCGACGGGCGGTGCAGGTTATCCGACATGGACGCCACCGCGCAAAGAGCAGCCAGCACCGTGACGCTCAATGTCACCACCGTGTTCATACGCAGAATCCATGAATACATCGTGTTGTTCACGGGAGCCCCCCAAACCCCAGAATCTGCACCTTGGATGAGGCGTTCCGAAACGAGAAGTGGAGAAAAGCTGGAATGCGGAAGAAGAACCTTCGAAGCACAATCCCTAGAATACGAAAGAAGGGTAGAATGCGGAAGAAGGGGTGGTTACAATGGAGATCCTGGCGATCGCAGTGAGTGATCGTAGTAAGTTAGTAGTGACGATTGCTAAACTGAAGCTGTCGTGCTCATGAGCAAATGCTTGCGCGAGGACGACGACGACGACGAGGAAGATTAGGTCAAATGTTTCGACAACTGAACTGAACTGAACTGAAAGCGTGTTCAGAGTTCATTCATCGCTTTGTCATCGCAGCATTTTTATTGGTTGTTGCTCTGGAACTGGAAGATGAAATTCCGTTATTTTCATTCCCAAGTTTTGTCATCCAAATCCACTTCTTTGTTATGGATCAAGTTTGGAATTGGAAAAAATGAAAAAAAATGAAGAACTAAATTACAATACCTATAAAAAAAAAATATATTAACCTTGAAGTTATCCGACGTCCATATTCTTGATGATGAAGAGAATGCTTTTAGGCATTGTATAGTCTAGCAAACTTTTCATTCATTCAATGTAATATTTGAATCTTGAAGAGACAACCTTCCTTAATGATCAATTTCTTGAAATTGCAGTAAATAATATTTGTGTAAAAAGATATAAATCAAAATGTGCAAAAATTTTAAAAAAAAGGATTGATGCATTAAGGGGTTAACAATTACTCCAGACTACAGCACTTGACATTTAAGATATTGCATTTGCAAATTTGAAATGTGGAGAATATAATCAGTGAGTTGTTTGAAGAATAGGCAAAAAGTGCCACATATCAAATGTTGCAATATCCATTTGAACAACAACAATCTTTTAGGTTCTTTAAATTTCTTCATTTTACACATGAAAAATAAAAAGTGTGAAGTTCATCAATTTTCTACAACATAGGTGAAAAATAAAATTCAAAAGAGCCTCTTCTATCGTTGTGAGTCATTTTAAGTACTTCAACGGAAAACAAAGTGTGGTTTTTGAAAGATATCTAACACGGGCATTCCAACATGTGTCAATATCCCAAAGCTACCATTGTCACTCTATGTGCATCTTCAAAATTAATGTGTTCCTACAAGAAGGAAGAATCGATTTTAGAACTTCTACCAAAATTTTTTTGACTCTTCACAACTTTTACATACAATATCCAAATATTGCATTCTTTGGTATATTGGAACTTTCTTTTACTTGTCAACAAAAATATGTGAAAATTTAAGGAGTCTAATAATAGTAAAATAGGTGCATTAGCAAAAATCGAAGAGGATCCACCTTAACCCCTAAAGGACCAAGTATTCAATCAATGCATGCAAGAAATCTTGGGTAGGTTCTTATAAAGTCAATTTTAGTCGGATGTTCATAGAATTATGATACAAGATGGGAACATTCACCTTCTTTATGGAAATTTAAAAAAAAATTCCAACTAGATGATTTGATCAAAGTTATACTATATAGAAAAATTTATGCAATTCAAACAATTTGGGCATCTTTTGGGCATCTTTTGCTAAAACCTTCATTGATTTTTGAAATTTGGCAAGTGTATAACTAATAAAAATCTAAAATTATAAATGAAAAATACAAAAAACAAGTTTTCAAATCACATTCTAAAATGAATCAAACTTTGTTAGCTAACTTCAAGATTCTATTATCTTGCAATTAATGAAGTCAAAGTTGTTAAAATATTTCCTATATATTCCAAATTTTTTTTGTCTCTAATTTTTCATATGAAACATTGTTTGCATTTCAAATAAAACATTTCCTTGTTTCATATGAAATTATAAAAAAATGAATATTGTATTGTCAATTAGTGATTACTAGTAGTCTAAGTTAGACTCTATATTTGTTTCTCAAATTTTTCAATGGTGGAGATTCAAATTCATCAAGAACAAAAACTTTACTCCAAGAAGGCTTGAAGTCTATTGATCCAATTCCACAAGAATGAAAATAAATAAGTTTTCTTCACTTCAAACATTATACTCTTTTAATCCACATGGTCAAATGGCTGAAATTTTTTCAACACATTTTCATAGTAGTCTCCTAAACTTTTGATAGTAATCTATTGAATAGTTGAAGTTTAAAAAGAGGTTTTCATTTTCAATTTCAGGCAGTTTTTGACAAGTTAACCCTACAAGGTTGTTGATGACAGAGAATTGCAACTATTCATCCTCCAAGTTTTGATGTGAAAAGGGAACAGCTTCTACATTAGTTTGACTTACGTTTAGATTGATACATTTAGTATTACAAAATGATGATTTCAGTGAAGACCAACCCATCCTTACAGGGTGAAGTTGTGGAGAGGCCATTGACTACAATAGCCAAAACCATCAGATAATTATCATTCTGTGTGAATTCTTCATGCAATTTCAAAGGGCAGATTTGCTGTCAGAATGCTAGAATCAAAATGTGGAATATTAATCCACACTATACTGAAGCCAAAGCTGAGTCACAAAACTGAACATCCTGTGTTCATGATCTGATGAAGGAGAAAGTGATGAACCTCCCATTACTTGGTGCGGTTATAAAACTGCAGAACTTCATTTCGACTACAGTCTAAATACCCTGCAGCGGTTCCATCAACCCTAATTTGCACAGTGATATTCTCAGAAGATGGGAGCAAGCCACCAGTTCAGCTTCCCCTACAAAGAGTATCATGAAGCCTTATTCATTATCACTGACAAGCGTCTCAACTAACTCAAGAATCAGATCTAAAATGCTTTGTTCATGGAGATGCAACCAGACATTCGACCTTCTCCTGGCTAACCTGAATGAGTCATCTAGCAATAACATAAACTTTGCAAAACATGGAACTAGTCACATTTGATTACAAAGTTCTCCAGGGCTTCTCTTCAGCAATGGAGACCACCATGCCCTCAAGCTCTGGCTCCAAAACAATTTGGCAACCCAACCTGGCATGTGGGTCAGCTTTCCTTGCATGCGTCCGGTCTTTCAACACATCAAGCTCAGCTTCAGTTCTGGGAGGTAGCTTGTCCAGCCACTCATTGGCAATGCTGACCTGCAAACCGTAAATAAGAGAAAATTTACAATTGACTACAAATAAAATTGCGGTAACTCTAACGTGAAGGCAGAATGTACTACAAGAACCAAATGCAACACAAAAGTGAGGCAATGGTAGTCAAGAGGACCCGTCATGCAGTCTTGGCATTCTATGGGTATTGAAGCCAACGAAGTCTCATCTGAAGTATAGAGGGCGCTAGTGCATTCATAGAACCAATGGTCAATGAGATCAATTCATGAGGGAACTGTTATTGAAAATCTTTGATGAGAACCTAACTGAGACGGCTTGCCAAATCAACAGGCCATTCCAGACTTATCACAAACCCTAAGGCACAAATTTTCAGCGTTGGTAATTCACGAGGGTCTTTGAAAGAGCACCCTAATGACGAAATGAGGATTTCAACTGTAGGGCCTCGGAGAAGAATCCAGATTATATGCTGGGCTTCCTCCTCCAGATACTGTATAGTTAAAAATAGAATTGCAAATTCGGTGTTGCATTCAGAAATTCGCTTTCCCATGCTACGAAATAATGTTGCACTCAAACCCCGACCTCCAAACTGTCTCGGTGCATATTCATGACAACAATGTAGCAACGATTACTCTTTAAAATTCTATGATGCCATTTAAGCATACGAGTTGGAAAATCCTGTCCACAGAATTACCAATTACATTAAACTAGATTTTTAAATCACGTTCAGCGATACTTCCATCAAAATTGCAATATTAAGGTACCATCATACCCCCAAAACCAGGCTTATAGGAAAAGAATCTACCACCTCCGACCCAACACACCCAAACATTAAGGCGCTAAAATCAAATCTCCGCACAACCAGTAACCAATTCAAAAATGCGCTCATCTCCCCACAATCAACACATCCAACCTCCCCAAACCCTAATTGCACCAAACCCTGCGAATGCCCATCCCAACCCACCTCGCATTCCGCCCCGCAGGCAGTGATGTCTTCCAAGCGATGGCGCTCGGGGTCGAACAAGCCCATTTCGACGAGGGTGCGCAGCAGCGTGTGGCCGGACAGGCCCTTGATTAAGTGCCGCTGTCCATCCTCATCGATGGCGGTCATCTGCACCATGCGATCGGACACTTTGGCCGAGCCATGGCGCACCACCGAGGTCTCGGACTGCGTGGCGATGGAGCCCGCGTGACGGACGTGATACGAGAGGACACGGCTGACGCCCCGGAAGCTGCGCATGGCCATGGCTCCCGTGTCCGAAGCTATTTTGTTGCTCCCTGCGACAACTGCTCCCGACGAGCCCGAAAACAGATTCACAGCACAAGAAAGCTCAATTTCTTTGGGGCTTTTGGCTCGACGGTGCCGATGACTGCTCTCCGTCGATCTTCAATTCATCGACGGTGGGGATTTCACCTCTTGATTAGGTCATCGACGACCGGAGAGCGCACAGTGCAAGGTGATCGAGAGCTTGGAACGGGTGATCACCGGTTCTACCGGTACTTTAATAATGAAATTTACTGTTAACCACGCTGATTGATTTAAGTATTCTTAAGTAATTACTCTAAATGAATATTAACCAACTATGTTTATAGAAATATCCTCTTTAAATAATATTGATATCTACACTCTTGGTAAAAATGTTCATCAAGAATAAAATCTTGCATTTCATAGCATTTTCAAAAAGTAATCATTGTGGTAACATTAAATTTCATCATTAGAGTACAAAAATTGAGGTAATCTATATCGATACACTAATAATGATATTTAGTATTATGTTTACATTTATTATTACTTTTTCTATTGCTTGATATTCACCTTAATTTAAATTTGTTGACAAATAATGTTCAAGTTGGCATTTAATATTGGTAACATTAGTAATAATTTTGACATTGTTTGAACTACTAAAAATAACAATAGTTAACAAATAGTATTGATGTTGGCATTTTGTATTAGAGTGTGTAAATATTGTTACAAACCCTAAATATCATTGTTAGTACACTTGTAAACAACCATATTGAATATTCATTTTTTAAGTGCATTATTTTGTAAAGTATTTGGTATAAGGGTAAACTAGTGCACTCGGGGATAAAACATTTTTTATTTGCCTAATAACTTTATCATGATGATTTGTGAGATGGTTTTAGACTTCAATTTAAAAAATTTCACATAAATGGAATTAAATAAAGTTAAAGAAGAAAATATGATAATAGACAAAGATTTGTATTTCACAAATTGAAAAGTTTCAATGAAGTAATATTATAGTCATATGCATCTTCAGACTAGATTGCATTCTTGAGCATTGAATTTGAGTTCCTATTGACTATCTACATACTATAATAATTTGACGTGAAAAGAAAAATTATATTTACCCGTCATAAATTTCATCTAATTTTGTATAATTACATTTAAAAATCACATCCTAAATATCTTATTCTTTACTGTAACATTTAAAATTTTCAAAAAAATTCAAAACACTATGTTATATTACTATACAAAAGTTCAAATCTTTTCTCACTTTTTAATTTGTTTTTCAAATTTTTCATAATTATTCACTATCTCATATATTTCTAAGACTATAAATTGCTGAAATAATTGTGAAAATTGAAAATATATATTAAATCTTTTTAAAATTATAGATTAAATTGTAGAAAATATTGATGTGCATAGCATTTGAAAATTTTTAATGAAATTAAAGATGTAGACCTTCAATCACCATCACAAATAATCTATTGGTTGTAATCAAGATTATATAGGTTGAACCTCTTTAAAGCAATAGAATTTGTACCAATGGTTTGATAGATTACATTAGGGATGTTATTACATCATGAAGAAGAATGCAATCATGATGTTTGTATGTGGCTTGGTGTTGGACAAGCAATCAATATTTCTTGACAAAGCTATATTGGCTTATAAAATATTGACTTATCGGAGCCAACTACTTTTGGATTCACCTTTCAATTTGGGGTAGTAAGGTAACAAGCTCTAAAATTGCATAGGCTCTAAAACCACCCACCCTATTCAAATATACACAACTTTTACATGTAACTGTTTCATAGCCTTCAACGATGTACAAACAATGTAGATTTTAGAGGGTGGGCGATTTTATAGCCCTATGCCACTTCAACTTCAAAATTTCATAACTAATTTCATAAAGCTCTAAAAAATATGAAACAACTTGGGTTAGATGCCAATTCCTCTTGTCTTTCAAGGAAAAATTACTGAAAAATATTTCAAGACGTTTTACTTCTCCAAAATTTTGTTTCAGCTCTTAGGTGGGTGATTTTTTGAACCTGTTACCTCATAGGTTAGTTTAATTCTACTTAGTTGGAGATGAGCAGTGATTATTTATGGCACATTTCTCAGTGTAGTTGTGGCCCATTACGATTGGTTCTAAAACTCTCAATATTGCAACCAAACCTTCTTCACTTTTGCAACCAGTCCTTGGTCATTATAGGGAAGGCTATATCATCAATGTAGGAAGAACATAATCTTCAATGGAAAAATTCATAGTAATTATATTTTGAAAACTAAAATTCAGAAAAAATTATAGAAACCTTCCAAATTCTATTCTATGTATGGGAAAAAATTTGCACTCAAGAAATTTGTACTCAAGATAAGTGTAATTGCTTAAATAGTTGAAAAGAGGTCGACTCCCTTAGAGAGATTCTACTTGTAGATAGATGTATCATTAGGAAAAATTTGAGCCTTGTAGGGGGTTGTTGAGAAATGTGTTTTCAGTACCCTATAGTGCAATTACAGGAAAATAAAAAAATAAAAATTTGAAAAAAAATATTAAAAAAGTATGAAAATCTTATGTGGCGATGATGTGGCACAAGTAGTGCTACATTAGCAAGGTTCATTAAAAAATAAAAAACTGAGGAATTTCCTCTCTAATTGCACCAGAATAGTTGCGGATAGTTTCAAATTGGCAGACCTTCCGAGGCCTGAAATTTTTTGTAATGATTGTTCCACCTAAAATCATCTAAAATAATATTTGAATGTAGATTTCATAATTTATTTAAATTGTCTTAGAATTTGTTGAATGTTGTCAAAAAAATTAATGATTCTAAACTTTTTAAGCATATGTTTTTTACACACTATATGAATGCATTATAATTTTTCTTAAATTAGGGGTATCAAAAATTCACCCTACCCCTGTATCAAAATTTTATATAGGTTAATTAAATGGGCAAAATTAGGTGTACTCACCTAATTGGGCAGGTTTCCTTTTACCGGTTAAACAGCTGGAATGCAACAGTAGCCGGTTATTTATTAGAGCTGAACTTTTAAAGAGCATCAAGCACGTGGCAAGAGTCCGCCACGTCACACGCTCCCCATTGGATAGCCATATCTCACACGTTCCCTCCCGCATCGCTAGTGGGAACGGGGTTAGTACTTCCTCTTCGGTGAAGATGTGCTCTCTTCTGAATGCACACAGTCGGTGTCACAATATTCACAGGATTGCTGCACCCGAGCAATGTACGAGTGCTGTGGTTTCAGAAATTGCAGATTTCCTCTCCATCTCTCAAGATTTTTCTTCTGTAGCTCATAGTTCAAGCTCGTAGAAAATAATACAGGAGAGTTTATTTTTTTATTCTGGATAGATTGACTTTGTGAGCGGATTGAGCGGCGGCAATCGCCGTGAGAGAATTTGTTTTCAACGTAATTGGAGTTTGTTATAAGCTTGATTTGGTCTCTTTGGAGCTCTCATGGATGAACATGAATTTGGAAGCTGTGAGGTCGTGAAGGCATTTGTAGCTTGGCAGTTCGAAATTTGCGAAAGGTACGCGGTGTAGAAGAAGTTGTTAGGGTTTAAACGAGATTTTTAACTCGAAGATTATTTACAGGTACTCTTTCGCAATTGGCGACATTGTTTGTGAACTCAAAAATTTGATTGTTCTTGTATGTTTCAGTATCCCCGTGGACTATTACCTCGCGATTTGTTAGGATTTGGCTACTCTCTGTTTTCAATTTCGTTCGCCTTGGAGCAGGGAGATTTTCGTTGAGATTCAAATTTCGATGTTAGGATTCGAATTTCGATGATGAGCTCAGTCGAGATGTGCTGATGGTAGTATTGTGACCAAAATGGATTGTAGTTACGAGAACGAGCTGATTTTTCCGACGAATGTTGACCTTGAGGGCTTTGAATGAGCTGCAAGTACACTCATGAGAACTGGTTCGTGATCATCGACTTTCCTCTGTTGTCTTCTAAATTCTTTAATCACTTTGACGTCGTCAGATTAGTTAAATTTGCGAAATTTCAAGACATTGGCACTGTTCAGTGGCCCGGCTGGGACGTCAGATCTAATAGTGGTCTTAGCTATAGAGCTCTGTGCGCTTCAATGTCATAATGTTGGCGCTCTGAAACATCTCTAGGGTCTAGCTGCAGAAATCTTTAGATTTAAATGGTAGCCTCTCTGAACATTTCCTGTTGTCTGCATGTAGGAACCCGACGTTATGGTGGTACTCGTAGTTACATCTGCGGCGGCCTTGCCAGCCTCTGCATACAATTCTCAGCCACCAGTACGCCCTCATGCCGCACGCGCTTTTCATTTTCATCCACTGAGGCACTTCTCACCTAATGCGTTTCGTTGTAAACATCACCCATATGGTAGCCCATGTATTGATCTTTCCAGTTACTCGTTCAGAACTAGATCCAAATCTTTGCAAGGAAAGAAGATTTGGCGCTTATTAGCTAGATTAGGAGATGATATTAAGAGCAATCGCGACGATAGGCGTAGGAGCGGACAATTTCTTGGCCTGTTCTTGAAGAGGGGTAATTCAGGGACAGACGTGAGTGGTGATTCGCAAGAGAGTGTGAATGACTCTTCTACATCCAGGCAAGGGCCTGAGAAGGATCGATTTAGGCCGACATTATTTGAATACCTTGAAGATGGCAGTGAGCCACCTCTAAAACCATTAGAAATTATAAAGTCAGAAGAAACACCCCTGAAAGACCGACTGTTTGAGGCGGCACTGAAGAGACTAAATCGGGCTAAGGAGCTTGCCACCAACACGTCGAATTACTTCAGCAGTGTAGATGCTTCACCTGGTACCCCCCTTCTCCCCTTCCTAGGTGACAGCTTTCTGGGATTGGGAAGTCTAGTGCTTGTGGCCATAGTTCTAGTTAGTTGGTGGAGAAAATTTCTGCGCGGGAAAAAGACTTCGAATAATGAGGGGTTAGACTCAGCAAGTGCAGCAACCACTAAAGATGTTCAGGAGGCGCGGGCTGCAGTGGCAGCTCCTGTTGCACTATCGATGTTGCTGCAGAGTGACATGAAGAAGAAAGAAAGTGCAGAATGGCTGAACATGGTTTTAGGTAAGGTTTGGAGCCTGTATCGCCGGAAGTTGGAAAAAACATTCGTCGAGGCAATACAGCCTGTTATTGACGAAATTCCAGAGAAGCCACCTCATGTAGATCGAGTTGTTCTCAAGCAGTTTTTTTTGGGTGATGAGCCAGTGCTTCTGCGAACTATAGAACGTCGTACATCTCGACGTGCTAATGATCTTCAGTACGCGACTCTCCTACTTACTCCCTATTCCTGACGTTTGTCTTGGTACTAGATGCTGTTGGTTGACGTGGGGGATGTAGGCTGATTCATAGTCGATGAGTTTGGATGGCAAATGGCAGACATTTGTGCATCGAGGATGTTTTTCTGTAATAGCTATGTCAAATGAATTCCATCTGCCACTGAGCATGAAAATGAATGAGGTTTAAATTTTTTTTTATGTAGGATCGCATCTGTTGCTTGACATGGAATGATTTTGAGTCTTCAGGTACCATGTTGGATTACGATACGCAGGCAATTCTCGCATGGTTTTCTCTATAGCATTGAAGTTGGGTTTCTTGGCATTCAAAATTCCAATTTCCATTCGGGGTTTGGATCTAGATGGAGAAGTCTGGGTGAAGCTTCGACTAATTCCAGCAGAACCCTGGGTAGGGACTGCAACTTGGGCCTTTGTTTCTCCACCTAAAGTTACTCTGGCGTTGGCTCCGTTCCGGTTCTTTAATCTCATGGGTATGTATCAAAACGTCATCTTGTCACATACTTATCTCATTGGCAATACATGATTTTTGATTTAGACCTTTACCTATGCATATGAGAACGATAACGTTCTGTTGGTTAAAAATGTTCATGTTGATGAGAGGGTAGTTGCAACCTTCATCTGTTGTGCGTCAAGATGCTTCTAAGACCTATTATAGGACAAGAGGATTCCTTTCGCAACATCTGGTGCTAACATTAGTTGTAATGTTGTATTTATGTTTGGCTGGGGCCCTTCGTCAAACAGCTGTGCCATTTTTGAACGTGTAAGTTTATTGGCCTGCAAGTCTCATTGGTTTCAAGCTCAAGAAAGCTGTTCACCCTCTAGTGTTAGAACAGTAGATCCATAGATCTCTGTCACCTGCTCTACAGGCAGTGTTACTCCTAAAGATTGCTATTGAGTGTCGGGAAAAGCAATGACACTCGGAATTGCAATTAGATGATGCAGTTCAAATGAATAGTTAACAAATAAGAGAATTATCTCGGATTCTAACAAGGATTTTTCATGAATCTTCTATCTATTGAAAAACCTGAAAAATGGCATGAATAGACGACTGGAAGTCTTCAAAAAATTGCACTTGTGTTGATGGTTGACGTCGTGTCCCATGGAATAATTGCAGATTCTTGACACAGTTGCTCACTATAGATCTTCCACGCCTCTTTGTTCGTCCTAACAAACAAGTAATCAATTATCTCAAGGGAGAAACAGCTGGACCTCTTGCGAAGGATTTCAAGGACGAAATATTCGAAGTAAAAGGTTTTGCTGGGGAGCTGTCAATAAGATTACTAGAAGCTCGGAAACTTAATTACTTTCCCATAGGTAATTTCTGTGACATATTGTACTGTAAGTAGCGTCAATTCAGATGCATAGTTGAAAAGAGACCTGATAAGATCGGGTGCACAACCCTGCAACCAGAGGACTTCACTATTGCGCGTCTTTCTAGCGCTCAAGATCTGTTTCCAGGGGGAATCCTTTCTTTGGCGATAAATGTGTTGCATTACTACGGTTTTGCGTTCTTCTAAAGTACGGTACTTTTTCTAGCTGCTGATCCATGTTTTGTGTGAGCAGGTAAAACAGATCCATATGTGGTTTTCTTACTAGGAGAGCAAGCTTTTCGAAGTAAAAGAAATAGTAAAACATCAATTACTGGACCCCCAGGCGCGCCAGTTTGGAACCAGGTAACGCATGGGCCTCCGCCACCTTTGTGTTTCCTGTGCTTTCAGATTGTTCACATTGCCTTTGGTGACATGTGAAGACGTCTGCTTAACCATTTTCAGTACTCATATATATTCTTTTTGATAATCAGGACTTTCGTATGCTTGTTGTCGACACCGCGACACAGAAACTCAGAATAAGAGTCCGAGATTTTGTTGGTTTTCTGGGATTGACTACTATTACAGTTGGTTATATTGAGGTACGCGTTTCCCAACTTTGCTGAATCGTGGGCGTATTCAGTATTTGAGGGTTATCCCTTGGCATTGTTGGTTGTAGTGCAGATAACATTTGTTGAAATTCCATGGCTGTTGCTTAAATCATCATCCTATAATACTCGTCTCCTAGTATTTCAATCTCGACATACAACTCATCTATGAGGGAGTTCGAATATCTGAGTATATTGAATTCATTTAAACCTCACTAGTGGAAATCATATCCTGTTCCTATCAGGGAGTTCACCCAACTTGTTTGGAACTGGTCATTATAGAGATCAGAGCTTTTTTTTTCATTTTCTAAGAAGTGCCAAAGTGGCGATATAAAATGTTATAGTGGTGCTCCAAACTTCAACATTCATCCACATATTGGATAGAAAATATCAATTAGCACATATCACATGTCTAATTTGATTTTCATTCACAATCTGGCGATTTCATCCAAGATTTTTTTTTAATTTGAAATTTTCTGGCGATTTCATCCATTTTTTATGGACATTTTTCTGCCATTTTTTAGCCAGATTATTTTTTCTGGTGCAATCTGGCACCAAAAAACCAAAAAAAAAAGCCTTGATAGAGATGTTCCTGTGAAGGAGTTCATCCAACTTGATCATTAGTGACCTAGTCCCAGCCAAGTTAGGTGGAGACTCTAACTGGAGTAGGACATGATTTCTGGAGTGCCTGTGCATCTAGAGCCCTTGATTTCTGAAATTCTATATCTAGCTCGTCTCACGTATGGAGCCACTCATGAATCTTTCGTGTTAGGCCTGTTCTTATGTGAAATTATTCGTGCAGATTCCTATTGATGATCTCCAAGACACAGTTCCTGTTGATAAAGTCCTTACCCTGAGGAACGATCGATGGTTTTTCCTCGGTCAGAATGCCGGGGAGCTTATGCTCCGTCTGACTTATAAAGCGTATGTTGCGGAGGAGGAGGAGGAGGCTGGTGTTGGGGACAGGCCTGTAACGAACAAGGTTTGGAATGAAATAGGAAACTTCATTAGCAAAGAAATGGAGGAAACGGATGTATCTCCAGAGAAGCGACAGCTACGGGACGCTATTGTCATGTCAGTCGATGCGCGGAGGGGTGACAGCGGGTTTCGGTTTTCCAATCCTTTGATGACCCAGTCTACCCCGGCTGTTAGGAAGTCCGGTCCTGTGACAATTGATCCAGTTACTGGACTTGTTAATCCCAACTCTTTAATCCGTGGGCCTCCAAACCCGAATTCCTCTGAACCTGAAACACCAGAAATTCTGAGCAATCCGGCTCTAGAAAATCAGGAGAAGAAGGAAGGAGAAAATTGGGCATTGCAGTTCGATAGATTTAGACAAGAGAGTAAGTATGATTCTTCTTCTTTTTGTTGGTATTGACATTTTTGAGTTTCTTAGCGCAGGGTGAAAGAGTATCTGCCTTAAAAGTCTTACCTTTGAAATTAGGATTTTAAGTTTTGTCTTTGAAAGTTGTTTGTAAAAAAAAATCATGTATTTTCTGCACTAAACGCATATTACAACATTAGAATAGTTGATAAACGTTCGTCCATTAATTGAATCATTGTGTGGGTGCTGATCCTGTGTCAATAACAAAAGTAGGGTCAATCGTGAACAGTCCAACAAATTAATGACCCTGATTGAATTCTGTTGTTTTTGAAATAGGGTTGAAAATCGTACAAGTTAAAAGACAACTACGCTAACTTCGTGTCTTCTTATATCAGTGAAACTTCAACCTCTAAGTTTTTTAACCCACTTGGTCATTCTGAGTAGCTGGGCTCTACCTATCCTCTATCATGATGTTTCTGCCCCTTTTGTTAGGTGATGAGGTTGATTGCCGATTTGACTGATGACAAAGTGGTTTGGGGTTTGGTGCAGATTCTTCTTTACTTTGGCTGGCCATCGTCACTGGAGTTGCGCTGGTTGTTGCGCTTGATCTCAATTTAACTAATTTATTTAATCCTTGAATTTACTGGAGATTTGTTATTGTCGGTATTCCCCTATTTTCTGAGAAAGTGCAGCTCCTGTGCGCATCCTCGAATTCTTCCATTTCGCATGTGTCACGGGTGACAACTTGCCAATTCTTTATTCATTGTCTTGTATAACAGCACATGGTGTGATGTAGCTAGCACTGATTTTGAAGACATTACCATATGGAGCAGGTGCTGATGCTTCTTGGGAACCGTCGCTAAGCTACTTCTTGCAGTAGAGTGTCACTTGTCAGGATTCAGTAGTGTGCCATCTCAGCTAAGCTTTTTGCAGCTTGTACTGGCTCCATTTTTTTGGTAGAAAATGATGATTTGGTCAATTGCTACTTGTCAGATCCGTCATCTCACTGTGAATTCCATCTTTTATGGAGCGTTCACTCATTCTTTGTATATACTAACAGAATGATTTGATCCATTGCTTTTGCCAGGCCCGTCCCTGGCTTCAGTCACTGCAGCTCCGTCCGTGCCAGGGCCACACAGGCTTTGAGACAGACTGCCAGGCAGTCTGATTTGGTAATTGAAGAGATAAGATCATTCTACACCACTCGTGAGAATTTAAGCTTAACTTATGTTTGACTGTGGAATAATTCTCCAGTTTAGGAATCGTTGGTGTGCACGCGTTCCAAAGATTTGGTATTTTGATATTTCCACCCCACCCAGTTCGGAGCAAAGTCAAAATTAACCCTCAGACCAGTTCAGTATTATGTTACAGTATCTCTGCCCTCAATGACTACAAAACTAAAATCAAAACTCCTCACGATGTTCATCGGCTAACCAGTGCTTGTTTGGGAAAAAAGGGCGACTAAGGTAACTGACCCCTTTCCGGTCACCCTCTCATTATGGACGTATAGGCTGTGTAGGCTGCTATAATTCCACACACAGGGAGATGAATAATGATTAATCCCTAATGTTCAAGGCCTGTTTCGAGCTTCTTGGAATTTGCTCTAAATTGAACAAAATGCCAACATTTTGATAAATTGTATCAATATTTTTTTAATTGTAACCATACAAATTTGAACTAGACATGATAGAAATCTCATAGGAAAAGAAAACACAACAATATCACTTATGGAGTGAAAGATTATAATGTTTGACCATGAGGGTGTTAAAATAGCAAAAGTGATGTGAAGTCTTTCAATCCTCTTTTCACAAATCAAATCTAAAAATTTGGTGACCAAAAAAATATAAGGTTAAAGGGCCTTCTATGTATAGTCCCAATCAATTTAAAATTTCTTAAAATTTATTCTACAATTTTTTTTAATTGAATTTTGAATGTGATTTTTTCTCCAAGATCTAGTGTATTTGAGGCTCATTTCCAAGAGCTCTCAATACTATAGGAAGTGAACATTATGACACAATAATGCATAATTATGACACATCATATGATGTAGTTGTGATTGTCTATGAGTCTCTCATTATTGCAATTAGTCCTCATTGATTTTGTTTGCAACCTCTGGTTGGAATTAGGAAGTTTTATATGACGAATATAGGTCTACTACATATCGTTAGTTAAAAAAGTCAAGATAATTATGTTTTGAAAGAATAAATTATGAAATTTTCATAATCCTTCCAAACTCTATTCCCACGCAAGGGAAAATTTTCACAATCAAGAAATCTGCACTTCAGATATGAATAATTCTTTAAGTGGTTGGAAATGGACCATGAGTTTCTAGTTCAAAGTTGGCAACTAGAATTGGAAACAAAAACTATTGCAATTTGAAAACATTAGTATAAAATGGTGAAAAAATCTATAAATTTTCTATTTAGAGTAAATCATAGAGAAAATAACAAGACTTGGTAGTAGAAATCACAGGAAAAATAGCTGGTAAGACTCAAAAAATATCCCAAACATGAAGCAAAACAAATTAATTTTTATTACTAAGTTAGCCTTGACAAATAGGGCCCTACAAATTTTTCATAGTATGGTGAGTATAAATGGAGACAAATTATTTCATATGAATGATAAAATAAACAAAATCAAGAAAATCTACGATGAAAGGTGGTGGATTGAAATTGTGCTATAGTACTTGTATTGTCTATAACAAAAAAATTTAAGTGTAAATGTAAGACATTGACAAGTGGCAAAAATCGTCACTCTGCACAAATAGGGAGGTTTACCTTAATGAGTTTAATGAATTAAAAACTATACAATATAAGGATAGAGTTAATAGTCTATTTAACTTCAATCTTTGAAGCCATATGAGTTAAATATACTCATATTTAATGAGATATTCACAGAATAATTTGGGTGGGGATTTTGAAGTGTTCAATAGTAAATTTGTTATTAAAAAACGCCATTTGGTTGATGGCACTTCAATTGATTGTTGTTGCTTTTATGGTGTATATTCTATACATGTATATAGAAGGGGTAAGGAAATATTTATTAAGAAGAGTGGAAGGAAGAAAAGATTGAACATTGAAATTTTATATGTAAGATAGCTCCATTTAAAAAAATGCATAAATGAATTTACAAAAATCGTAGGATATTAGAAATATGTCCCTCATAGCTTTTTATATAAAAATATGGTCATTTTAAATACAATAATAAAAGTAAATAGCCCTACATCAAATACCTTCTTATCTCAAGTGTATACCTTAAATTACAAAGAGTGATCTCCTTGAGTGTGAAAGTTATGAAACTTCCTATAGTATTTTTCTACACAATCTTAGCAAAGTCTTGAGAAAATATTGTATTGGATCCATTTTTTAAGTTAATTTTAACAATTTTTCAAGAAGAAAAGTTGCAAATGGTTTAGCTTTCTTTTTAGAACATTCTCATTATAAGGGTTAGTATGTTTTAATTCCATTTTATACCTATCAAAAATTTAGTTATTCCTTCTATTTTCTACATGCTTTGACTTAATAATTTTTAAATCCCTAAAGGACCAATGCACATTTTGGACACAAATTGTATAGAACTACTACTTTTTAGAGTAGTGAAAAAAATATGTTTTTTTTTTTCAAATTCAACTAGAAAAATTTGTAGCAGACCACTAAGGGAATGTGTGGAAAAAAAGTCCAAAACTTTGACAAATTATATTGAAAGACTATAACATTTGTAGTTAGAAGAAAATATTTTTTCTAATGTTGCCTAATTAAGGCCAACATACTTTAACTCTTCCTAAACTGAGATTTTTATAGTATTAATACATGTTTTATTTTTTTAACATTTGCAACATGTATTATGTAAGTTACATACCTACTAAATTTCAAAATTATAGGAGGAGTTTTGCTCACACTACTTGGCCACCCAAGCTTCCCAAAAAATTCAAGGCAATATAGTTTTTGATCCGGGCACCTAGTTGTAAAGAAAATCATATTCCCACTCAAATTAAATTTATATTCATACATTGTGTACAAATTTGAAGAACATCCATTAAAAAAATGACTTCATACACATTAACTTGAGATCACATTTGTGTATTCAATGATCATTTGGTCCTTTATGGGTAAGCCCCTAAAATTCTATGACTATGTTTTCATTGGAAATACTCCAAAATTGCCATTTTTAGCACATGTATTAAAATGTAAATTTTAAAAAAAAAAATTGACATATAGAACCGTAGGATCTTGTATTATGTATCAAAAATATGTGGTAAAAATTTCAAACATTTCTACCGCATAGATTTCAAGATATAAGCATTCAAATTCACTAAAATCATTTTTTTTCTGTCCTGCAAACAATAGGGCAGCTGGACTTTACAAGCTCACTTTTCTATGAAAAAATGATCAAAATGGTGGTGCTTCTTTGGATTATTTTTCCTAAATAAGTTGGCCACATGTAGTAGTAGGGAATGATTCGAAACACTAAATTATTAAGAATTTAAATATGGAATTGAAAAATTCCAATCCTAATGGGTGCAGTTTTATAATAAAAAATCTATATCCTATGATTTTATTTTATTCCAAAAATATTGAAAATTGGGTAAGATAAAGTATTTCAAAGTTTATTTTAGAGTAGGAAATTCATAACTACCTACAAACTAAAAATCCTCATATTTTTTGACTCATTGATCAAAATAGAATGACTCAAAGCTTATCATGTATATATAACTTTAGAAAACCAATTTCAAATTTTTGATTCTGAAAAAAGTGATTTTTTTTATTAGCCCAAATTATCCAACTACAAAAAAAAGTAACATATTAGGCTATAACTTTTTACTTGTATTTTCAAATGTCATGGAATTTAGTGCATATGAAAGATATTCCTTATCTATTCCTTCTGTTAAAGTTTGGGCCAAAAATATAGAAATCTCTAGTCACAGACACCTGCCCAAAATTTCTATATAGCTAAAAAATGCAGCTTGATCTTTTAGAGACTAAGGGATGAAAATTACAGTTTTTATTTATTTTTATCTTGAACATTCAACACAATTCTTCAACATAATTTTTTTCTAATTTACAATCTGTTATACAAAAATTTTAAGCTAAGAAGATTAAAAGCTTTTTAATGTAGTCAAGCTAGGAGCAAAATGGTTGGTTTCTTCACTTGAAGTGCTTTTATCTTTGATTGGTACAATCAAAGTTTTTGAAATTTCTTCCAAACATTCTAAGAAAAATGTAATAAAAAGATCCTATGGTTGAATATGCAAAAACAAACAAATTTTTTAAATTTTTAATGTTTGCATTAAAATTGGCAATATTGAGTAGTTTTGACATAAAATGGCCTTTGAGACTTTAAGGGTTAATTGCCTAAATCACCATGCATTTAAAAAAAAATTCAATTCAAACATATATGGTACCATTAATTAGGTATATGAATCTACTTCCACCCTTATTTTGTTGATTAATAAAAAAGTATATTTAATCTATATATATGACTAGTAGAAATATGCTAAAAGTAGACCAAGTTGTAAAACTTGCACTTGGTCTAATTCATAAGATCAAGTGATAGTCCAAATTTCCAAAATTGTGAAATGTATTATAAAATGCAACTTCAAAGAAAAATTTAATGATGAATTTCAAACAAGAATTGTAACATATGATCCATAGATCATATTCATAGACATTAGAGGAATTTTTGGCCCTTGGAAGGGCTGTGAGTTCCCAAACTGTGAGAACTGCCTTTAAAGGGCCATGGTAGCTTGCTAATGTGGTACAATGATTGCCACATCCAAAAAATAATAATTTCTTCTTAAAAAAAAATGAAATTTTTTTTTCAACTTTTTTTTCATTTCAAGAATAATTGTTTTTTGAAATTTTGAATTTTTTTTTTTCAGGAATAGCCATTCCCCTAAGTTGCAAGGAGGGAAGTGCATGACGCACCATCTTGAAACGGCCCTCCTGGACCCCAAAAATCCTCTAATGATTGGATCAACTAGAACACAATTGATCATTGTTTCTTCAAATTCAATAAAAAAAACTTTGGGGGACAAATGGGATTTTGGATAGGTACCTACAAGCTGAAATGTTTTCTTGATTAAATTTTTTTTTTTAAAGATAGAAAAATTGATTCATGGGAATATAATTATTTTTTCAATCAATGCCTGGGAATAAAAGTTATGCCCAAATAAGCTCAAATAAGGGGACAAGGGGTAGCAAAAAACATTTCAAATTTTTATTTTTTAATTCTCATAGATTATATTTTTGTCTACATATAAAACTTTGATTCTTTCCATTTGAATTTGTTATGAGAAAGTTATGAATAATCTTGTTTTGGGGCAATTAGAGTGTCTTCTTGAAAAAATAACTTGTAGGATTCATTTCTAAATGCAATTTTTACAATTTAAAAAAAAAAGATCCATAAGGTTTAGTTTTCTTGCTAAAATAATCTCACCATTGGAATTAGTGCATTTTAGTTCTATTATAGAGATATTAATAATTTAGATTTCTCTTCTATCTCGTACCTTCATCTACTCAACAATTTTTTGAAGGATAAAAATTAAGTTTTATTGAATTTTCTTTTTTTTCCTAAACTCTCAAATCAATTCTCTACTATAAATATTTAAAGCTCAAAACTTTGTAGTGCAAAAATTTTAAGTTAAAAATGTTCACAATCAAAAATCTAGTCGCACAATGTGCTGAAAAACTTGTTTTTTCACTTTAAACACAAATATCTTGCAATCTATGTGGTCAGAAATTCTGAAATTTTTTCCACACATTTTCATACTAGTTAAGTGTAAGATCCTATGGTTTGATGTGAAAAAAATAATTTTAAAACTTTCTTACTTTTTGCAATACAAATAGAAGTTTTGAGTGTTTTTTGGCAAAAACAAGGCCTTGGTCCTTTAGGGGATAAGTTCTAATCATAGTGATTTTTAAAGATTTTAATTTTAATTTTTTATTCAAGTTATTTTTGGAGGGTCTTTTTTTAAACAAAATTGTTACTTTTTGAGGCCATATCTATTAGTGCTTTTTGAATTATAGAATGTTTGCAAAGCAAAGTCTTCCAAATCTATACTTTACAAATGTCAAAGAACTAATACAAGAATCTTTTTTTTAAATAGGGGATGAAAAATTCAATTTTGTGTGTTTAGAATGTATTTGCATTCATTTGTTGTTCAAAATTTGAATCCCTTGTCCTTAAGGAGTTAAAGCTTCATCTACAAGGACATCTTATCCAATATTTGTTGTAGTAGTGACTTTGTAGCATTTATAGCATTATTAGATTAGTCATAATAATCTCCCTTCTAACCAATTATTCACCCATACTAAAAGGTTTAGATTTCTTGCAATTACCTTCATTTTCCACTCTTGTTAAATTGGTAAAACTATTAATAAAACTAATCTCTTTCATTTAGCTTCCAAATAGAACTTATAGATTTCAAATCCCAAATCACATATGTAGTGTTGAATTTTTAATAAAAATCATATAATCCAAAATTTAGAAATTGGAATCATTTTCTTTTTAAAATTTCGTTATAAATACAAAAGAAGTCATTTTTTTTAATTCATTGGCTAAACTATTGTGATATTTGATATATTAGAAGAGAAAATGATTTTCTCATCTAAATAATAGAATGTATTTATTTATTTTTAATAGTAATAGATATTAAATGATTTTACAAAATGAACACGATAAATATATACTACTTTTGATATATCATAAATCTCACTATTAAAACTAGTCCCAAAAAAATTTATTATAAAAATTTATTCCTTTTTTTCCTAGATTTTGCTAGATTTTCTTTCAAACTTTTTAAATAAAGAATATAAAATATGTTTTGAAAATCCATCCTTATAAATAACATGTTTAGGTTATGCTTTTCAATCTATACGTGAATTTAAGTTCAATAAAGCTCTAAAACTTATACATAATTGTATGTTTTTTTATCTCATACTCAAAGCTTTATATCAAAATTTAATAAAATTAAAAGAAATTAAAATGTACTTTTAATGTTTTGCTTCAAGATAGAAATTTATTAAAAGAAATTTATTTGTGAAACACATCCAAATGACATAAAATTAAAAGTTTCTTTAGCATGGCATCATCATTGGGAGCCACTCAAAAAAATTTATGAAGCATTTTTTGAAAAGTGTATAGTTTCTACTTTTATGCACCTATATGTGCAAGACTTATAAATGCCCATAAGATTTTTAAGGGCCTATAGAATTCCAAAACATGGGACATCTTTTGCACTTGCAATTACATCCCTAAACAAAATGAAAATGTAGCATTAGTTGGAAGATAGTTGTTTTTATCAATAGCATAAAATGTGGTCCTACAACATTTGTTATTTCATGCCCCCATCTTTGAATATGCAAATGGTACCCTTTTTCTCGTGTCAAATCAACTATATTCTAACTTACTAAAATCACACTATTTGTAATATATCATACCAAGTCAAAGTTGGTAGAGTTAGCATTTTATGTTGAATAATGAAATAAAGTTGGAAATAATGGTTCAAAAATCACTTTCAGAAATAATAAAAATTTCAATTAATTTTTTTTCCCAAGAATTTGATGCCTTCATTATAGGAACATTAACCCTTAAAGGACCAAGTTGTATTTTTTGGCAACATAGAAATTTTTGGACAAGTGCATGTGACTAAAGATTTCCATGTTTTGGGCCCAAATTTTAATAGAAGGTGTGGACAAGGAATATCTTTCATGTGCACTAAATTTCAAGACATTTGGAAATACGAGCAAAAATTTGTGGCCTAATTTGTTGTTTGTTTCTTAACTTGGGCAGTTTGGGCAAATCTAAAAAAATCATATTTTTCAAAAACCCAAATTTCAAATTGGTTTTCTAGATTTATATATATATAGAAATTTTTGAATCATTCCATTTTGATCAATGAGTCAAAATTATGAGGTGTTTTATTTTGTGGGTAGTTATGGATTCTCTACTCCAAAATAAACTTTTAAGTCTTTTATTGAACTCAATTTTCAATATACTTGGAAAAAAATAAAATTATTAGGTGAAGATTGTTTATTAAAACATTAAAACCATTGGATTGGTATTTTTCAATTCCATAAATAAATTGTTGACAATTTAGTATTTTGAATCATTCTCTACATTGTTCTACTTACTATTTTTTTCATATATGTTGTACAATTTCAAATGATCTAAATATTTTCAAGCATGTAGCCAACATGCCTTGAAGAATGATTTCAAAGAAGCACACCATTTTGAACATTTTTTCATACAAATGTGACCTTGGAAAGTGCAACTACCCAGTTTTTTGTAGGAACAAAAAATGTTTTTTGTTACTTCAAATGTTAATGCCTTGCAATCTACATAGTAGAAGTTTCTAAAATTTTTTCCACATCTTTTCAAACTGGTGTTTTAAAGATCCTACAGTGACGTGTGTCTAAAAGAATTTCCTTTCTAAAATTTGAAATTTTTACAAGAAATGGCATTTTTTAGAGCGTTTTTGGCAAAAACATAGTCAAGGAATTTTAGGGGTTAAGAAGGTGGTGAATTTATTAAGATTTACCTGTGGTCCATTCTAAAATCTGCATGAGGCTCATTTTTCATAGCTCGGAATTTGGAGCATTCATTCATTTGTTTTCCAACTCTCTTTTGAAGTAATTTCCACTTTTGTTTTTGTCACTTAGTAAAAGAAATTATATATCTAGTGACCTGAAATTTGCAAATGTCATTGATTCATGCCCTCACATACAAGATAAATTTGTGTGGATTGCATTATCTATTTCTACCTCATTTTCAAGCTGTTTCATCCATTTACCATATTAACTGAATCTATTCGAAGCCCCTTTAAACCTTAATTTTTTCACCCACTTACCATTTTATTCTATTTGGAGCTCCCATTTACTTTGATTTTTTTTTCACCCACTCATCATTTTAATCTATTTGGAGCTCCCATTTACTTCTTCTTTTCATCCACTTACCATTTTGATCTTTAAAGGACTGAATAACAATTGAATGTACGCAAGTGATCTCAGATAGGAGTATATGAAGTCATTTTTTAATGGATGTTTTTTCAAATTTTGACACAAGATGTGAATGTGTACCCCCTTAGTGGGAATATAATTCTTTTTCCAATTGGATGCCCGCATCCAAAGTTATGTTGCCTTGAACTTTTGGGGTAAGCTCAAGCTTGTAACATGTAACAAACTCTTCTTATAATTTTGACATTTGGTATGTCGGGATCGGATTCTTGGTCGATGCTCTGATTGCATATTTGCTCCGACATATGCAAGCTCAAGATAATCATGCAAGTTGATACTAATACTACTTAGGAATATCCACAAAATCATGCATGCTCCCATTGCATACAACACATGTTACATTTCAATGTTAATCTATATTCAATAAAATATCACGTGAAGAATACATCTCTCCCTTGGCTCTTTAAGGGAGCAAGGAGATCCGGTTAGTTCAATAACTTCCGTAACCGTTTCATTCCTAAGTCCCAATTGTTACGACCTAGTTCGTAACATTACCCCCTTCTTAGTGTCAAGTTCTTACACATGTTTGGTCTTGGTGCTTGCAAGTGGAGTGAGTGGAATTCTGCAACCGCAATAGGTGCGTTCTTGAGATTCGTAGTTGGCTCCTATGAATTTTCCTATGACCCATAACCCACCCACGAAACCAAGTATTGTAATTTTTTCCCATGCCTGAATAGTCTTGAATTGATGACTTGGTCTACTTCCTACTCAATATCCCCATTGGGAGTAATGATGGGTGGCAGAGGGATACGATGTCACCCTAGAATAGTGTTTTGCTGGTACCTCTTGAGTAAAGAAACATGGAACATGTCGTGAATTTGAAGTGTCTTAGGCAACTTCAAACGATAAACCAAATTGGAAATCTTTGAGTTTACGGGAAACAACCCTAAGAATTTGGAGGCCAACTTGTATGATGGCATGATTATGGCGATATTTTGATGCCGAAGAAGAACCTTTTTCCCAACTTGAAAAGTCAATTGCAGCTTAAGTCCTTGATCATAACTTCGTTTAGCCTACTCCCTTGCAAGTTGAATCATAATTTTCAGTTCCTCATGAACTTGTTGTAAATTTTGTACCCTATCTTCTGCTGTTGGAACTATGGATGAACTTAGGGTCATGAAGGACAATGCTAGATGATACCTATATGTAGCATAAAATGGAGAAAATCCCGTGACTGCGTACGGTGCATTATTATATGCAAATTTAACAAGGGATAAGAGGTCCACTCAATCATCTTGGTGCCTAGTAGTAAATATCCTTAAGTATTGCTCAAGAACTTGGTTTACTCTCTCGGTTTGCCCGTCTCATTGAGGGTGGAAGGCCATCATAGATGGTCTAATCTTCAAGAGCTCACATAACCTTCTCATGAATTTTGATACAAAGACCGGTCCCTGATCTGATATAACCTCCTCGGGCATCCCATGGTGCTTTCAAATATGGCGTAAATATAATGAATTTGTTTGTTGGGAATCAATTGTTTCATATGTGGGAACAAAATGGCCAAATTGGTATTTTTATTTACCACAACCATAATAGAATCGTATTTCTTGCTAAGTGGTAGCTTGACTATGAAATCCATAGAAGTTCGCTTCCATGGGGCATGCACTACTAGAATTGGTTGCATTAATCCATAACGGGCGTGATGTATAGATTTTGACCATTGGCAAATGTCATAGCCATCGACATAGTGATGCACATATCGGCATAAGGTCAGCCAATAAAAATTCCTTGTGACCAACTCCAAAGTCTTTGTCGGTCTTTGTTGGTTGGCAGCCGGAGCATCATGCCACGTAATATTTGGCGTTGAAGCTCCTTGTCATCTAGCACATATACTCGATCTTGGAATTGTATGATTCCATCACAAAAAATATATCCTTCAAGCCAGTGGTGGATATCCATTGATAGTTTATTAAAACCTTTTTTAAATAATGCGAGTATAAGTGACAAAGTAATATCTTCTTCAGTAGCTTCCTTCAATTGTTCTAAAATACAATCATCCGTCCAAACTAGTTGACACGATTCAAGGGCCACCAATCTAAATAGTGGTTTCTGTCCTATTGTCTGTCCCTCCATTGAATCTAGTTGTCTTGATAATGCATTTGCCCTCCCGTTCAAATAGCCGAGTCGGTGTTGAATTTCAAAGTGAAATGAGGATAAAAACTCGGACCAATGAGCTTGTTGCCTATTTAACTACTTGGTCTTAAGAAAATACTCCAAATTCTTATGGTTAGAGATGACTAGTATTTGGTGCAGAGAACCTTCCAAATATACTCGCCAATCTTGGAATGCTAACACAATACTCAGAAGTTATTTATCGTAAATGTCATAATTCTACTTTGCTGGCGACATTTTTGAACTGCAATAAGCACATGGATGCAAATGCCCATCCTTGCCATATTGTGACAGAATTGCCCCTATGGCCATATCTGACGCATTGGTTTCCACTACAAATGGTTGCTTGAAGTTAGGGTGAAGTAACACGGGTGCTTGCAAAATTTTTGACCAAAGTTCTTTAAATGCCGAGTCAATTCATGGGGTCTATAGAAAAATCTGATTCTTCCATGTTAATTTCGTAAGAGGCATTGCTATCTTCAAATAATCATTCATAAACCGCTGGTAAAAATTTGCAAATCCAAGAAATGATTGAACTTCCTTAATTGACTTTGGAATGGGCCATTCCCAAATTGTTTGCACCTTGTCCTACCACATTTCAAGTCCTTTTGAAGAAACTGTCATTCCCAAGAACTCCATAGACTGACGATAAAATCCTTATTTTGATTCCTTTGCAAAAAGTCCATGTTGTTGGAGTCTTTGTAATACTTCTCTTAAAACCAACCAATGTTCTTCCAATGTTTTTGAAAAAATAAGAATGTCGTCTAAGTAGATTACTACCGAAATGTCAAGGAGATCACCAAAAATTTGTTGCATGTGAAATTGAAATTGCATTGGAGCATTCGTTAATCCGAATGGCATCACCAAGTATTCAAACAAACCATATCGCATCTTGAAAGCCATCTTAAATTCATGGCCCAATGCCATGTGCACCCTATGATACACTTGTCGTATATCCAACTTTATAAATATAGTAGCCCTTGTCAATCGATTCGTAAGCTTCGGAATCAAGGGTAACAGATAACAATTTTTTTTATTGTGACTTTGTTTAGATTCCAGTAATCTACACCCCCCCCCCCCTAAGAGAACCATCTTTCTTTCAGGCAAAGACAATCGATGCCGAAACAAGAGATTTAGATCATCAAGTCCATCCTTTTCCCAAGTTCTCTTCCAAATATTTATGTAACTCCTTTAATTCCATGGGTGACATTGGCCTGAGACCGGTGTTCTTTGGCTCTTGTCCTTCTTTAAATTCTATTTTCATGTCGAACATACTATGATCTGGTAATTCATTTAACGTTGCTTCACTGAATACATCCTACAAATCACGGTATTCCCCTGGGATTGAAGTACCCACAGGCCCATCAACATCCTGACATTTAGCTATCTCCAAAACGTAAACCTCCATGTCCTTCATTGATAATCGAAACCCTACTATCGAGATAAAGGAAAATTTTAGCGTTGTAGCCTTGGCGCCCATCTCCTTCTACTCTTCGACTTGGTAGCTAGCTCTCCTTGTGACCCCACTAGCAATGGAGGTACCTCGTGCCTTGGCAGCCTTTCTCCCTAAGCCACCACTTGACTTTGCCGTTGCAAGCCTTGGAGACGTCTAACAAGGCCCATAGTCCTCGATTGGCTTGATTGGAGGGCCTACTGGTTCTTTGCCGCGAACTGTGACCAACCTGCTCGAGGAGCTTGCCACCTCCATAGCTAGCTCTTGGATTTTTACCTCGTTGCTAACCAATCTGGTGGGCATTGTCTCTTGCTCGCTTTCCATCGCGGCGATAATCTCCCTGATACAATTATCCTGACAATATGAAGAATCAAATATTACCTCTCTTTTTGACTAACAGATCATTGGATCGTAGCAACTAAGCCAAGGAATACCTAAAATACATGCATATTAGCTAGTATTGGTGATATCAACCACCAAAGTTTCATGGTGACTTCCAATGATGAGCTCCACCTCAGCTTGGTGAGTGATGAGGCCTAAATTAATCACCCTTTTGTCAATGACCCTAACTTCCTATGGCATCTCCTTTTGTTGCAAAGAAGCCTTACATTGTGTAGCAAAATTTGGATGCATGAACACTCCGGTGGCTCCTGAATCCACCAAAGTCAAGGTCACAAAAGAATTCACATAAGCATTGAACGCAAGGTGTGTACTTGGATCAATTGTGGCTTGGAGGTAAAGTAGAGTAGAACCATCATCCGCAGCCTTATTGTGTTCAACATCGACAAGTCCCTTGATCATTCCATCCTTCAATATCGTGACAACTGTGGATTGAATCGTGTCTGGGTACTAAATATTGTCATTCAATCTCGGGCTCCGCCTTTTCCCCAGACCTCTCTTTCCCTCATGGCTGCAATCATCAATGGTTGTGATGGGTTTGTAGGACACTTTGCCCGCAAGTGGCCGAACTCACCGCATTCCCAGCACCTACCTGACCTTGGTACTCCAACCTCTCCGCAGCCAGCTTTGCCAACGTTGAGGTCCTCCGGATTGCTCCAAGTTCCATGGGAACAAGGCTCAAGATCACCGGATTTAGGGTGAACCGCCCTACAGGATCACGTGAGGAGCTAGTAGGTAATCTCAAACTGGAAAAATTTGATGATGAACGACGCGTTTGCTTCCTTCCACAGAGCCATTCATCGATCCTAGATGCCATTGCCATCCACTCATGCAACCAGCATGGTTGATGTTCTGCGGTGGCTACAGAGTCTAAAATTTCATCTTTGAGGCCACTACAAAATTATGCTACCAAATTGGACTTGTTCCATTCAACCCAAGCTGCATATTCATTGAAAGTAGAAATGTAAGTTGCCACTGAGCCAGTTTGTTGGAGCCTCCCAAGATGATCCTCCGCATTACCTTGCCAATCCAAATCTCCATACACTCCAATAACCGCCTCCCAGGAAGTGTCATAATTCCCCAATAACTCATGTTCATGTCCCTCGTTAAGAGCTTGCAATATAGGCATTGCCCAATTTTGGGTGGCCACGGTCATGTAGAACAATACATAAGCCACTCTGTCTTCATTAGAACTACAGGTGCAAGGCTTTCCCTTGAACACCAAACGAAGTTGGGCGAACCAGTGGTACACTTTGTTACCTTTTCTCCTAGAAAATTTATCTTGCTCTGCCACCTTCAATTCCTTATTTTTCCAATTGGACGTATCACGTCCTCCTAATCCTCTACATGTTGGATCTGCCCCAAGGCTTGCACAGTTGTAGCCTGCTCTGCAAATTGTTGGATCAGGTGAGGCATCGTTGCTTGTAAGACAATCTAGACCTATTGCCGCACAAATTCCACCTAGTCAATTTCAATGGCCTCTAGTGCCAAAACCCCGCCATTCCCTTCCGTTGATCGTTCCTACTCCATTGTGGCTCCCTCATTAGGAGAGTTACTCAGCACCTCCAACCTGCTACTGCGTTCGGTGACGCATCGCAAATGTCAGGTTGTCAACAAGTTCCCAAATTAAAATGGACCACTCCTTGGCATGTATGGGACCCCACCTGGACTTCGGAGATTTTGGCAACAACCTAGTAAATACTCCTTGCTCTCAAAATGCATGAGACCCCATCCGGACTTTGGAAATTCCAGCAACCAATTCAATAAACCCTTAGAGCATCGAGATGGAACATGATATTATGTCAGGGATCGGGTTCTCAGTCGATGCTCCGATTGCATACTTGGTTCGACGTATGTAAGCTCAAGATAATCATGCAAGTTGATACTAACACTACTCAAGAATATCCACGAAATCATACATGCTCCCATGGCACACAACACACATTACATTTCAATGTTAATCTATAGTCAATAAAATATCATGTGAAGAATACATCTCTCCCTTGGCTCTTTAAAGGAGCAAGGAGACTTGGTTAGTTCAATAACTTCCGTAACCATTTCATCACTAAATCCCAATTGTTACGACCTAGTTCGAAACATGGTAAGTATATATTTACATGATAGAAGATGCAAATGTCCAAAAAAATAACCATATACAATGTAAAATTCCCATTTTAGGAGGTATTAAAGTCTATTGACCCTATTCAATAAGGTCAGAAAAAAAAACCTTTTTCTTTTAACTTCAAATGTTATAATCTTTTAGTCCATGTAGCCAAAGTTTCTAAAATCTTTTCCACATATTTCCATAGTAGTCTAGTACCAAGTACACATTTGTACAATTGAATTTTTAAATTTTTTTCATATTTTTTCTCACTACTCTACAAAGTAGCAATTCTTTACAATTTTTTCCATTTGTACAATTGAATTTTAAATATTTATTTATTATTTGAATCATTTTTTTTCTCACTACCCTAAAAAGTAGCAATTCTTTACAATTTGTGCGCAAAATGTGCCTTAGTTCTTCAGGCATTAATCTATTTGAAGCTCCTATAAACTTTGCTTATTTTTTTCATTCATTTACCATATTAGTTCTATTTGAAACTCCCATTCCAGTTGATTTTTTTTCATTCATTTACCATATTAGTTCTATTAGAAGCTCCCATTCCATTTGATTTTTTTCATCCATCGACCCATCGAAGAGTTATATGCACCGAGAAGGTCGCCCCGAAATGATTGCTCAACGCAGATTTATTGTGGAGAGTCTGCGTCGTCATACCATGAAAACTTTTGCATAATACTTTTGAACAGTGAGTACTATTGGTAGTCAAAGCTAATTTCCAAAATTTGAAAAAGAAAAGAAAAGAGAGACCCTGTGTGTGTGACTCAGCGTTCACTTATTATGACGCTCTGACACGAGCAGGAACATGCGTCATCAATCGTGGTACAGGCTTACCATATTCATGCACAAATTCCAGCTATTGTGCACAAATCCCAGTTTAAAATGCACAAATCCCAGTTTAATATGCACAAATCCAAGTTTCATATGCACAAAACTCCAGATTAATTTGCACAAACGCCAGATGGAATTAAAATGCACAAATTCCAGTTTAGTATGCACAAATCCCAGCTTAATATGCACAAACTCCAGTTTGATATGCACAAACTTTTTCTGAAACGGTCAAGGGTACAACAGCACACAGGCAGGATGATATTTTCATAGCAATTCAACAACTTCAGACATGGAGTCACGGACTACAACGATTTTGATGTGAAGTGGAATGTCCCCAGTGTACTCACATAGTCACCTGCTTTGCAGATGCTAGGAAGCCGTGATTACTCAAAAGTTTCAAGCTGCTACAAAAGCATCCTCTCTCTTCTCTATCTTCTTCTTCCTCCTCTTTCTGCAAATCTTGGTAGATTGCTGGCTCTTCAGCTCACACCAATCCCACCTCCTTGCAGCAACAATTACCTCCGTAAACCTAACCGCATAATTTTCTTTTTGGAAGGCACCTTTTCACCATTCAAAATAATTTGGTTTGCCTAGCTAACCACTAAATATGTACAACACAAAAAGAAAAGAAAAAACAGCTCCAAACTCTCCGCCCTAACCACACACCATGGGCTCCGCAGTGGAACCAAAATCCTCAAACCTCGCTCTCTTCACCATCACCGAGGAAGAGGGCGCTTCGTCTCGCGCGAACGCGCGCTTCAACGCGTTCCGTATGAACTTTTGCGGGGAAAATTGGCCTTGGGATCGTGTCAGCGTTGTTGTGAATGATAATGAGCTCCTTCGAGCCGCCTCCACGGCACACGGCCTCGCAGGGGACGCCGCCACAGGCACGGAGGACGGCGCTCTTTGGAACGACGAAAACAGGAGCGTGCTTAACGAGTCCGACCAGCTCTCTTGCCAGTGCGTATCCCCGTGACGACCTCGGTGATGATTCGCCTTCGCGTTCGGGATGAGGAAACCCTCGTCCATGGCCGAGGGACTCTTTTTCCCGAGGTGGGAAGGGTACACAAGATCAACGTCTCTTTGGAAATCCAGAAGCGCCGAGAATCGTTGCGAAGAAAAGGATGCCACCATTTCCGGCATTTTGTTACCAACCAAAAACACACACAACTCCTATGCTCCCCCCCCAAAACCTCCAATCCAAACCTCCAACAAAAACTCGGAAGCCGCCCCAAAACAGAACACACACAAGAAAGCGCTCTTCAACGGCAAGAGAACAATCCCCGCAAGGAAACAATCCAAACTGACAACATCAAACGCGTTACTCCTTCCGAAACAAACCCTCCCTGCAAAACTGATTTATACGCTACCAAGAAGCGACCCTCCCACGGAGATTTCAAAAAGGTAGCCGAGCTGACACGCAAGAGCCGCGTGCACGCGGCAAGAGCTTTTTGCCGGTAACTCACACTCTCGCACTTTCTTTCTTCTTCGTCACCTGTCTGCAAATAAAAAAACAAGGGGGACCAACGCACCCACATGCGAAGACTCCGCCAGTAACGTCAAAGAATGGAAAACACACACACACACACCAAAAGCGTGGAAGAAGATCCTGAAGAAGAAGTTAGACGAAGAAGACGAGGAGCAGCTTCCAAGGCCGGTCCTGATGTGAGAGGGGGGGGACTGATGAAACTCCAACAGCACAAGGGTTGCTTATAAGCAACCTGGAATACCGACTGTGGGGGGTGGTGCCAGCAAGGAAAATTTTCAATAAATTAATAAATTAGTTAATTAAAAAAAAAAGACTAGGCCCACTCTAGTAGCATAGTACAGTGGGTGGTGTGGTGTGGCCCGCCTTGAGCTGTATCATCCCCCAAAAATAAAATAATAATAATAATAATTTATTTTTAAAAATAAAGGGTCTTGTTAGGCCGATGTAGCGCACCGACAACTGGGCACAGCGCGGAAGTAGCCTTTAGGTGCGAATGTGGACATTTGGCATCCCACGGTGGAGAGGCGGTCGCTGGAGGAGATCGACGGTGGAAAGTGGAGAACTGTGAGAACCACCAGATCCGGCGATCCGGTGGCCTGGATTTGAGGTTCAAGGAAGGAAGGAAGGGCTGGCTGGTGGTGAAGTTGTTACCGTGGAATTTACCGACGGGCGGGATGATGATGCGACCCGTCCGTTCGCCGGGTGGGTCCGTTTGCCCGTGAATGTGTGGAAGCGGTTTTTTTTGGGAACGAGGGAACGCGCGATTCCACGGCGTGAGCTGGCAGCCGTGCGTCAGCAGCCCGCGTCAGGGGCGGAGCAATCAGTCACGGCAGGGGCCTCGTTCGGGGCAGCTCGCCGCTTTGCCGACGGACGGACGGACGGACGGACGGACACATGATTGACGGACGGATGGACGATTAATGGAAGCTAAGTTACGAATGACGCGGACGTCTGTTGACGGTAAGGAACGGCGTCGGTTCACGGAGGAAGGGCGGCCTTCCACGTGGGTTGCCGCGACGGCACCGCTTCTCCGGGTTGACACACGTCTTGCCGGCGTCACGCGTCAGGCTGGATTTCAAGTGGGGAGGAAATGCAGACATTCTAGCGATCTTCCTGGCTGGAATTATGAAACTGACTCTGACTTTACCTGCACAGACAATGGATGAATTGCACAGACAATGGATGAATTGCACAGCCATGTGGATGATAAATCATTTCTTCATCTCAATGTGCACACCAACACTCATCCCATATGGAATGAGGCTTTCTGTTATTTCGTAGGTAAATTTGGCAATTCTTTTATTCATTTTGGGGGGTCAAATGCAGACAAGCCATCTCCTTGGAATTATGAAAAACGGTCTACCTTCACGGACAATGGATGACTATAGCACAGCCAGGAGGATGATAACTCATTTCTTCATCCCAATGTGCACACAAACACTCATCCAAAATGGAGTGAGACTTTCGGTAATCATTTTGTAGGTAGTTTGGCAATTATTTTTATTTATTTTTTGGGTTTCAAAATGCAGACAAGCGATCTCCCTGGAATTATGAAAAACTCTGACTTTACCTCCACAGACAACGGATGAATAGCACAGAGTCATGAGGATGATAACTCATTTCTTCATCCCAATGTGCACACAAGACACTCATCTCAAACCGAATGGAGTGAGACTTTCCGTAATCATTTTGTAGGTAATTTTGGCAAGTTTTTTATTTATTTTTTGGGTTTCAAAATGCAGACAAGCGATCTCCCTGGAATTATGAAAAACTCTGACTTTACCTCCACAGACAACGGATGAATAGCACAGAGTCATGAGGATGATAACTCATTTCTTCATCCCAATGTGCACACAAAACACTCATCTCAAACCGAATGGAGTGAGACTTTTCGTAATCATTTTGTAGGTAATTTGGCAATTTGGCAATTTTGTCAAAGCAGTGAAAGGGGAGTAAATGTCTAATTGTTAAAATATCTCCCTGGAATTATGAAAAACTCTTTACCTCCACAGACATGGATGAATTACACAGTCATAAGGATGATAAACAAACTCATTTCTTCATCCCAGTGTGTACACAAAACACTCATCCAAAATGGAGTGAGACTTTCGGCAATTTTGTAGGTAATTGGGCAGTTTTGTCAATGCGGCAAAAAGGGGAAATCTATCAATTGTCAAATATATTCTGGTCAAAAACTGGTCAGACAAAACCCTCACTGCCTCGAGTGCCGTAACTGCCCCACACCAAAAAAAATTTAATAATTTTTTAATTTATTTTTTTAAATATTTTTTGAACACACTATTTCAAAGGCCGCTTTGGGTTCTGTGTGCCTGTGACTGTGTGGGTGAGCTTAACATTCTTCAGAAGTGAGCTGCGTCAACAGCTTTATTACAAAAAAGAATGTAAAAAGAATGTAGGAAGATCCTCTTTTGCTGGAGACTGAGTTTGAACGTGTAAGTTGTGTATATATATCTACCATTTTTAACTCAATTAAGTCAAGGCAATGTCCCAGTACGGCTGTCTGTTTGAGTAGGCTTTTTTTATTCAGAAATTTGGTACAGGGAACAATAAATATTGGGGGTACACACCAAGGTAGAACAACCCAATGCCGTCACACATCCAATTCCAATGTCTAGATAGTAGCTATGACTCTCTCTCTCTCTCTTTTGCGTCAATCACCTACCTACTGTGTACTACAATCTTAGCATCATGGCAATGCACTTGGAGGAAGGGACACGTCAACTTGTGGTTTAGTATATACGGGTCTACCCATGCTTTTATGATCAATTCAATCTCAACAAACTTTGAAAAATCATTGAAAAGGTCATTTTTGTTTGAATCTCTTGATTCTACTTGCAAATGGCTTTTCCCAAACTCTTCTCAATCTCCGGAAAATAAATGAGTTGACAAGCAACTTCTCCAAGATAACTACATAATAAATTTGCTTGGTAATGAATCATATTAATGCTTGTAAATTTTGTGTGTTGTAGACTTGTATACCACTGCATGGTCAATGTAAGCCACTTGATGGTCAAAATCCACAAGGAGATCGGGGAGGTGTTCCCCCCTGGATAAAGCTTTGGGGTTGTAGCTTGACACCCAAAAAACTTTCTGTTTTAAGAAAAATTTGGGGGGATCAAGCTACAACCCCAAAGCATTACCCAGGGAGGGGGTAACATCTCCCTGTTTTCCTTGTGATCAAGGTTATGACACACTACCACAAATAAAATAATGGGCTTTTTATTTTGAGTTTGAGTTTCAAACTTTGTTTTTATTCAAATCTTTGATATTCAATGACAAAAAGGGATCATTACTAGAAAGATTCGAAAGCATTTTGAATCAAACAAACATTTGGATTTGTAACTCAAATGAAAAATAATCTGTTTCACGATTTTTTCTCATGCAACTTTTGATCAAAGTTAGATGAACTCATAATCAGCAACTTTCAACCTTAGTTTGTATCTCCTATTCTATACCTCCAAATCTCCAATCTATGAATTGATTAATAGATTGAATCCTTAAGTTAGACAACATTTTGGTACGTATATAATCATCTAGTCTGGGTCTCATGCTAGTGCGGCCATAATATTGCATCAGTGGGAAGGTCCCTCGAGTCAGTGTAAAATTTGAAAATTACAAACTTACTGCGGGAACATACTCCGACTGTAAAGTCACAATTCTTCCTCCTTCTTCTTGTCTAAATTTGAAACTTGCTCTGGACAGTTCAAGAACAGTATCTCAAGATGCCAATCCATGAAATCATCGAACTCCTGGCAACTTGGTAAGTCCGGTACCAAATTGTCAACATGGTGGTGAACTTTTATCAGTGGCGAACTCTTTTCTTTTCACTGCCCTACCAGTTCTTACAATTCCGCATGAATCGAAGTTGGAGCATCGATCAGTTTGATTCGATTCGATTCGTCTGGAGTTCCATCATCCAGTGTTGTTGGGTCAATCTTCCAAGAGCCGGCGCGGCGCGCGCGGCAGGACAGTCGTTCTTGAACATCGGATCGGAGGCCGGGGATCGGAATAAAGAATTCGTGAAATTGGGAAGCTGGATGATCGATGAACTACGGAGTACAATGTTATTCAACGGCTACTGAATGTTCAATTCAACTACAAGACAACGGATGGGCAGAGACGGCATCTCTCTGATCTAGCTAGCTAGCTCCCTGCTGCAACTGCAACTGCCAGGCCCGCACTGCGCCTAAAAGAAGCACAGAATCAGACCTACATACGTGTGCGTGGGCCGGGCTACATCTGGAAACTTTGAAGTTTGAATTCTTCAAGCTAGCGGTCGTGCAAGTTGCATGGATTCTCGAGATCAAGGCGGAAAGGTGCATGGGTCATGACGATTTCCAACTGTAATAAGGTAAGGTGGAGCCGTGGAACAAACTCAATACTGTCAGTCAGTCAGTCACCCAATTCCGACATCTACTTTCACCCTTCGTCAGTCCCATTTGCGTCAATCACTCACCCATTTACTAATTAATGGTAGCCGACCCATTTTCAATCACTTAAGCAATTTTGCATATCTGGAGCATAGCTTTCTTGAGTGCGAGAATTTTCCCATGTATAGAAACAGTGTTAAAAAAGATTCCATATTTTTTCAGAATTTTATTACTACAAGTTTTTTAGTTGAAGATTCTATTTGACCTATTCTTGTCATGTAGGCCTTCCTATTTCCAACTATAGGTTGATTTTAAAATAGGCAAAGACTACAACCAATCTTAATGAGCCATGACTATGTTGTAAATTGTGCCATAATTAATCTCATGTTTTTCTCCTGTTGATTGGAAAAAGTGTAGCCTATATGATGGGAATGAGACCTTGGTTGAAAATGGGTCGGCTACTATACCACAATCTTAGCGACCCTTCAACATCATGACAATCTACACTTGGAAATGGGGGGACATGGCAGCAGTGAGTGTGGATTAGCATGGGTCTACTCACTAGGGTTTTAATTATTTTTCATTTCTTATGAGGTGCCGAAGTGGTAATATAAAATGTTATGGTCTTACTCCAAATTTCAACATTCATCTATGTATTAGATAAAAAATATCATGTTAGTGTGTATCACATGTCTATGATCCTATTCTCATCCACAATCTTGTCATTTCATCCAAGTATTTTTAAATTCAAAGTTTTCTAGCAAAAAACCTTCACATTATAATGGCATTTTTTAGCCAAATTATTTCTGTATGGTGCAATTTGGCACCAAAAAGCTCCCCCCAAAAACGTGGCTATCTATGCTTTTAATATTGGTCAATTGATGCCCAACAAATTTTGAAAAAGTACATGAAGTTCATTTCCTTATCATTGATGTTTTGATTCTATTTGCAAATAGCTTCTCTCAAAATTCTCAACCTTTGAAAAATATGTGAGTTAATCCTTAAAAGTCAGAGACTATGTTTTCACAAAAAAAAATGCTCTAAAATTGCCATTTCTAATACAAGCATCAAATTTTAGATGAAAAACATTTTTGAATACATGTAACCGTGGGATCTCGTAGTAAATTATTCTGAAAAGATGTGGAAAATATTTTGGAATTTTTCCACTGTGTAGATTGCAAGATATTAACATTTGAAGTGACTAAAACCATTTTTTTGCCCCTGTGAAAATATAGACACCTGCACTTCACAAGGTCATATTTGTATGAAAAAATGTCCAAATTGATGGTTACTCTTTGGATTCATTTTTCAAGGCAAGTTGGCAGTATGCCTAAATTTTTTTAAATCATTTAGAATTGCACAACATATAAGAAAAAAATAGTAAATAGAAAGAAGTACAAAGTGATTCAAAACACTAAATTGTTAAGAATTTAATTATAAAATTGAAAAACTCCAATCCCATTGGTGGTAATGTAGTACTAAACAATCTACATCATATTTTTTTATCTTTTTCAAAAAATATTAAAAATTGAGTTAAATAAAAGACTCCAAAGTTTATTTTTGAGTAGGGAATCGATGACTGCCCACAAACTAGAACACCTCGTAGCTTTCATCTTGTAAATCAAAATGGAATGATTCAAAGCTTTTCACATATATATAAATCTAGAAAATCAATTTCAAATTTTTATTTTTGAAAAAAGTGTTTTTTTAAGAAATTTTTGGATTGTCCGTGAAGCATTGAAAATCACATATCACACAATAATTTTTGAATCATGTAGTCATATTTTTGGGCCTTAAAGCTACTCCTTGGGTACATGTTGTGTGAAAATTTCAACAAAAAGACCTAAAAACTCCATTTGTAGTGAGCTATCCAAAATCACTATGTTGCCAAAAAACGCAGTTTAGACCTTTAGGGGTTAATAAATAGCTTCTCTAAGATATCCAAATTATAGCAAACTTTCTTGGTAGTAGGCATGCTTATCTTACTTGAAGACAAAATCATTGCAAGTATTACTTGTTGTTTTTGTCTCAAAAACAGCCTATTTCAGTGAACATTGTGATTTATATAATAACTTATTAAAAATAAAATAAAATATGAATAATTTATAAGGCACCCAAATAGTATGTGTGTGAAAATTCAGACCTAGAAATTTTTATTTCTATAAGTTATGCACCATAATTAAAACAATGGAAAACTCCAATAAAATAGATACTTTGATGTTTGATTTTTAGAAAATAGTAAAATAATTCACTAAAAATCCATTTTTCCTAACTTGAAGGCTCTCAACCATTTTCATCTTTGAGAGAAAAAATATTGTAATCTCTATACTTGAGCAAATGTAGATCGAGATGTAGACATTACCTTTGTGACATTGAGTGCATGTGGATACTTTATTATGTTTAGATAATCTCTTCATGGTCTTGTGCAATTTCATAGAAATCCTTGTCTTCTAATTTAGACCTTCAAAATTGCATTTTTGGGTTGAAAATAGTATTAAAATTCTCTAAATGACAAAGGTAGACATCCAATTGGGCCCTGTTTCAAAATAATAAACTAATTTTTTTAAATTTTAAAAAATTATTCAATGTCTACAACTACTATATGTACATTCCTTTCAAATTTCGTATAAAATTGGCATATAATGCAAAAGTTATGAACAAAAAAACATATGTCTCAAGCCAAGGGGACAAATAAAGGACAAAGTGATTTTTTCAATCTTGACAGGATTTATTTATTTCAATTTTTTGGTAGTGTAAAATGTGATCTTTCATTAGAGTTTTTAAGCTCATGACATTTTTCAAACATGGATGCTACATGCAAAATGTAGGGGATAACTCATTTATTCATCGAAATGTGTATACATTTATCAAAGTGAGCATTAAGCTTTTAAAAAAGGGCATTCCTAAGGCATCTTCGTGCCTTATGGGTTTTTAAAAACATGATTTTGTTTTATAGCTTGGTGCCCCATATTGGATCTCCATTTCCTTAGTGTTTTTTTGTGTATTTATTCTAAAGAAAGAATTAATAGTGCCCATGAACATTGTGGGTTGAAATTTATTCAAAGACTAAATATATCTTGAGTTTATAATATAATATAAAGTTTTTGAGCACAATCCATGGACTAGAATCTTTGATATTTATTATGAATCACAATAAATGCACAAAAATGTATAGTTGCATAGTCACCAATTTTCTCTCTACATTGTCCTAACTTTAACCCTTAAAGGATGTTGTGGCTATTATTTATCCAATGAATGAAAAAAATGCTTCTTTTTTTGACATAAATGTACAAATATTCATCTTTAGAATTTTGTATGAAAAAGGGAGGTCTTAGACAATAATTTGACTTCCAATGAGTGCTTTTCCATTTTTTAAGCCAACGATTCACTCAGTATCCAAAACGATGATTTCTATGAGTACCAACTTGTCTTTTAAGGATTAAACTAGCACAACAATAGTGACATCCTTTATTGCAACAGATGAAATGATATTAAAAGTGAAATTTATGTCGTTGCATCACCAAAAATTGTCCAAATAAACAATTAAGATGGATCCTATATTTAAATTGTCAAAATTTTTGTTGAATCTTATGGAGAGATGAAAGGGAATTTCAAATACTTTTGTTCAAAATGCATTTTTTTGACAACTAATGAATTAATTATGAACTTTCATAAGTAAATGTTGAAATATGCTTACTATCCAAAATCAACCCTCAATTCTTATGAATAGAAATTGTACAATTCAAGCATGTTTGTACAAACACCAGTCTTCAATTTTTATGTCACACAAATTTAGTATCTACTATAACTTTTGAAGCATGCCCCTAATGAACTTGATTTTTTTTTTAATTGAAGATGAATATTTCTATTTTTATCATATATTTTATTTTTTAGAAATTTTCAAAAATTACATTTATCCCTAAAGATTTTTGACTATGTTTTAATAAATAACGCTCCAAAATTACCATTTCTAGTATGATTATCCAATTTTAAAAGAAAAAAAATTTGGAAACATGTAACCATAGATATAAAAATTGTTAGGCCTTAAAGCTATCCTTTGGACACATGTTATGTAAAAATTTCAAACAAACAAAAATTCCATTCATAGAGAGTTGTTTAAAATCATTAGAGTAACCTTGCCAATGACCGCATGGGTAAACTTTAAATCCTTCTCGACAATACAATAGGAACTTGTAAGTTGTGAAATTTGAAACAATTGTTCAATGCCATGTTAAGATTCACTTCTTTTTTTAAATGCAAAAAGGTTCCCTCTTGCATTTTTTTAATGAAACTTAAAAGCAACATGCTTGAAATTTCAAAAAACAAAAACTACAACCCTTCACCACACAATGTACGGTGCTTGTGCGGTGGGCCGAATCCGCATTCCCCAAGCCTTGTTCTCGTTGAGTTCCCAAAGTTCCTACGGTGAGTGTGACTGTGATGTTGACTGTGTAGTGATTGGAAGTGTACGGTCAATGGCGAGTTTACTCTATATTGCCAAAAAAACACATTGTAAAATAGCCCATTATAGACTAAAGATCCATTGTGGACTCCTAGAAATGACCCTATTCAAGTTTTCTTCTAACTAATGAAAATTTGAGCCACAATCAATGTCTTAGCTAACTGGAATGAAATGACCATAATAGGAACTTTCAACTTTTCAGTGTTAATTCATTGTAGGAAGTGACTCCTTTAGGGCTTCCATGTTAGAAATTATTGGGATTGCATTAGGTGAGTTTGATGAGCATTATGGATACAATTTTTGTTGATTTGGGGGAAGTCTAGAGACCATGATGGGTAGATAACTTAAAAAATTTATAACAAATTCGTATTTTGTTGAAAAAATATAATTTCAATTGCTCTCGTCATTTTTGACAGTTGTCTATATGTATGAAAAAAATTTAAAAAATTCACCAATAACTGAAGGCAAACTCCTCATTCAGTCCGTAATAGGCTGTTTTACCTTAAGGGGCATCTAAAAATGGATTATTTTATGTCTTCTATGTTTGTGCAAATAGGGCTTTTTGGACTTTACACTTTTGAACATTGAAGTTGGTTTTGTATTCCTTTTTTTGGTCAATTTCGATCATCATCAAGTTCTTATAAATGTCCAGTTTTTAGTTTTCTTTCATTATGGTAGATTTATTATAAATTAAAACCTCGAAATATCTCTTTTTAATGAAAAATTAGAGCATAATACTAGTGGATGAAACGAAGTACTATAGCATTTACAAAAGAACTTTGTTGATAGTACAACAAATCTACAATATGATTGATGTCAACTCAAAATTGATGCAAGAGCTTTCCCTTCTAGTATTCATAGTATTCAATGCCCAAACTCCAATTGTTGACAAAATGCTACAAAATAGACTAGTCTTTTCTGCAAGCATCTTTAGACAATAATTCATAGAGGTCAATATTAAACACGAATAAAAATTAGTCTTAAATTATCAAAGCATCTATTCTTTCTTGTGTCAAATCATAGTAGAATGAATTGATGAGTTATTGGTCCTATAAGAGTTTAGATAGACATATGCACCCAATATTATCAATTTAATTGACAATTCTTCTTAGGCTTCATATGCCAACGACACACTACTATTGTTGGTCAGGTAGTTTTATCCAATAGTCATTTTGACACTTTGTTGTTGGAAATGAGACAAAAAGACTACTAGAAATTTTTTGAAAAGGGCTTGAAAAAGGTCTTCAAAAATGTATGTTGAAAAGCATATCAAAAATTTGCTCTTTACTTTGAAAATTCATAATCAATTCTACAAACTTCAGATTTATAAAATACAAAGCAACTTATATTTGATTTATTTTTACCTTTTTCCTTTTAAGAAAAGTTTACCAAAAATGTTTTTAGAAGTCTATCGCTACAAAAAAGAAGACCTTGAATCATAAGTGTAAAGAGTTGTAAATTGACATCTCATTTATATAAATCACCAAAAAAATCTTTAATTTTATATGTAGAGCTAGGTAGTAAGAACTCCTGTCATCAACCATTAGGTCACATGGGGTTCAAAACCCATGTTTTGGTTGCCAATTGGACAGGATCAAGCATCTACTACAAAATTTTGGTTTCCTTTGATACATTTTTTACACTTTTATTGATATTATTTTTGCCAATATTTTTTGCCATTTTTTTCAATATATCATGTTTCAAGGCCTTTTTCAAAGCAACACCTATTTTGGAGTAGTGCACATGATGAGTACATCTATATTCTACAAAAGAATGCTAATTTGCCATTGTTGTATGATAACGGAATGCTAGCTTCCTAGGTGGTAGTGGATAATTCTATGTCTTTACCTAGTAAATGTATTGGGATCAAAAAATGTTAGATGAATGGTTTTCATGGTTCCCATAGAATTGAAGAATGCATTTATTCATCTTAGAATTCAAGGATTATTTTTGAGCTAACTATTTTAGCATATTACCTTTAGTGGTAGGTCTTGACCTTTCAAACTTAATTGCAAACAATCAATGAAACAAATTGTTTACTCAATTCATGTCCAAGGAATATACATTGTATTCTAGAATGTATACCAATGATACACAAGGATAAAATTGAGTATTGGTTGTACAATCAAACTTCTACATGTGTTACAAGTAAAGCATACAAGATTTCTAACACATACAACAATATGTAACAAATAACAAATTATAACCAATCAACTTTTGAGCTTTAAATACAATAATATGTATTTTAATTTATGAACTTTTGAGTTGTTCTAACAAATAACAAGGTATATTTACAAAGTATGTTCTAAGGAAATAGTTCCTAGCGTTTAACCTTTAAAACAACAAGCTAAAACCGATATTCTGTTAATATGGCAGTATTCCTTCAACATTTTTCCATGAATTTTCTAAGACTAGTATAGATTTCAGACCTTCAAACCTTGAAATCTAGGATAGGTATATAGTTTAGAACACACGTTATCAATTGAAAAGTGCCAAGTTTGTAGAATACCACCATTTTAATGAAATATCCATTCTAAATCCCTTAGGCTTGGTTTTGACAGAATCATTGACAAAAAGTAGTCTACGTATTTTTTGGTGAATGGACCCAATTCAATCATCATGAATATGGCTTATCAAGCAAGAAAGCACCACATTTAGGCTACAAAATCAAAGCACTCTTCACTCATTAGAAGAGTTTTGGGGGGTCCAGAAGCCTGTTTCGGGCCTGTTTCCCTGCAATTGTTCCCCGTAGCGAGGGGAACGGCCCACTGTCAGAATTTAAAAATAAATAAATAAATTTTAGTCTCCAAATGCAAAAAATTCATTCATTCATTTTTTTTGGTCAATGACATGGCATTGTCTCGACCACGTCAGACCACTACGTTGAACCAGTTTCCTGTGTTCGTAGGCTGTGATAACTCGTAGGCATCTGAAGGCCTCCAAAATCTTCTAATGATTTGCTTTTGCATACCATAACCCACAAACAAACTTTAGGCAAACAACAAGCCACTCATACCTTGTTTCAAGGAGATTTTTGATTCCCCTTTGGACTGCCCTCTCTACAGGTAAAATGTTATTGAAGGGTTAATTAACACCCTAACAACTGCTTTCTCTTTGAGGATCTAGAAGGGGAAGGGGATGAAATTCTGTAGCACATATGAGATTTTAACTCTCAATTATCTATCGCGGTAACAAGTATGGAGATTCGACTCGGCAATCAATGGCTACGTCTACCAACGCACCTGAACTGAACTGCAGTCACTCCGAGTAACAAAGCGGACGACCTTCTACTGCTTGCCGATCACGATGCACTTGCATTTCCCACGTCGAATCGAACCACTGCAAGTCTGATTCACTGCAGAAATCCGTGTTCACGCTCTTGGGAAGTAGAGTAACAAGTTGGGAGTTAATTACACAGGCAAGCTAGCTAGCCGCCAACTGCAATGAATTCTACATCCCTGTAAAAAAAAAGCGCATCACCGACCATTTCGATTCTGCAACTGCAGCTAGCTAGCTAGGTAGCAAGCGCATCATTCATAACTTATTGAATATTCTGTATGAATGGATCTAGTCGATCTACTTTAATTTGGGCGATGCTGCGGATCTATCGATCTATCTATCTTATCACTCGAACAGAATGATAGAAATTTAATATGGATACAGTTCGATCGAACTTCCGAGAATCCGATCGAGGACGTGGCGCTTGCTAGCTCTTCAGTTGCTGGACCTCCCATAGCGACAAGTGGATCGATCGAATCGCATTTTTTTCCAAGTTATTTGATAATATATTAATTCTTTACCAAGTCGATGATTGACAGGATCTGCAGCGAGCGAGCGATCGAAGGATCAGAGGGACCAAATGATTAATTCGCTCATGGACTGTTCTGAGTCTTCTGACACTTGAAGTTCCTCGATCCGGCCTCAGCTAGCTAGAGCTAGTAGCGCCAGGCGGGGAGGGCTACTAGAGCTAGCCAGAGCATCTTACAGTTCCACAGTGGGATCAGATAGATGGATGCGTGAATGACTCGATCTAGACATGTCGACAGCAGCCAAAGCGGGACACCACCGACCACCTCGAGCGAGGACGTGTACCTGTCTTAATTAATTAGGGTTGAATTGAAAGCTCTGTGTATACAGTATATGAATGTCACAAGTTTAATTTGGTGCCCAAAGGCCGGTGACGATGTTTGTATGGAAATTAATGCTAGCTAGGAGTAGTTTTCGTTTGTTAATGAACGCACAGGTCGGTGAGGGCCGGGGATCGATTCTGTCCGTCTTTCTCTGTACGTCATGATGAAATGGGGGACGTACGTGGTCTTGTCACTTTGTCAGTGTCCTAGCTCCAGCAGTTTGATGCTTTCACTGACGCACTGGTTGCAACCGATCGAAGTTACGGAAACAAACTCGGAAGCAAGCGAGGTGACTAATTTTGCAAGGCAAATGCAGTGGAATGCATGAACTTGGCACCCAACCGTCCACTTAGCGAAATGCGCCAGGAGAGTGGGTCGATATATAACGCTTCCTGTACGTATATTATCCATGTTGATGAGTGAGGGACGTGGTCTCAATCCGAGGCCTTCAATGAGTGCTTGCTTGCAATTCAATTCAATGAACTGACTGATATGGGATTAATTCATCTAGACAAAGAGGAGGAGGAGATAAGATCTTCGCAACCTGGAGAATATATCAGTATCAGAGATCAGTACCCTCTTGTTAATGCTTTGAAAGCGAGTTGTAAATCCTGGAAGAAATAGGCCTATCACCGAGGATGGTGAGCCAATTCAAAAAATGGTCTTATTATTGGATGAATAGGTGCATTTGGGGGGTGGGGGTGGGGTGGGTGGATGTGGTTTACACGGTTTCATTGGACGTAAGGGATATAGTTTTGTAGGAGTTTTTCTTTTAGCTAGCATTTTGAATGGCTTGACTAAAATTCAATTCATTAAGAAACAACAGAGGGAATGTATTAGAGCTTAGCATCCAACCACCCATTTGAGGTGTCAAAAGAATAGGAAAGAAATGCCATGAAATAGAAATCCTATTTAGTGAAGTTCCTAGCTAGAGTCTCCTATTAGGGTTAGGGTTGTGAATTCTTTCAACTTAACATCAAATTATTTGAGCATATTCGTTCATAGAATGTTCAAACTTAAGGATTAGCCCAATGTACTATGACAGAATATACAATTGCTTGATCCGTCCATCCCTGCTGGAAGTTTAAAATGCCCATCTCCTACAAAGAAATTTGAGTACAAAAAGTACACGTACTTGATGTAAAAGAACCGGATATTTTTGGATCATTCCTTCAAGCTCTAACTTTGGTTCACTTTGATTTTTTCACTTTCCTCTTTTACTATTCTCAGATTCATCATTCTTTTCGCTTTGGCTTGCACTTAAGATGATCTTCAAATTAATTAAATGGCTCAAGAACGTAATGTTCCAGCTAATGTCCTGAAAATCTTCAGGAAGTGAAACCCTAAAACCCAGATTGCAAACCCAAATCAATCTCAGGATGTATGAAAAGCAAAGAAGGGAGTTACTGAATGTGAGCACCAATGTGACTTAGTTTCCAGAGTAGACTTTGATGGCGTTAAATGTCACCATATAGCAAGATTTGTATTAGATAACCAATGAACCATGGTTGTCATAGTGGACGAACGTCCAGTTCGCCTGTCCGTTCGAGGTCCCACCCGTCCGATACAATCAACACATAGTTGACTTTCTGATAACAAAAAAATAGGCCACGTGGATGCTATGTGGATTAAGGAACATGCTAGGCGCGGACGAGATCGTCAGGGCGCTCTGACCTAAACCCTAAAGGCGTCCACGCTCTGGATTTCACATTCCGAGGTGACGTGTCATTCCGCAAAATTCCACAAGTTACAAAATTAAAGCTGTTTGGACTGTCCGTCCGTCCCGTCCGATGACCCTAACTCGCCCGTTATGACAACCATGCGATGAAACGGGCTAGTTGTGAAATGGTTATCGTGTATAACTGGTTGTACATTTTTCAATCACAATCTTTGATTCTAGGGTGTAGGAAGCAAGCTGAAAGGAAAGAAGTTTATGAGTTGCAACTTGAAATGGCAATGGTGACAAGTTGTCAATGGAACGGTACCATGTTAGCATTGAAAAGTCAACAAATGGCAAATTTCATTAAAATGGCGGTATTCCATATGCCATTTTCACACCTTGATATTTAGGACAAGTATACATTGCTAACATCTAGGTCAATTTTAGATGTCAAAAATTTGAGACTAACATAGATATCAAGCCAAGCACTCTTGAAAAATCTAAGATTGGTATAGATTTTAGATATCTAAGAGATATGTGGATTTCAAAAATTTAGTACTAGTATAGATTTTAGTACAAAAAAACAATTCAAACTGTGTGGTCTAAACTACTTAGGGTTGACAGAACAGTCGGACGTCCGAGACGTCTGGACGCGGACACTGTGTCCGTAGTGTCCGCTGACATTCGCGGACGCCGTCTGTCCTGTTTGCCCCGTCCACCTTCCAACGGCGGGAGGGACGATGCGTCCGCTGGTGTCCGTGCGGACGAACATCCGGGTTACGGACGCCTTTTTCAGGCGGATGTAGAGATTCGTCAACCCTAAAACTACTAAAAGTGCCAAATAAATAGAATACTGCCATTTTAATGAAATTAGCCATATAACCAATTGTGTCTTCAAAATTCAAACATGTGAATGCCAAAAAAAAGATTCAAACTCCACTTGCCAATTGTATCATAAACCAAGATGCTATGCGAGAATTTTGGCCATAAAATCTAGGCTCAACCTACGTCCATCTATGATACACAACCACCCATATATCATGGTTGTCACATTGGATAGATTACTATTCATTTCACGTCCTATAGGACAAGTTACTATTCATCAGATGGACGTAAGACGTCCATCTGATGAATAGTAACTTGTCCTATAGGACGTGAAATGAATAGTAATCTATCCAATGTGACAACCATGCCATATATGAGTCTAGAGATCTATTGTCAATTTTTTACTTTAATTGGAGCATACATCTTCACAAAGCTCTAAAAACTAGGATAGTTAGAAATTTATGTTACAAATCACAAGTCTAGAAAAACACCAATGTAAAGAAATATCACCAATTTAATGAAATTGGTGGCAACTAAAAAGAAACTAATCAATGTAGATTTATTTTTCAAGTCAAATGTCGTGAAAAATGCCAAAGTAGTGGAATATTGTCAATTTAAAGAAATTGACTTTATCTCTAAAAGAAAAATACAAATGCCAATAGGAAGCAAAAGCACAGCTTGAAATCAATCTCTATAATAGTCTTATTCTTTGAGACGAGACATAAGGGGCTTAAAATTGTACATAGTTTTGGAAAAAAAAGGTGACTAAAGCATGAAGTTGAAATCATAAATCCTCACTAAGGTAGGATCACCCATTTTTGAGCATATTTCCTAAATTGAATCCTTAAACAATCCTAGAAGAACCAAAGAAAATGTAGATGCTTGTTGCACTCTCTTCAAAGTATGAGCATTGAAAATAGGGCATGGTTTTAGAAAATCTACCAATTTTCTTATAACTTTTGCATATTATATAATCAAATATTGTTCTTGGATTTTCCCAAATTCATTGCAAATTTGTCTTCATGTTATTAAAAAATGAGAGCTTTTTAACACTCAATAATGGTTGGAAGAGAAATTTGTTGAGTTTAAGGTGATCCTACCTTAATGGGTTTTAGACTTTATTGAATGTGATGCACTTTATAGTAAATGTTGTCAATGATATGTGGATATATATATGTATAGTAATTTAAAATTGGACATGTGTAAAAAAATCTAAGAATGACATAAATTTTTTAATTAATTTGAAATGGGGAATGTCTAAAATTTAGAGAACATCCAAGAGTTTTGTTCAAAATGATTATAAGATTTGAGTGTACAATGTCTAATTTTTGAAAATTATGTAAATGAAGAGAAATGCTATAGATAAAGTAATGATACAAAAAAGACATGGGATTCATTGAAATGTAGAAACTAAGAGAGTTATGCAAAAATTAGGGTTGTTGTAGAGTCTACAAAGAAGAATTTCTATTGTTGTTGCATAGTAAAAATTGTAGAGCTTGTGAAGAGAAGTGTCTTAATTCCAAATATCTATAATTGATGTTCTAGAAAATAATTCTTTCAACAATTAGATGTTAAATATGACCCACAAATAATTTTAGTTAATTTTATCCTATATTTCAATTGTGATTGATCAATCTCATATTCCTAAGATGAGCCCTTAAATTGTTGGATATAAATGTAAAACAATGACTTGTCAATTTTATTGTATAAGGGTGAATATGCTTTAGGTGATTAAAATGCAACTAGCCATCTTCATGGTCAACATTCAATATGGTAAGTATAAATCAAGACTTTCTTTATTTCTATTTTGCTTAATATTGTAAGTGATTAAAGGTACTAGATTCAAGCAAATCAAGAATATGTAGGCAATTGATTACCATTGTCTCAATGGTTGAATCTTGTTCAATCATGCTCAATCAAGGGTCTAATACGAAAGACACCAAAACAATTTTAAAAAAGAACAATTATTATGAGATATATCAATATTTTCTAATGTTTTGTTACCACCTCACAAAAATGGGCTCCATTGAAATTATGAAGAGCTTGTTGGAAATCTAGCCCAAAATAGATATGGATAGAGCTACTTGTGTACTTGAATCTATTAGTAGATTATATGACACTAATTTGTACCCGGTAACTAATTTTTCATAACCTAATTTTACAATCAATGCGGGATTCAAAGAGAATTGAGACACTTAGTAAAGTGGGTACACCCATTGTCATCCTTTTAGTCACATACATATTTGGGTTGATTGGGTTCACAATTTTGGGGTGAAATAGAATGGCAAATCAAAGAAACTTTCATGTGTGTTTTGGTCAACTCATTTTTGAGCAAAAACACCCACAAAATAGGTGGTCCAAGCAAAAATATATATCTTTCCATTATTATCCGTAGATGGCTACTATTTGTGTCCATTTAAATTCTATTATGGTTTTTTTGACTTCTTGGGCAATTGCAATGGTAATAGTCTAAAAGTGTGGAACAATGAATGAACTTTTTGCCATATGTAGAAACCACATAGTGGTATATGATATAGTTACCATTTCAACCCCAATTCCACATTGAAGTTAATGTCAAAATGCAAATCCTTTGTAGTTTTTCACTACCTTAGGATGCAAGAGGGCTTAGTTGGGAGCAAAAATAAAAAATGCAATTGGAATGGAAATGATTTTGGGTCTATATACTACACACTCTAATTTCCTTAATATAATTGCTTGGAAGGCAATCATAACAATTAAATTAGTCACATTGTTTGAGTGAAAAACAAGTATGATACAATCAATAATATTGTGGCAAGTAAACAAGATATTTCAGAATATCATTGAAGAGAGGATCAAATTAAAAAGGCAATCTAATAAGCCTACTAATATCTTATAAGGTGGGCCCCCCTAAAAGATACCATGAATGAGTCCAAGATTGCCATCATCACTCTTTGCACATCTCCCAAATCCAATATGTACCTATGAAGCTGGAAGAACCAAATTTTGGATGATTTCTTCCAATTTTTTTGATCCATCATAACTTTTGCATACATTATCCAAATGCCCAGTTCTTTAGTGCGTTAGAGCCTCTTTCCACTTGCCAACAAGAAAATACAAAAATTTGACCAATCTAATAATAGGGAGCTAATAGCCCAGTAGCCCAAAGTGTCGGTTTTGAAGGTGCCCACCTTAGAAGGCGAGTTGGAAGCCCATAAGTGCCACAAGGAGCTGCTTTTGGTTGGGAAAATATCAATTTGGGGAGGTTGCTCAACCAATGAAGAAAGTTTGAGGATCTCTGGACTAGTTGGGTGACGTGTCATGTCCTGGTTGATCATGTCGTACTGAGGTACATTCTAAAAAATCCGACAGAGGACAGATAAACCTAATATCACATGTGGGAGAAGACTCGGATTATGACGTGGCAAGGGAATGAACATTTGACTAAATGAACATTTGACTAATTATCCTCAACCCATTCTGAGATCACTGCCTGGCACTTTCTTGAAAAAGTAGCAGCCTGATATGAGCTTCAAATAATATTGTTTGGCTTCAAATAATATTGAAAAATATTGTTTTGTGTACTAATTGATCTAATTGTATAGGAAAGATTTAGGGTAGGTGCACCCAAAACCAATATTGTCTCCAATGGCATCACTTTCTAAGTAAAATAATGATTATAAAACCTAAATTTAGGTAGACTATAGATAGCTTATCGTCTTAGTCAACAAACAATAAGCTATCTAGAATTGGATTCTAAAATAACTATCATGTTTAGAAAGTGATGCCAATTGGATACAATGTTGGTATTAGGTTCTCCTACTTCTATATATAATATTTTTCAAATATTTCTTAAGATTCATTATTAAATTATTCATCAATGTTGCATTTTATAATACATCTTTCACAATTTTGGAATTTTGGACTATCCAACTCTAGTTTCAAAATTTGCTTTTCAAATCCTATCTACAAACACATTCACATTGCACACTACAATTAGGGTTTGGTTCGTGAGTGAGGATGTGGGGTCTGATTGACTCGTCACTATAACTTAAATTAACCTACAATGGAGCCTCATGGTTACACCATTCTTGTTCATGTGGTGTCAAGGACATTTTGGTCCACCATCAATTCAAGAAAAATCTTGTTTGAAAAGTACTAGTCCAACTTTTGGGGTACATGTCCTAAAATCTTGTTTGAAAGTACTAGTCAGTTGTTACCAATTACTGATTGCCAAATGAATTGCTTTCTTCATTGGAAAGGTCTACATAAACAACTCTTAGGGGCGCTTCACACATGGGCTGACCAAGTCGAGAGGCCGTGGGAGTTCATGGCCAAACTTTGGATGAGAGTCCAAAGAAATGGGCAATAAATGGGCAATTTGACGGATTCTCGACCAAAGTTTGGGTCACCACAAAGTGGCGACCCAAACTTTGGTCGAGAATCCATCATGAGGCCATTGCCACGTAGGAGCTTGGGCTTCCATGTAGGCACTTTGGAAGGCGACGGACTTTGGATTGTACCGCCTTGTGTGAAGGGTCAAGAGGCCAAAGTCAGGGTTTTCCTAAATTTGATTGGTGGAGGCTGACAAATTCTCAACCTTGGGCCCATCCACCCATGTGTAAAGTGACCCTTAGAAATTTTAATTTTTGGTAGCAACACTCCTCTGTAGCTATAGCTGTTAGCATTTTGAAAATTTCATGACTTGCATGAGACATGTGATTTTATCTTTGGAAAATGAATATTGATTTTTTTATTCATATCTAATTGTAAAATGGCAACAAACATAGTGGTGTACAGTGAGGCTTGAAATCACATGGTGGACTTGTTGCTCGTTTTGCTTGCTTGGTTCTCAGCTCTCTGAAAATGTAAAAAGTTTTGTTGAGGCCTTGCCTCTGGTCTGCTGTACTGTTTCCCCTTTCAATGGAAATCTTCCACGTGTTGAAGTAAAACCAAAAAAAACACAGCAGTCATGGGCCCTTCCTTGTAGGGTTAAGACATTTGAAGTTATAGGATGAATGCAAGCACTTAACCCCTAAAGTCCCAAGGCCATTTTTCTGTCAAAAATCACTCAAAAATGCCATTTTTGTTGCATTCATTCAAGAAAACAAAAAAAATACTTTTTAAAATCTAATTGTAGGATCTCGTACTTCACTTGTCTTAATTCAAGTGATAAAAATTTCATGAAGTTTGATTGTATAGATTGGAAGATATTAGAGTTCAAAGTTGAAAAAGAAAGTTTTTTTGAACACTGGCTTGTAATTTCAAATGACTTTGACCACCATTTGTGGAATTATTTTGCACTACAGGCTTTGAATTAAAAAAAATTTATGTTGAAAGTTTAGAATTAAAAAACAAAACACACACACACACTTGATTTTCATTCTTTAAAAAATTGTTAAGAAGAAGTAGGTCCAAGATTCAAAGAGAAACCAAATTGTTAATAGCTCTAAGATTGAATTGAAAGACAATAATCCCAATGGGGAGATTGTTTTAGCAAGCAAATACAACATTTTCAAAGAGAAAATTGTGAGAAATTGTGAAAATTGCATTAAAAAATGAATCCTACAAGTTATTTTTTAAAAAAGATGTTTAAATTGCCCGAAAAACAAGATTGTCCTTAATTTTCTCATTATTAGTCCAAATAGAACAAATCAAAGCTCACATGTAGACAAAAATATAACATTTTAGATTTTTCTTTTAAAATTATTATTATTTTTTTTTAAATTTTTTTTGTGTTGCCCACCAAGTTCAGTTCTAGGCTTTTTGTTATATAACTTTTGCTCCCAAGCACCAATCGAATTAAAAATTATATTCCTACAAAGCTAATCAGTTTTTGTATGTTTTGGAAAATTTTCAAAAAAATTCACCAAAAATTGAGGTCATAGGAACTTGCCTGAAATTTGATTTGTCCTCCAAGGGGACAATGGGACTTTAGGGGTTAAGGTAGCTACACCTAAAATGGACCAAGTAAGCAATTCAAAAAGGTTCCCATTATAGTATTGAATAATTTTTGTGGGGTCCTATTGGTGGTCTAAAGGAGGTTTTAGATTCTCTTAGAATGCATTTTTTAGATACCTTATGAATAAATTTTGAATATTCAAAGTGTTAAAAATAGGTGTTTCTAAAATCGACTCTACGCTCTTATGAATAGTGAAAAAAAAATTTAGGCAAGAATTTGGAGGGGTCAGTTTTAGAAAGGGGTCGAAATTAGGTGTAGTTACTTTATAGAATTATGAGTAGACAAAAAAAAATCTATTCAAATCTTATGATAGTTTAGTGCAAAGATCATGCCAATGAAAACACTAAAGAATGAAAACTTAAGGCATTTTCAAGTATTTCTTCAGCATTGACATCTTGCTAGTGGCAAATTGTGGCGAATTTTTTATTAAGGTGAAAAAACCCAAGATTATCCTTATACCCGTTCTTGACAAGTAGACTTCTATTGAAAGTGTCCCCTAAAGTGCCATTAAATTGTTCCCTTACTTATTTGTGATTAGTTGACTATTGATTCTTTAAGTTTCAATTTTATAACCAAGCTATTTGACACTTTCAAAGGCTTAGGGAGCTTTCCTTGTGAAAATTCATAACAATTACATATTTTATGCAAAAATTATATATTTTTCAAATTCATGATTTGAATTGCTAATACAACAACAACAACAACAACAACAACAACAACAACAACAACAACAACAACAACAATAACAACAACAACAACAACAATTTTTTGAAAAAGGAACTTCAACTATACAAAATTGTTTATTTGAGTATTTTTGGGTGCTTTCACCTTATATGAATTTTCATTAGTGGCAAGTGTGAGGAGATTTAGATAATATGACCAAACTCATTACTTTCGACAAACCATCTACTTTTGAGCATTTTATCACTAAGATATTGACACCTATAACCAACACTACCCAAAATGCGACACCTATATATCAAACCAAAAATGTCATTTATTCCTAGGTAGTTGATTGCATTATATGTATACAATCAAAATATGAGAGCCTATAAGAGCCTAGTGTTGGTTTTAAATACACATAAAGACTATAATTTGAATATGCATAACATATCCACTATAGTTCCAAGAATCCCCAAAGATTGACAAGAATTATTGAATTTTTTTGAAGATAGAAAAATTGATTAACATTCTACAAATATAATTACTATTTCAATTGGTGCCTAGGAGCAAGACTTATGCCACAATAAGTCCAAAACTAGCAAAAGTAGGTAGCAAAAAACCTTTACAAAAATTTGAAATAATTCAATTTCTTCAATTTCTTACAAATTATATTTTTTTGTATGGAAAGATTTGATTCATTCCATTTAGATAAAGCAATGTGCAAGTTATGAAACTTTTTTTTGTGAGAAATCTTAGCAAAATAATTCTTGAAAAAATAATATATTGGATCTATTTATGAACACAATTTTAGCAATTAAAAAAAAGAAAAGTTACATATGGTGTAATTTTCTTTTTAGAAAAATCTCACCTTTGGAATTAGTGTGTTTCAATTCCATCTTAAAGCTATCAACTTTTTCCATCTTAATGATATTAATTTATTTCTTCCTTCTATTTTGTACTTGCTTCAACTTAATAATTTTTTAAAGAACGAAAATTGCAAGGGAGAGGGGGGCTGAATTTATTTTCCAAACTTTCAACTCAATTCTTCAACATAAAAATTAATTTATATTTGAAATCAATAGTATAAAAATTTTAAGTTAAGAAGATTCAAAGCCTATATTAATCTAATCTAGGAACAACAAAAACTTGTTTTCTTCACTTTAAAAGATAATTTCTTGTCATCAATATGGTCAAAGTTTCTGAAATTTCTTTGAAACATTAGCATACTAGTCTAGTGCAAGATTTCGTAGTTGGCTATGCAAAAGAAACAAGTGTTGCAATTTTGTGTCGTTTACACAGAAAATGCAAGTAGTTTGAAGTGGCTTTTGACAAATAAATGCAGTTGGGGGACTTTAGGGGGAATTCATATGGTGTCCAAATGATACATGCTAAAGTGTGTTGAAATCCTCTTTCAATTACCTATAAAACGTAGTAAAAATAATTTATATTTCATAATAGTATCTATGCTATAATAATGACAATAGTTATGGATACCTTCCAAATTGAGGTGATAAGCAATACCATTCTCCCAAAGTAAAGCAGTTGCCAAACATAAAGGGCAGTAATATATGGCATCTCCAGCTGTTGCCTTCATGACATAAGACTCTTAAAACACTAGTGAGCTTGGGTATCAGCATTACTCTTAAAAATTAGTATTGCATCCATCTAAGGTTTTATGTGTCTTTCTAGTGCCAAATTGCAAAAAATGAAAAAAAAAACCTTGTATCTATCATAGAGCCCTTAAAATTGGTCATGCATAGCCATTTGTCACATAAAATAGTTCTACATGGAAGCAATTAAGTTACTATCCAAAATTCTTTAATAATAAACACATGTGTAATAATTCACCCTCAGGAATTGAAGTTGATATCCTCTTGTGGTTTCATTGTACTTGCATCAATGCTAGTGCATGAGCCCACAAGTCTTGAACCTAGTTGTAGGTATTTACTTGCAACCATTTGAGTTGGTGCTTATAACATATGCACCTTTAACATAGATAATTTGTTACATGAGAAGAATCTATGTAACATAAGTACTTATAATTTAAACCCCTATAATCATAGACTAAGATGTCTATAATATAGACTCCTAAGCCCATGGCCTCATATCAAACATAGATTTTGTGCTCACATGCTAGCACATATTCACCCTTGTATTCACACCCCAATTCTCTCCAAGCGCCTTCACCTTTTTCTAATACAACCATACAAGCAAGTGATCATATGTAGAGTGACAATTTGAGGTCATCACAACTAAACCAAGCATAAATTTCCCAGCAAGAAAATTTCCTACCACAAAATTAATTGAAATTCATTAGTCTGAAAAAATGTGATAAAAGTTCTTGAGTACTAGGATTTCAAACACAAATTAAGGAAACTGCTTCATATCCGATTGTTTGAGCAAAGCTTGCTCATCAAACAAGATGATGATCCATTGGTAGTCTTCAGAAGAAGACAACATATGATATAATACAACTTCAATACTCAAATTGGTCAATATGACAATACCTAAATTCTATTGACTTAAGTTCCTTAGGAACTAAAGTAGAGGCTCAAGCACCCAATGGCATCCTTCTCTAGGAAGGGGATTCATTCTGAAATGCAAATCTAGGTGAATCATACATGGCTTATCATGTCAGTCAACAATTAATAAGCTCTTTTTGATATGTCTACATTTATATTTGGTATATCTACATTTATGTTTTTGTACACATTCACCTAAGCAAGCATTTTTCATGCTTAAGACTTGTTGTTGGACATGTCCACTTCTCAAGCCCAACACTTCCATACCCTGTTTTTCACAAGTGCTCCCTAAATCAAAGAGTAGAGGCCAATTGCCAAAAAGCAACGCCAGGATGTGGTTCATTATTTGGGATCTGAAGCCTGGAAATTACTATTCATGTGAGTCATTGTCAGTGTGAGATCTACTGAAATCATGTGTGGGCACTAAAGCTTAAGTTATAATAATTTTCTGAAGTTTGCCATTTTAGTTGCATCACTGTAGTAACTTACAAGTCAGCCTTGAATCTGCTGCTGGGGTTCTGAGTAACTTATGCTGCACCAGATCAAGTAGAGCAGAGCACCTGCACTGCAGCAGCATAGCCAGCCAATCTGGAAGTTTTGAAAATGTAGCTGAGTTTGTTGTTTTTGCATTGGACTGAGGCTCTTACAAGGGAGCTGCACTGGAAAAATACAAGGTAGATCAGCCTATTACCACCCAGATTTTGTCTATGTACCTTGGAAAAGCTAATTGTCAACTCAATAATTGTTTAGAGATTGAAAAGTTTAGGAGATAGGCATTTGCAAGTAGAATGAAGATAAGAAATGAATTTTTTTGTGATTTTCCAAAGTTTGTTGGGACTGAATTGGTAAAGGGTGAGTAGACTCATGCTAAACTATGAGCTACCATGTCCCCTCTTGGAGAAGCTAATTGTCAACTCAGATTTTTTTTTTTTTAAATTGAAAAGTTTGAGAGAAAGCCGTTTGCAAGTAGATAAAGACATTGCAACAAGAAATGAATTTTCTGTGATTTTTCAAAGTTTTTTGGGGCTAAATTGGTAAAGCATGGGTATAAACCACATTTTGGTGTGTCACCTCTTGAAGAAGCTAATTGTCAACTCACATATTTTCCAGAGACTGAAAAGTTTGAGAGAAAGCCATTTGCAAGTAGAATGAAGACATTCTGACAAGAAAAATGAATTTTCTGTGATTTTTCAAAGTTGTGACTGAATTGGTAAAGCATGGGTAGACCCATGCTAAACCACATGCCAACGTGTCCCCTCTGCAAGTGCATAGTCATGATGCTAAAAGGTTGCTAAGATTGTGATAATGAGTGGGTGACTGACACAAATGGGAGTGTCCAGTAGATGTCAAAATTGGGTGATTGACAGCATTGGGTTTATTCTACCCTCATGTCAAAGTGTAATGAGATTGAATTCTGAGCTGTTGCAAGTGAATTCCAAGAATGGATATACTTACCAGCATTTTGATGGAGTGTTTTTTGTTTGCATTGAGCTCAGATGTTGCCCTCCAGTGCATGTTGGCAACATGTTCTGCACTTCTCTGCTTAAGCAAAATCAACTGCGACCAGGAAAGTCAATATTCAATAAGAATCAGCAATTTTTATATCATAAAATGCACAAGTCAGTCCTTTTTGACAGCAAATACTAAGTTACTCCATGTCTGACAGTTTAGAAGATTTTAGTTTTGCACATCAGAGTATTTTATCTTTGAAGCTGGTTTTTTCAGTTTCAGTTTTCTGAAGGGATGGTGACAACAATTTGGTTCAGGCTACCAATTTTGACTATTTTTTGCATAATGTTTTTTTATTTGATAGCTACAATACAGTTTCTGGTGATTTGCAACAAACTTTTAACAAAATTCATATGACACTTGACTTCATAATTGCATTTCTGATCTTCAATTTCATAAATGGACTTGTAGCCAAACTAACCTTCTTCATGCAGCTGTTGGCACCTTCCACTTGACATCAGGTCAAGCTTGTGCGCAGAAAATGTAGATTCCTTTTGGAAAAGTGATTCAACTCCTCAAGAACGTTATAGAAATATTATGACCAGAAATCCAATTTTAAAATTGTACACAATACACAGTGTTACATTACTAAAACCAAGGCAAGTCGATAAGAACATGGTTCCATTTTCAGACACACTGACTTCCCACTGACCTCTACAGTACTTAAAAAATCTCACGTAGATTGGGAGTCAACTGTCGCTGTTAAAATTGTGCTGCAAAACTGGGGCACCTCACACCCAAAAAATAAAGTTAAATGTTAGGTTCTTCCCAAGCGCACAGTTCCATGCAATCTCTTCATTTCTATCACTGAACTTTCAACTCGAGTCTCTACTAAACAAAAATTAGTATATAAGAATACCGTCAGACCAGAGACGAACAGCGGCCTTCTCATCTCTAAGAGCTTCGGTGAGAGTTCAAAACTAATATATGACCTGAAAGTGGACATGGTATCAACTGACCACAAATAGTTGTTCACATTCTAGTGAAAGTTGGTTCGCTGTGGGAGCGAGAAGCTTGACACTACCAAACTTAGCGTGTACAGATTGAAACCTGGGGTTTACTAAAACAGCTTTCGGTAAATTATACTGATTACTGAGCTCATCAATCCCTAGCAGACCAAGTTATCAAAAATAATCTCTGGTTAGGACCTACCGAGCTGTGGGCGGCGAGTTGAGCTATTTGACTTCTTTGATTGCTTAACCAACCATGCCACAACGGCAAAAGTTTTGCATTTCGATTATGTTAGGTGGATCCACACTCACACTCACTAAGTTGATACCGGTTGGTAGTAGAAGAGATTTCTCTCAGATTTCTCACTGCCAGACCAACGAAATTTCTACCTCACCTTAACCAATTAAAACATGCCACGATGGCGAAACTCTCCAGCATTGACATTATGAACTCAAACTCTAAATTCTGCTGTACTCAGTGCGAATCATTCAAGGACCTGAATTTACTGGTTCATAGCGCCGTTCATGACCACCGAAGGGTAAGCAAGTGAGCACTTTCAATAATGAGAAGCAGACGTATAAGATAACTGAGATCAGCAAAATCAGCAATACCACCAGCAAGGACCGTCTCACAATCCTCCCCCAAATGCTTGATCTCTCAACTGCACCAAAACACATGGGCACCTTAAGAATGCATATTTGTTCAACAAATACAAGGACTGAAAACGGAAACACTTTGTGGAGGATAAGGCACTCCATTGAATGGCTTGACCAACGTAACGCAATTGTGTACGAGGGTGCAAGCCCAAATTTTAGTTGTTTTACGTTGGTGACTGGGGCCACAAGGAGTGGCTCATCCTATGAGAATATTGCACCAGTTGACAGTCAAGGCTTGGCGTACAGCAGTTATATTTGCATGTGATGGCTTCCAATCTAGCATACGCTGAAGCTTACGTTCTTTCACTCCTGGTAAGTCACTCAAAATCCGCTGGTGCAATTTCTGGAGCTCTTTACATTTAAATGACCACTCCAAATCAAATATGCACCCATCTCCACTTAATAAGATAACTTACCAGTAGAGGAAGGGGATGTGATACTTACCTCGATGGAGAGAGAGAGATAGTAGCTGTTACTGGAAAGGCCAGGGGCTGATATCTTTATCACTAAGTCCACTGTTTCTCCATTGGCACCGATGGGTATCGGTTGGCTCTCTTGCCCACTGATACGTTTCGAGGAATTGAGCCTGTGCTTGTATTTCTGCAAATAGCAGAACATTTCTAAATAATAATCATCGACAATTTCAAAGGAGTGATCACAATGTTGCTCTCGATCAAGCTGCATTCTTCGCTGATACAATACAAATCACCAGAACCTTCAACACAAAAACACTATTTTGAAACCTGACACTGCGCAATCAAATGTAAGCTCCAAGAGCAAGATGGTTTCAACATAAAAAATGCACGACATACCCGAATATATGAAGGCACAGAAACTGCGACACGAACTTCGGAAACCGATTCACCCACGGTTGTCTTGTACAGGTGCACATCCCGGTCGAAACAAGGAATCCGTTCACAACATCAAAAGTATTCAAACTGATAGGAGGGAGCGGCGGGGGTGAAGGAGGTGGTGGCGATGGCGGAGGCGGGGAATGGTGATGGTGATGATGGTGAAAAATGCTTGCACTCTCAATGACAGGAGAGAACGAAACCTGCGAGGATGTTTGTGCCTCTAGCTCTGCCCACTTCACATGATTTCCACCATCGTCAACCCTTACAAAAACCCCATCCAGCTGCCGGGAAGCCAATGGCAGAACCAGAACAGCACAAAGAAACACCAACCAAACCGCCTTGGCAACTCACGTAATTCTGACTGATTCTAAGGCACTCTTCAGACTCGCTTGCAAGCACAGAATCGATCAAATCTTCGGTTGTTTCCCCTAATCCTTTCACTCTGTTGACGACGCCTACGCTGTTCCAATTCCTGCCTTATGACTTCGCTCTATTATCGAATCCATCCTCTTCATTAGTCTCGCTGATTCGAAACTTCAAAAATCATGTCCCTAGAATAGCAACGGGAGCCAGTAAAAACAATATGCTCAATAATGCGAGGTGTACACAACAAAGTGAACAAACCTCGAAAGAGCCTACCTGCAAAACTATAAACACGGCGTAGTACAAGACTATAACTAAGAATCTTTGATACATCCCTTCCAAAAATACCAGCCCACTGAAACGGGTTTCATCTTGCAGAGAAGAAGTTTGAAAAAGTTCACTATCAAAGGATTCCTCAATTATATTTTAGGGCTATGACAAGTGGGGTTGCTGGAGAGCTGCCATCTATATGGGGACGTGTTTCGTACCTCACAGAACAGTGGAGAGTGTCGGCTCCCTATCAACGTGCAGTGTTTAGGTCATCTGCGCTCGGGGATCGAATCTAGAAGTACTCATGCAGAAAATGAAAAGAGGAGCTCTTCTGAATCCTGATTGATCATTTCAATCCCAAAGTACTCGCATAAATCAGTTAAAGAACATTTTAATCGTTAGAAGAGAAACGATCGGGTCTAGAGTCTTGCCAAGACTCTAGACAGTGTGAATCATTCACAATTGCTGAACCAAATGTTACAAAAATTCATATAATGCCACAGCTGGTAATCAGACGCGGAATACGTTGTCAAACACAATTAAAACAAAAAATACATAACCATGTATTCAGAACTGAAATTCCAACTGTGATAGCTAGAGAACGCTAATACTCGCCTGTGAGCTACCTACTCTTCAGCTAAATATTCACAAAAAGGGTGCAGGGCGGTCCTTTGTGAGGTATCTTTACTGGTATGTACAATTCCGATTCCCTCTTCACGAGACATATACCTGATGATATTAGCTGCATCCAAGTGCTTGGGGCGATCATCCACTGATTGAACTGATTACTGTCTAGGGGACATAGTGACTTGTACACCATTCTTCATTGGCATGACTAAGGTGATGGAGTAGGTTAATTCTTGTCCAGGAACCAACTTGAAGGTGAAGAAATGAAGAAGAAGTGCTACGGTTACTTTTAACTGCAAGAAAGCAGAATCTCGGCCCAAGCAGATACGAGGCCCCGCCTGCAACAACATTCAGCTATTTATGAGATCCACAGTATAACAACTAAATCTGAACAATAAATCCTCTAATGTTCCACCAGATTCGAATTTCCTATGTGTAATTAAGCCCAGCTCCTTACAGGACATTCCCGGCCACCTCTCCAATTATCCAACGTAAGTTGCAATATTCTGGTCAGTGTTCTTCTATCTTCATTTGTCAAGCAATTAGTTTGCTCGAATATGCATGTATTCAAGTTATGAATATCATTGACGATGATCACAACTCAGAGGAATTTATTTATATCCAGTACCTGAAAGACACTGAATTTAAATGGCGATTCATTGTGGAAAACTCCATCCCTCAGCCACCTCTCAGGTTTAATTTTGAGTGCATCGGAGCCCCAAAGAAAAGGCATTCTTCCCATACTGTATGGGACATATTGCACTATTTCTCCCTTCTTCACATGTGTTCCGTCAGGGAGTATATCGTCGACGAACGCGGTCTTGCCATCCTGTTCACAAGAATTGACGACTTAACGTGCATGAGTTCAAGATGCTAGAATGCAGCTCTAATTTGAACTTAACAAAGGTCTGAAGCTACAAAGGTCGGCATCGGGGAAGGTTTATCGAGCATTCATGTGAATCGGAAAATAAAGTAAGTACCTTGCAATAGAAAACAACCCAGCCAGTTAATTAGACTAAATAACGAAGATCTATGCTTGTAAAAATTGAGCATACCCTGGGCACCGGTGGATGTAGTCGAAGACTTTCAGAAAGAGCAGCATGGAGGTAGTGCATACGGCCCAAGTTTTCATGCGTCAAATGCTCCGCCATGGACTCAAAAGCAGTGTGTTTACCAACCACTTCGATCCCTTCCTTATAGATCTTATCAGCAATCTCCGGGTTGCAGCAGATTTCATACATAAACCACGCAAGAGTGGCGGCGGTGGTGTCTCTCCCAGCCAGCAAAAAATCAATAGTAACGTCTCGCAATTCCTTGTCGCTGTAGCTGTCCTCAGCCCCATGCGCATGTGCCATGAACTTGGAAAGAAGATCCTCCCTCTCCTGAGAATCCAATCCAGAAAACGAAATCTACCGTAGTTACAAATTCGCATATTTAAATGTGATTTTCATACTAATATATCTGCACTTTTCTGACGAGCTTCAAAGTACAAATCCTTCGGTAAGAGATTCAGCACCAGAAATGGTTTAATATGAAAACTTACAAATTCTTTGCCTTCGTTATGCGCTTGTGCAATCTCCTCCCGTCTTTTGATTATCACGTTCTTTGCGAACAGATTCACCTCGTCAACAGCCTTGCGGAAGCGGCGCTCTACTCCTATGTCCAGCGCTCTTTGTAATAGAAATAGAGGAGAAACAATTCGCTGAGCCAGCAGCCTTTGCGCTGTATCAAAAGCCTTGGCGAACGGTACCTCGGGCAGATCTGGCGAAATTCCACCTAATTCGACTCCGAACGCAACCTTGCAGATGCTGTCCAAAGTCATACGGTGAGCCAAGCTCTGTATAACATAGATCAATGGACACTTATCAGATTTGTGAGACATTCATATCGAACGTTTAGAAAGCAGCAGCAACCAACATCGATTGCATCGTGAAGTATCCGTTGCTTAAAATATTGGAGATACAATGCTCGCGGCATATGTATAGCCCCTTCCACATGGTCATGGAACCTGCGATTTTTCTGACCCTGCCCCATAATTCGGGTGGACAGATTTTCAACTGAATTTATGAAGACATTGGAATCTGAATTAATTTAGCGCACCTGAAATTCGACAGGCTTGTCCGCAGCCATGGCTTGTTTTAAGACGTTCGCAAGCTTAACGGCATCTTCTCGAAACACGCTGTTGCTGTGCTCTCGGAGCTTGCGTGTTGAGAATTCTGTACTGGCAATTTTGCGGTGGCGACGCCAGGCATGTCCATCCACCATAAAAATGCCCCGCCCTAGGAAATCCTCGAGTCTGGATTTATTTGCGCCGCCCTATAGGTTCACATCGTCAAGGTAAAGTCAATACGTTGTAAAATATCCAGATCCTGAGTACCATTGCTCTCAACTACGGATTTAAGGCTCAGATTTTGTAAACTCTAGGTCCCGCTTGCCTCCCCATTCTCTACCAACTCATGAAATCTACATTCCAAACCCTCATCATCCTCTGATCCATCAATCACTTCCACAAGGAATATCAAATCAATTGCTAATCGGAGTACATAAATTCTCGCAATGTGTATAGATGCATGAGATATACAGTAGAATAAGATAAGCTCGGACATTGACCAGCAACTCAACCTTCCGGATTTTGGAAGTAAATAGCTAGTACGCTCTAGTCTCTAACAATTCTGCAGGCCTTCTGAAGTCTTACCTTTCCATACTTCTGAATATTCGTTAAAATGTACTCCACATTCACTGGATCGACAGTCGCAATAATAGTTTGGCTGAGCGGGTACGGTAGCTTCAATCTCCACGTCTTAACAGCATCACTAAAGTAATCAAGGTACCAATCGTTCAACCTGTGAAAGTTCCGCCGCATCTCCATCATAGTTCCAACCACGGGCCAAATCACAGGCCCTGACCTCTGTCCTCTTTGCAGCACTCCATACATCCACAGCGACGTTGAAAAAGTAATCACAGCTCCAACAGCAGCCGTGATCCATACATTCTCACCAACAACATCCTTCACTACAGCAAAAGCTGCAGCACTACGATTTTCAAATCCAATAGCCTCCATATCTTCAATCTTATCCACCAAAACGCTCAGTACTACTCTAAAGTTTAAGAAACAGACGGAGTGAACTCTATACTATTCAACTGAACAAAATTACCGAAACAAGTACGTTTTCACAACAAGTACGTTTCCGAAATAGTAACTACTGCTCAAATTGAGCGCAGCTTCAAGAGCTTTCAAACACCGTGCTTCTTTACAACCTTTCAGAAAGAAAATGACAAGACCTGCACTAGAGTGAGATCTTCCTCACTCTATTCAGCTCATGCACAATAGATCCACTCTCTGCCACCAAATCGTAACGACTAACGAGCCTGTCAAACACGCTCAATTTGCCTCTGGAGTCCAAGAAATCCGAAGAATTCTTTTCTTCTGAACCAATTAATTTAATCACCAAGAAAAAAGCACGAACATTTCCAAAACAACACGTGAATTTCCTAAAGTAACAGCAGTAACGTTTCGGGAAACAATTACAGCAGCTCAAACTGCAACTTCAACAGGTACTTCCTCTCCCGCTTCGTCTATAGTCATTCAGAAAACATGCGAAAAGAAAGGGAATGTGTAGTAGAGTGAGCTCAGTCTCTCTGAAGTAAACGCATTGTGCGAAAGGAGACCGTGCCGATCCAAGTTGCTGGTAAAGAAGGACGAGAGTAGGAATGCGAATGCGGTGCGAGCTGAGTGTTTTGCGCCGCGCGGCATCGCTCGAAGAGACAGGGCAGGTGGAGGCAGGTGGAGGCAGGTGGAGGCAGGTGGATTGTCAGTAATTCGGATGAATGTTCTTACATATAATTCATCCCTGGATGTAGAGGACTTGGATATTGGGAAGAAGGGCACACATGGATAAATGGTGGTTGGACAAATTTTGTCCTAGTATCTTTGTGTGTTTATGCACTAATTTACTGAAGTCATACTATTTGCAAAATAATTAAAGTAGTGTATATATTGAACCATTGTTCTCTTTTTATCAATTTTTTATATTATGACATTAATTTTGTATATGACACTAATTTTGCATTGTCACTACAATTATTTTTTTCTTAAGCTAGCCAAGCCTTTGAAATATGGTTTCAATATTGTGTCAAGAGTTGAATAGTGCTTGCTCCCAATGTTTGGTAATAAGAATATGGCATTGTTTATGGAATTCAAATTACTACTCTCAAGGTTAGAATCAATTAGCAAGGTGTAGGAATGCACAACATACCACTAATTAAAGAGGAAATTTACTATGGGTCCAATGACATCAAATACCATTTTGGTCTAAATAGCTATATGAAAACTCCAAGCTAAGTCAAATTGGAAGGAGTATAATTTGGAACAACAATACAAAGTATATTTGCCAAAGACACTTTTTAGAACTATAATCTTCTTTAGATGACGACACTTCTATGGGCTTTGAATTGGACTTATCGTGCCTAATGTGCTCAATTTGGTTGAGGAAGCCTTCCCACTCTAGAATTATGAAAAAACTCTTCCAATAATAAGCATGTGTAGGAAACATTGCAGATACTAACAATGGAGCATGCATATGTGAACCCATACTCAAAGTAAGATTCATATAATCAAATGATAAAGTTCACAAGTGAAAGAAATGCAATTTTGGAAAACTTGAAGGCTTGATGTGCTAACTTGAATCTTGAAAAGACAACCTTTTTTAATGACCAAATTCATGAAATTGCAGTAAATGATATTTCTGTAAAAAGATGTAAGCCAAAATGTGCAAAAAATTCGAAAAAGGATTGAGGCGTTAAGGGGTTAGTCCTCTGAAAGCTGCACCTCCGGCATGTCTTGTACTACTAAAGATTGAGTTAGAGAGGCGGTTGGGATTCACACCTCTGGAGCTTGCAATAGAGTGGTTGAGGGCCTGAGTCAAGGGGGGTAGACTACTCATTCCAAGTCAGTCCACGGACCTTTTCTATCCCTCAAGTCAACTTCCAAGCTGCACAGATCATTATTGTTGAGGTTTTGACGGAGCACCAGTTCAATGACATGCACAAAAGGAAATTGGCTGCGGGCTAAGTTAGGTCATTTGATCGTGGGTGAGGATCAACACTCACCGAAGGAAGCGAAGGAACCACTATGGAGACCAATACAATGTTTGAAGCTATGGAAGCCGCTATAAAAGGAGAGGCAGAAGTCGAGACTCCAGAAACGTTTTGGAGTTCAAATTGAGGATTCGTGACCTCAACAGACATAAGATGCCGGGACATTTCCTATAAAATGTGTTAGCTTGGTGTTACTAGTCATGACCTAACAGCTACAGAAAGCATCGTAACTTGACAACCGTATTCAGTTCCTAACAAGCAATTCAGTCATTGGTTCCGGGTTGGGCACACAGAAACCGAAACTGCGGATGGTCATCGTCACGAGTAGAACGTTCCATAAAGGTCCCAGTATAGCAAATGGTCTGAACACTCGTTTGTCCAACGCTTACGTCGGTGTCAACTCACCAGTGGAATAATTTGGTTTCCAATGTAAAGAGTTTGAACAGCGCCCAGATATGATTTGAGGATGTGTCCACATTTACGTGATCTCGTAGATCGAGGACTCCAGCCTGAAAAAATGTGTCATATCAATCCAAAGCTATTTGGCAGTCTGAACAAATGCAGACCCAATCTGCTAGTCAACAAATCAGTGCCCTAAACAGCCCTAAGAACCATCTTTCTAACTTCCCAGAACATCCAAACCCCCAGTCCGAACAGTACTCTTCACTTCTTTAACGCCCGGACACTTAAAGATCCAACGAAGGCTAGTCTGCAATAATCATAAACTTTACTGCCTGCAGTAGACGACATACTAGTTGACGAATTTACTCTGATGATGGTTTAGCCAGCCCTGCCATTTTTTAGAGGTTTGAAAGATTGGTTGATGGCAATAGGCCTAAGGTCTTCAGGACAAAGGCGTACGTGAAAGCAAACTCCTTCAGCTTGTCAAACCTGAGCACCCAGGTGCAAACAACGTTGCATTAAGACTTCAATAAAAGCAAGGCACGACATTCATTTCTGCTAAACATAAAGTATGCAAGAGATTGAATTTAATAGCACTGGACGAGAACTGGAACTCAATAACGCACCTTCCAGACTTGGAGAAGTGACCAGCGCCCATATCACACTTAAGAAGTAATAAATTTGAATCAGTCTTCATCTCTCGCATTTTAGCAACAAATTTGGTAGGTTCCCAATAAGCAACGCGGGGATCTGACGAAGGTAGAAAATGTCAATCATGTTAGCTGCTAGTGTTACAATAAGCTATATTATCGAGACAAAGCGGACGACACATAAGCCAGTGTATGAAGAGCTTAGAACATGTGATGAACTTGACTCGTATGATTCATACAAAATTTGAACAGACTTAATGATCAATGATACAACACAAGTCTTGCTAAGCAACCGAATGTAGGGGCGCTATTCGAACCTTTCAACATGTGACAAATCATCCTTAACCCTGACTTGCAAAATTCACTGGAAAGAGAAGAGGGAGACACTCTCACCATGAAGACCTCCAGTAACGAGAACATTAGGATAGTCACGAGCTTTTATCTGTGTTGCCCAAATGACAGTGAAAAAAATTTAGGTAAGCATGTATGGCAACGCTCAAGTCCACAAGTTAATTGCAAGAACTCAACTCTGGTCGATATTCAGACAGAATATGCAACAGCATTTCAAAACAAACAGAAAAAACAAGCAGCAGCTCAATCATTTAACAGCAGAGTACCAAAAAAGTGGTTCCGTTCCTTCGGAATGAGTCACCAGCACAACAATAAAAATTGAAAAATGAAATTCCCAGCCAATGATGCGGAAGTGAAAAATTATTACTGACGAACTCCCACGCACACCGAATCCATGACAGACGCAATTGGCCAATGTTTTTCTTATCAAAGAGCCGTCCGACAGAGTAGTAGTACAAATGTCCCGTCTAAACATTAGTACCGAAAAGAAAAAGAACAGAAAAATAGTGGTTTCTTACATTATCCTGAGGTGAGTAAGACTTCATATAGTAATAATAGTCCTCTTTGGTCGGGTTACCCCATTCCTGCAGATGAACAAAAGCAAACAAGCATTAAAGATAGCTGCAGTATACAAATTTTTTAAACAGAAACCGCACAGAAATCAGCACAGAAAAATTATAATCCAACGGGAAAATCCATTTAGAGTGAGATTATAAATAATATAAAATTAAATGCTATGTCATACAGCAAAGCAGCACAAAGGACTTGAAAGTTTCACAATGCAGGCTGTATTTGAAAATATTGCACAAATCTGGAGATTTGGTCCACAATGCTCTTGCTGGGACATACCTCCCATTCGGCCGTTGTGAGAGGAATAGATGTATCAAGCATGGTGGTCAAAACATCTACAAATGCCACCTCCGCAATCGCAGTTGTGAATAGATCGGGCCTCATGGTCACAACTGCACCAATGAGAAGGCCACCTGCACTCCGTCCTTGAATAGCAATTTTGTCTTTAGATCCATATTTATTCTCCAGTAAGTACTCTGCACAATTTATGAAATCTGTGAAGGTATTTTTCTTGCACATTAATTTTCCATTCTCGTACCATTTGCGTCCCAATTCTCCTCCACCTCGAATATGGGCAACAGCAAATACAATCCCCCTATCTAGTAAAGATAGTCTGTGCGTGTTGAACTCCGGGTCGTTCGGAATCTGAGGAACGAATCAATAGTATTAGCTTGCTAGGATACATCTGTTAAAAACGGAATTTATCAAGATCTGAAGAACTAACTCGAGCCTGTCTCGGGAACGTTTTTGGATGCTCCGGCAAACTTGGAACAAAAGTGCCTGAGAAAGAAAAAAATCAGAAGTGTTGGACGAGACTACCTCATAAGAACCATAGCCAGAGAGAAACAACGGATCTGTGCCATCTAATCTGACAAGATCTTTTCTGTAGATTATTGAAATCGGAATAAGCGTGCCATCACTAGCTGTAGCCCAGGGCCTCACGGTTTCATACTTGTTCATATCGAAGCCACCCAAGACCTAGAAACAACAAAAGGAGATATTGGCAAGGTAAAAGAGTGCACAGAGTTAAAGAGTTAAGGTAACACAAAGATAATGCTAAGTACACCAAACCTAAGTACAGATCAATCCATAAAAATAAAATAACGTGAAGATGGTTTGTGAAATTTTAAGAGATAACGCATGAATCAAAGTGTCAAGCTAAAAAGCTCAGTCCATAATAGGAGAAATAATACTAGCAATTCTAAAGAATAGACAAAAATATAACAGAAGAGCCAAAGTAAGGGGGTAAATAAATGGTACATACTGGCTTCTTCTTTTTCAACACCGCCCTGCCAGTGTTCATGTCATAGTCATAAACAGATTGAGGAGTTCGCAGAGAACTGTAGCCATATCGAAAGAGATGTGAGTTGAACTGAGACGGCTCTTCCTCCAGAGAATATGTGGGCTCCGGAAATTTTATCTTCTGACCCTCAGGGAGTGACTCTACTGGCATTCCTACCGGAGGAAGTGGATAGATGGTGATTGCCTGAAGTCCATCTTCACGCACATTGACAATTAGATGGTCCTTTGACGCCTGCACATTCTCCAGCTTCACACTGCACCATAGGAAACATCAATAGGTATTTGGTTAAGACAACCCAAATATCAAACTCTAATAACTTTAGTGATCAAACATATGTGAAAAAAAAATCAGAAATTAGGGGAAGAAAAATGCATACTTGCAGCGATTGCTGCAGAATATCGAAATGGTACACCTATTACACTCACACGAGGTCAAACTTCAAGCATTTTGACGATGGGCAGTAGGAAGGCTCTAAAATTCTTCCATTCAAACAGATATAAAATTGCTTACCTGGGTCTATGAGCAAGCAACAATCTCAAGGAAGAGATATCTTGAACAGGAGCTACAAGAAGCTCAGAATTAAAAATTTCCTCGCTCCTCCTTGAAAAATAAAAGTGATCGCCCCGATGAGTGACAGAGTAGTCTTCCCCTTCAATGTGAGGGGATAGAGGCTTCATGTCTCCATCAGATTCATTGCAGCTCAAGTAAAGAACAAATTGGGTCACTTTTGTACCAGAATACACAAAAATATACTCCTCACTTTCGGACTTCTGAAGATCAAGAAAACGTTCCTCATTTTGTTCATGGTAGAGACAAGTATCGTCGGATTGCTCATTATTTAATTTGTGCCGCCAAACCTGAAAGCCCACCAGAACAAAGCATAAAGTCAAACGCTAGAAGTTTAAAAGTACTTCCAGAAAAACATTCTTGAAAAGGGTAAGAGTCCTTCAACCGCAGGCGAAACGCAAACGCAAACGCAAACGCCTTGGTCATATCTTAAATCCGGGAAATGAGACTATCCCAGTATGTAAATTTGTGCGGCTAACATTCTGCTGGAGAATACGTTTCTTCAAGATTTTTATTCACTTTCAGCACTGCCAAGAGGCAGGTGCAACACGGAATAACCGCTCAATTTCCAGTGGATCATCCAACTCCTAGATAACAGTCGTACACAACATATTCTGTAATGTCCTTCATAAAGGTTGAAACGTGAGACATTTTCAACTTCTAAACAAGTCTCGATGGCAAGTGAATGGAAAAAGGGGAATTTGCAGACCTTGTAAGGACGGTGCACTTCATCTTGAGTTACGTAGAATATTGTATCGTTATCCTTAGCCCATTCCATACGTTCAGTGACTCCAGTAATAAGCTTCCCGACTGATTGGCCGGTGCCAATGTCAATGACACGGAGAGTATACACTTCATCACCAGTGAAGTCTTCAGTCACAGCTAACAACTTGTGGTTTGGACTGACCTGCCATACAATAAAGAATAAGAAATAAACAAATTATGAATACGTAGAGCACAGTTCAACCCCGGAGATATAAACACCTGTAATAAGCAAGGCACGACACTAATTCCTTGAGAATCAACAGTCTTGGCCAAGCAAAGAATCAATTTCCCGCAAACGGTATACTGTAAAGCTTGACATGTCAAAGAGCCGCGAAGTCGACGAAAAAGTACGAGGATAATAAACAAAAGCAACGATCAAGAAACTCAGATTTTACCTGAACTTCCCCCACATGATAGAATTCATGCTCCCTGGCTTCTTTATTTTCATCCAGAAGCACTTCTTCCTCAGGTGCTCCACTCCCAGTTTCCATAACTTCGTCAATATGACCAGGACCTTCCCCTCCAGGTGCTATCCGTCGACAATGCACAACGTATTGTTCGCCCTTCACGTTCTTGGTATAGTAGAAGAATGGACCATTTCGTTGAGGAGCCTGGGCATCATCCTCTTTTATTTTACTTCGCATTTCTTGATAAACAGACTCTTGCAAATCCGCAGTATCTGTCGTAGGTGATAAAAGTTGGAAGTAACTTAGATTGAATCAAGCTAAGGGCAGCAAACAATTCTGCACTAGACATATTCATTCGCAAAATTCGATATAAAGATAAGGAGGCATGGAAGTGACGGAAAGGTATCACCTTACCACTGTTTTCTCTTAGGGACTAGTGATGAATTATACTACCAGACCAAAACCCTAAAAGAGTAAGTGCAAAGCAGGGCCCTACAACAACAGCAGTAAGTGAGGCAAGCAGACGATTACAAAAGAACAAAAGAAGCACGAAAATAGCAGAACTCAATGCTCAAAGTACAATTCTTGGACAGAACCAAAGTGGAGAATCCCCAGTTCAAAGAACCAAAACCCTAGACTCTGCCAGCATAAAAAAAGTGATCCGGTATGCCAGTAAAACCAACTAGAAGCGAAATGTACAAAACAATATAGCTCGGGATTATTATAATTTCTCACCAGTCATAACCGCCTCCGTGTAATTATTTTCTTCCTCCAAATATGCTAACATTTCTGGGTTTTTCCTGTCATCATCACGGATCCAGTAGTAATTGTCTTCCCTCTTGTCTCCATGTATCTCCAACACATGGCTCACCTTCTTCGGCAATGGAGGCTTCATGATCGCCCCCATAGCTGCCGCGCGTGCTCCTACACCTTCGCTAGTTCCTGCCAACGCAGAACAGCAATCCTCCATGTCAAAAAAATAAATGAATGAGAAAAAGGCTAGGTTACCACAAGTTGATCCATTCACACAAGACCCTAGAACCTAAAATTGACACCTAATAAACCTAATCATAATCACCATTCACGTGCACTTACACACCATCGCATCAGCAAAATAACCATCAAATTAGTAATCACGACATGAAAACTAATGAAATCAAAAGTTGTAATTCAGAATTTTTTAATTTTAAAGAGATTCAATGCACGGACGAATTAGCACGTTCCAATAAACAAATTCATTACACAGATGGACACAACACAAAAACAAGAGTACCAAAGTAAACGTGCAATTTAAAATGCAACTCACACTACGAGCACAACTAAATGAACGAAACAATCAGCTAAACTTAATGCTAATCACCATTCACTCCAGCGAAATCGCATCAACATGATATGCCGCATCAAGGCCGAAACCACGACATGCAAGATCGTGGACTCAAACTCTATAAATTAGAGCGTAAAAAGACGAAGTAACGAAGATAATGCCTTCCGAGAAATCAATTCAATGCAGAGATGGACACAACACAAAGACAGGAGTATCAAAGGGAACATTCAATTTAAAATGCAACTTGAACAACGAGCACAACTAAATGCAATGAAAGAAACAACCAGCTAAACCTAAACCTGATCACCACTCATTTACGTGGAATCGCATCAAAGCCGAAATCACAAAATGCAAGATGATGGACTAACGAGGATATCACCTTCCAAATATCTCTAAATCAGAATATAGAGACGAATTTTTACGAGGATAGCACCTTCCAAAAAACAATTCAATCCACAGGTGGACACAACACAAAACCAGGAGTATCAAAGTAAGCATTCGATTTAAAATGCAGCTCGCATGAAAAGCATAAATAATTGCAATAAAAGTAACAATTCACCTCTCGTAGGCAAACAGCGAGCAAACCGGCTTCCGGAGTTGGCGAGTGAGGCTGGACAACTTGGATTGGAATTAGGTCGCGGCAAGGCGCAATGCGAAACGGGAAGAGCTGAAGAAAGAGAAGTGAATGTTAGGACCACACTGAAACGCAGAGGCCAAGTTATAGCAACAGCGCGAAAGAGTAGCAAGGGCGGACTCTGTCGCAAGAGACGACACCGGGCTACTGAGAAACAAGAGGTCTCCATGACTGACTTCTCACGCCTTGGCTTCGGCCCGAGCTTCTGCTGTGCGAGAGAGATGCAGTTGATGCCCTGGTTGATACCCGTCTACCCATCTGTCGGTTTTTGGCGATCCCTTTTTGATGCCCTGAAAGGAATCATTTGTAGAAACGTGTTGAGAAATAAGCTCAGGTTTCTCCTACAAAGGTTTATTTTATTGTACATGAGGGTTCGTTTCAACAACAAGGAAGTGCCCAAATTGAATTTTCATATCAGAGGTCCAAGCCACCTTAACAATCACAAGATGCCATGTGACACTTTTGACAAAAGCATGTCATTCATGCCAAATCTGACCTTTTTTTTTATGTAGGATATTGACCTTAGAATAATTTTACCATGAACATTGCAAAAGGCAAAAAGTGTGATGAAGGAATGACTTTCACAGTTAATGTAGAAACAAAGAAGCTTGAAGTACCCTATTCATGGAGAATCTGAAGTTTTGCTCTCATTCCACGGTTAAGGTTACCCTCGGTGCCTCCTTTACGATGTAAGCTCAGACTACAACTACAATGAGCTACAACACGGAAAAGTGAGAGTTTCCAATGAGCTAAACAGATACAATTAGCAGTAGTAACACATTGCATCAGAATCTGACAAGGGTACTGCATCCTTGATTTCTGATTAAACATACAAAAAAAAGAATGGGGAAAACCCAAAACCCTTGTTTCACCACCAATCACCAACATTTTCAAGCCTTGCTGGTTTCTTATGAAAATCAAACAGAGACCTGATGTGGGGATCATATCCAACAGAGGTTAATTACGGGTAAAAATGAGCTGAAGAGCTCCAATTAGCAGCCAGGGATACGTGAGCACAAGTCTCACAGCAAATTAATGAAGCGCCACAAATCATGTATGCCGTGACGTTGAATCCGAAATTGGACAAGGGTACAAGAGAGTAATATGTGTACTGCATAATTATGTGTTACACAACTGCTTCCACTGATTGTCTACCAACAATTCAAAAGAATGGGAAAATCAACAGTTTCATGCCTTGCTGGTTTTCCTGTGAAACTCAAGCAGACTTGAAGAGGGGATTCATATCCAACAGAGACGTACAGATTAAAATGAACGAGCTGAAGAGCTACAATTATCAGTCAGGAACCCTTCTCACAGCCACAATGCCGTGACCTTGAATCAGAAGTAGAATCAGAAGTGGCGAAGAGAGCACCAGAGAGAGTACTGTGCTACATAGTTACCTGTTTGCTTTTCTGATTACACGTACTGATTGTCTACCTACAAAAGAATTAATGGGAAAACCAGCACTGACAATTTCCTAGAAAAATATGGCTGGTTTTCATTTCTTGTGTCCGGTTTTGTTGTTCTTCTCGAAGACGTACTTGATGAGGGATTCCTTGATGGACAGCATGTCCGGGAACTCCTTGGCGAGCTTGCTGGCGTCCAGCTCGTTGTTGCTTCTCGCGGCCACGATGACCTTGGCCTGCTCCTCCAGCGAGAAGTTTTTGTAGGTGAATTTCGGGTCGACGTACTCCTTGTACATCTCCAGAATCTCGTTGTGGCTCACCACGCCGGGGTTGGTGAAGTTCCAGATGCCGTGCAAGTTGCGCTTGGCCATCTCGATGGAGATGGGCAGCAGCTCGTCCAGCACAGTCATGGAGTTGGGGATGTTCACCACCTTCTCGTAGCGAGAGATCTTGGTGATGAAGTTGCGAGGGGTCGACAGGTCACCGGTGATGGGCATGCGCACGCGCAGCGTGCACACGTTGTCGAACTCACGCAGCAGATCCTCCACCTAATATCCATTGCATTGAAAATTATGAGGTAGATACCCAAATGGCACAAGGAAAGATTTACACAAACATAAATCGCGTACAACATCAAATCCTGGCAGGCTGCAAAGATTAGTTCAGGAAAATGAAAAAATAGGAAAAAATTTCACATGTAGTCAAATCCCATGACGGGGTGAGAACTCGACAAACCAAATGAGTTCGCATTCCTTATGAATTTGCTACCAGATCATCTACACGATTAATTCAAAAAACATGGCAAGAAATCACATGATGCCCAGTCCTAGTGTCACTCTCTTGCTGGCCGCAACAAAACTATATAACATGATCGCAATACTCAATGTGAGCCCTTTTGATCAACCAAAAGTTGCAGATGCCAACATTAAAGATTCGATGGAATGACTTGGCATTGTATCCGATAATCTTCTCAAGACTCCCAAGTTACCTAGTCCATCATTTGAACATTGTGACATAATCTAGAGCTGAATTAGAAGCCATAGCCTCTTCCCAAATTTCAGTTTCTGTTCAGACACTCAATTTCCCAATATCTGCCCAATCCCCAATCAGATCATAATACCAAATTTCAGTTCCAGGACAATTAAATAAAATCTCTAAGCTATAGTCGTCATGCTCATCGTGAGGGCTTTGATCAACCACGAAGTATAGATTTTGACGTTCAAGACTTAATGAGAAGATCTGGCATTACGATCATTCTCAAGCTTCTCAAATCTCAAAGGATCATAACGTCTTCATTGAGATTACCCAAATCTGGAGCCTTGTTGCAGGAAATTAAAAGCACATCCTCCACTGAGCTCTGGCGAAGCTCAGCATGTAATATCTCCACAATTGGGTTCCAAATTGGGTTTAGATTGCACGGTATACCAAAGCTCTGGCAATCTGCATTAAGATTTCGCTAAGTAACTCAAATGCGGAGCATTGTTGTGGAAAAGTGACCATTCTCTGCTGCTTGCACATGTACTATATTCCACAATAAGGCTCCGGATTTGAGTTACACTTACGAGAATATGAACCTCTGGTAATCTCCATTCACGATATGCCAGGTTACCCAAAGCTGAAGCCTTGTTACGGGAAGTAGTAGATCCCGTGCTGCTTTCACATGTAGCTCAGCAGGTGTGATTTCCACAGGAAGGCTCGAGACTTGATTCTCACTACAAAGAAAGCAAAGCACTAGCAATCCACATTGACACTACGCTAGGTAACCCAAATCTGAAGCCTTCTCGTGGGAAGAAGCACATTTCTGATCCTCTACTGCTCACATGAAGCTCAGCAAGCATGTACAATTTCCATAGGAAGGCTTCAGACTTGAATTACACGAGAAAGGAGTACAAGCTCTGGAAATCTGCATTGAGATTGTGCTAGGTAACTCAAATCTGGAGCCTTGTCATGGGGAAAAATACGTCCCTCCATGATTGTGCATGGAGCTCAGGAAGCACGATTTCCACAAGAAAGACCCCAATTTGAGTTACACAGCTGAATATGAGCTATTTTCCACGAGCAGGCTCTCGATTGCTGAGTGTAAAGCTATGGCAAATCGGCAATGACCACTTGAATTACACGACAACGATTACAAAGGTCTAGCAATCTACATTGAGAACATGCCAGGTAACTCAAATCCGGAGCCTTGTTAAGGAAAAAATAAGGAGGCCACCAATTTGAGTTACATAGCGAAGCACATATTATTTGCCACGAGAAGGCTCCAGATTTCAATCACATTGCGGATAGCTATGGCAAATCGACAATGACGAGTGCCTGAATGACAGATGAAAGCACCAGAATGCATGAAGGGGAGATGGCCGTCTCACGTACCATGGCCTTGGTCTTGGAGTAGTAGGATCCCATGAAGTTGGGCGTGTCCTCTTCCTTGAAGCCAATCCCACTTCCCTCCGGATGTGCCTCATCGTACTCGAAGATGCATCCCGTGGCGTAGTTGACGAGCAGCAAGTCCTTTTGCTTGCACACGTCCGCCAGCGTGAGCGTGCCCACCACGTTGGCCCGGATGGTCTCCAGCTTGTGGGTCTCGCACCAATCCACGTTGGGGCGACCCGTCACGCCCGCCGCGTTGAACACGTGAGTCGGCTGCACGGCCGCAATGTCGGCTTCAAGGGAGGATCGGTTCTCCAAGCGGCCCTTCCCGTACTCGTATGCAATGCCCTGCTCCGTGCACAGCTGGCCCAGCAGACCCCCGATCCAACCCGTCTTGCCATAGATCAAAAACTTGAACTCCCCGTTGGGATTGGGACCACCCCCGCCGTTCAACGAAGCCACCATTTTAGTATGAGTCCTCAATTCACCTGCAATGAATTGCGCCATCAGCCATGGCATACAGAAAATTTAAGCAACTAATTTTTTTTGAAGAGGAATAGAAAGCAAAACACAGCTCGCGTCATCGAATGTCTAGAGGAATCTCTCTGCATAAAGCACTACAATCTAATCCATCAAGACAAGGTGATTAAGCACTTGTAATCAAAGTGCACAGTGTTTGAAAGCTCTACAGATCTGCACCCCAAATGTATGCACAGAATGAAGCGTGACCTAGATTAAAACTCCTTGTACTTCTAGGAACAAAATGAGAAATGGACGGGTAAAACTAGATCTGAAAGCGATACACCTGCAATTACACGATGAGTCTAACTCCAGAAAGGAATAGAAAACAAATCACAGCGCCACGGAATATCTACAGTAATTTCTCTGTAGAAATTCCTGCAATCTAATCCATGAAGACAAGGCAGGCACTTGCAATGAAAGTGGACAGCTCTACAAATTTTTAACAGCTCTACAGACCTACACCACAAATGTATGCACAGAATGAAGCCTGACCCTAGATTAAACTTCTTGCAGTTCTAGGAACAAATGAGAAATCAATAGGTAAAACTAGATATAAACAATGCAACTGCAAGATTCTACAATGCTATCAGTCTCAATGATATTGCATGTTCCAGCTACAGTGAACTCAAATTGATAAATTCCAATATCAGAAAAGAAGCACGGAGAAACTTCGAACCTCTAAAGAAAGTCCTACAAGGTGATGAACGCAATCGAGAAAGCACCTCTGGTTACCAATTTCTTTAAATGGAAAAATTTCAATAAAATGACTCTCCTTTCTAAATGCTAGTCAGATCTATACCATTCATAGTTTTAGATGTTTGTGCACTTGAATATGCACAATTCTGACGTTCTGAAATACGGCATTTTAACGAATATGACCATTCTAACAAAAGTGCATATTGTTTCAGCTCCACAGGTCTGTAACCCAAACGCACATAAGGAAGCCTGACCTAGCCTAAAAATCCTTGGACTTCTTAGAACAAAATGAGAAATCAATCGGCAAAACAAGAAAACCAAAACACAGATAGCCACACATTCACTACAAAACTCTAAATGGAAGATTCTCCATTCCCGTGGGTTCCTCATTGTCGTGGGTAGGACAAAAGTAAGCCCAGATGTTAAGAACGAACACAAATACCGCATCCAGTGTTTACGACAATTCTTAGCAGCCAATGTACATACTCATCCAAATGAGAAAAAAACGTCAAACATCAAGAACGGATTCATACAGTAGTCATTTTATCACATTTTCCCGTGCATTCCAATCCTGGGACGAGATCTACAAAAATTGCCCCTCAAAGCCTGCTTCCTAACTTTCACAGATTCCCAACAAGTAAGCACCGAAGAGTGATCTCGAATGAAGAAACCCCCGATAACAAAAGCACACAGATCTACATTGCTAATGTACATGAGGAAGCCTACCCTGGACTACAAATTTCTTGCACAAACTGAGAAATCAAACGACAAAACGGGGTGCAAGCAACTAGAAGGCGTTACGCAAAGACGGAGAAAGTTGAAAGGTGATACCTTGCTGAGTTCTGGATCGCAGCAGTGGTGGGGGTCTAAGCACAACCCAAAGAGCGCAGCGCAAGGGCAAGCTGGGGATGGAGAAGCTGGCGACGGGTGATGCCTGAACTGCTGGTGGCTATGGCCTGGACGAAGATGTCTTAAACTTTATTCCTGGCCTCTGCAAAAGGGCAGCGGAAGAGAGGGGTGGGGTGGACGACCGTTGGACGGGAGAGGGAGAGGGGGTTGAAGAGTTGGGCGACTGGTGGTCGAAGGAGGCGAGCACCGACGAAAGGCATCCAGAAAGCGGTTTGGGCCTTCAGTTTGTAAGCGCTGTGATAGGAGAAACCAGTCAATGACTGGGTTTGCCCTGTTGGGATTGTTTTTAATTTTTTTAATTTTTTTCGCATAAAGATAAATTTGAGGAATGGGAAGAGCAATTGAAATTTTGTTTTTTTATGAAAAAGTAGGAATTTATTATGAATTTTTGAAGAGTGCTACCCAATTGGCTTGAAATTGAGTCTTGGGGAAGTGACTTCCCCAAAACTCCTACAAAAAGTGTATTCATAACGATCATCAATCTTACTCACCGATCTTACTCACAATCGCATCATTTCCTCACATGGCCACAATATGAGGGCTTACAAGAGTCATTTCTTGTCATGAATTTATACTCAAAAGGTGGAAGTTCCTATTGTAGTAACTAATCACTTCATCAATATCATTAATTGTGGCCACTACTAACTCAACCTAATGTAACCTAAATCTCTTTTGTTGAAAAGGTTTGTCATGGGTTGATGCAAAACTTCAATGGATCATGCTTTAGGTATTTGTGACGAATCTTTTACCTATCGTAGGTTGGTTTAACCAAATTGATTGCCTCCATCCATAACTAATCACATTACTTGCAAAAGTAGTTGACAAGCTTTGCAAGCAACATTTCTTATTTGGAACAACAAAGCCCGTATGCCCTCTCAACATTGAGGAATATCTAGAAGGAGCCAAGGGCATACATCATTACAAGAATTTTGAGGCCAAGGGAGGGCTGCTAGTTTTTTATTTTTGGCACCCTAGGGTACAATTATAGAAATAATTTAAAAATAATTTTTTTCTAAAATTTTTAAAAAAAATAGTCAATCCAACATGATTCTGATGTAGCACCAATAGTGTCAAGTTAGATTTCAAATTTCTTTTCAAAACCCCTAATTGTATCTTGTAGTGCAAAACTAGCAGCCATTCGTAGGTCTTAGAATTTCCCTAATGAAAAATGGTTTGACAAATGCAATGTATTGCCCAAATAAAAAACAATGTCTGTAGGTTGGGCCCTTACACTTAGAGGGCTTGACAAATAAAGCAAGGCTTGGATGAAACAAGATTGGGTCTAGTTTCATTCACCTTCATTTGCCTTGAATTCATTCTCCTTCTCTGAACTCCCTACCTCCCCGCCACTGATTTCTTTTTTTCATTTATTGTAGACAATGCTCAAAGTGATATACAATGGAATGGTGAAGCTATCATTTACATCCACTAACTTGGATGGAATATGAAAAATATAGACAAAAATACATGTATTCATCCCAAAGTGTATAAAGTCATTTATTATAGAATAATATTGTCCCTAGAGTGCTTAGTAATTGACCAATTTCCTCTATTGAAAATAGGAAAATTTATCACTCAATATTTCCTTTCAAAAAATTATATAGCTTTTGAGCAATAAACTGCCCAAAAAATTGTAAAAACACATTCTTGTGTACCAATACTAAGTCTCTATTAAGTTATATCTATTCTTAGTCTTAGTAAGATTCTTTACCATCCATTGTATAAGTGTAATTAGGTTGTTGAAGTCCAATTTTGTGCAGTGTCAAATTTTTTAAGATATTTTTGTAAAGAATGTGAGTCATGTGGTCACTTTGTGCTTCATGATCATTGTACAAGGTTCAAAATGAATTCGTATAGGAATGTGACAAAAAGAAAAATTTGCAAAAATGAGGATTTGAAATCTAAATTCTATTCATGCTATAATTTATTTCGCCCAAAAATACTCAAAATCTATATTAATAGTCCTCTTGATGGTACTTATAGGATATACTATAGAGCTCATAATGTGATCTAGGATCAAAAGTCCATTGTAAATCCTTTGGTCATTGCACATAGTTACAATCATGGAATTCACAAAAAAATTAACAAAAGAATGGCAAATCAAGAAATATTCTACATGTAGTTTGGTAATCATCTTTGAAAGAGAAAAAAGAAACACTATAGGTGATAAAAGTAAAATCATATAGTTTTTCATTGTAGAACCTAGGAGGGTACTATTCTTGCCATTTTTATGCTAATGTGTCTCTCTTAATTCTTTATAAGGTTTCAAATGAATGTGTTAGAAAAATAATTGTTAAATATATATATTAGGAACATGTTGAAATGCAACAACACCCAAAAGATTTCATTGAAATAATCTATGGATGCTATTAGTATTTGGTTAGAACAAATGAATGAAACTTTTTGTAGATAAGAATGTGACAAATGAAACCATTATATAAGTTGCATTTAATTTAAGAAATGATGAAAAAGTTGTTGCTTCTAGATAGGAAGCACCCTAGTCTACACTTTTGATTCTTATGCCTATACAAGGTTAAATTTCCTTAATATCTTCGTTGATTTAAAGTCTTGTTTCTATGAGTTTGGAAAATAAAAATCTTGGAATTTCATTTTGTATCATTGTCTTTTGTCAATATCATTATCAAAGATCTATATTAATTGCTTTTTAAATGCAACTTAGATTTAACATGTACAATGAGAAATTAGATTCAAAGTACACAAAGTAAAAATCACATTATCAAATAGAAAGGAGATATTCGGACAAGAATCTACAATTTTAGAACTTGGTATCACAAGTTAGAATTATTTTCTATTGCAATAGTGTCAAATTAATGCAAATGGGTACATCATATACCAATCATTCATATAACTATACAAAATCATAAAATTAGATTGTCTTATCTAGAGATGTTACCTTATGACTCATTGCTTGTCCACATAAAAGTGCATGCAACTCTAAAGTTGAGCCAAGAACTAGTGCACCAATAATAAGGTTTAAACAAGTCAAAAGTTCTTTTGCTTCTAATAGAAAGCCCAAATTATAACATGGTAATTTTTTTATTTTTGATATAGAAGGTGCAAGAATTGAAATATACACTAATAACAAAAAAAAATTATATTATCTTCAGAGCCAAATTCAATGATACATGACACTCTCAATTTTAATCATTATTTCCCCCCTTTAAGTCTAAAACGTTGCAAAATAGTCACATATTCTACTCATATGGTGCCATATTTGAGCATGCCAAGGTAGTGATGCTAAAATGACATCCAAATGAGATTTATTAATTGTTTAATTTTCAATCCAATGGTGTCAATCTTACCATATGTAGAGCATAATTTGTATCCTAAGAAATACGACATCATTTATATGGTTCCCTATAGATGTTTAAGTGTCGACATGTACATAAATAAAGTATCTATTGGAGTTTGTTCTACTAACTATATTATATATAAACCAATTATGGCTACAAGTTCAAATTTGAAATAGATGAAAAGATTGACTAAATTGATGTCAAAACAATTGTGACTTCAAATTATGTAACTTTAGTTGTGTAATTTCAAATCCCATTTCTTTTTGTTGCATAACCTTAGCCACAAACAAACCCTATATAAATCAATGAATAAACCATCTTTGATCTAAAGGTTGTCACTATAATTTATTATATGAAATACAAATTGTGGCACAATTTCATTCCTCATTTTTTCATTGATACATTTTTTCATCCATTTATTATTACCAAATTGTAATAATATCCCCACAACTTCTCAATAAAACAATCCATAAAACATTACATGTTTATGAAACCAATTTAGGTATCCTTGCCTTGCATTGAGATTCGTTCTAATACCTTTTATTTATAGACTATGTACGAAAGACACCATGTCATTAATTGCACATAGGAAGAATATTACAACATTTTTTGAGTTTCATCACAAAACAATAGGTAAGTGCATTGATATTTCCTACATGTTTGTTGAATCAAAATCCTAAAATCCATCATTAACCTTAGAATGCTAGGCTAATTACCATGGAAATCACCTTTTTTGGAATCATGTGAATCATTTGCTTGGAAAATCCCAAGAATACTCATTAGAGGTCAAACTATTGTACAAAACCTCCCCTTTTTCACACCAAATTCAAGGATGGACATCTATACTTTTGCCTTAGATAGAAAGATTCTTTGTCATCCATCAGACTCTTAGTGTCCCCAACAATGTCATAGGATTAACTTCTAAATGCCCAAACTACATTTTTGGCAACATAGCAATTTTGGGCAGCTCACTACAAATAGAGTTTTAATTTTTTTTCTTTGAAATTTTAACACAGCATGTGCCCAAGGAGTGGATTTAAGGCCCAACAATTTTCATAACTTTTGACTACATAATAAGAAAATTATTGTATGATATGTGTTTTCATTACACATCATGCCATTAGGGCAACACAAAAAACTTAAAATTTGAAACTGGTTTTCTAGATTTATATATACCAATCTTAATTTTAAAGAATTTTTTTTTCTCTAGATTTAATTTTTTTGAAATTGGTTCTCTAGATTTATATATATCTGGAAAGATTTGAATCATTCCATTTTGATCAATGAGTCAAAAGTTATGAGGAGTTTTAGTTTGCAAGAGTTTTGAGGTTGTTATTGGATCTCTACTTTAAGACAAACTTCGAAATCCTTTATTTAACTCAATTTTCAATATTTTTGGAAAAAAATAAAAACAATAAATGAAGATGGTTTATTACAACATTACAACCATTGGGATCGGCATTTTTTAATTCCATAAATAAATTGCTAACAATTTAATATTTTGAATCATTCTCTCTTTCGTTCTACTTACTATTTTTTTTTCCTATATGTTGTATAATTCCAAATGATTTAAAAAATTTCAAGCATATAGCCTACTTGACTTGAAGAACAAATTTAAAAAATAACCACCATTTTGAACAATTTTTCATACAAATGTGATCTTATAATGAAGTGCAGCTGCCTAAATTTTTGGAGGGCCAAAATAAAGATTTTGGTCACTTCAAAGGCTAATATTTTGTACACATCTTTTCAAAATAGCATACTATAAGATTGTACAATTACATGTGTTCAAAAATGTTTTTTTCAAAAAATTGGTACTTGTACTAGAAATGGTAGTTTTGGAGTGGTTTTGGTGAATATCTAGTCAAATTCATTTAGGGGTTAATTAGTTTTTTTTTGCAAGTATCAAATGTAGCAACAAAACCATAAAGAAAGCATGATCATAAGGCTCTATCCACCCCATCCAAACCCTAACCATATTGTGCGGTGTGAATAAATGTGGCTATCGATAGGATTTGGGAACTCAAATTCAAGGTCACTTTACAATACGGTTGTCCAAATCGAGAGGCTATGGGATTGAGTGGCCAAACTTTGTTGAGAGTCTAAAAAAATGAGCACTAAATGGGCAAATTTGATGGCCTCTCAATTATAGTTTAGTTGACCCAAACTTCCTTTAAGTGTCCGTCACCATGTAGGTATTTTTCTGTTGTGTAGGCACTTTTTGGAAGGTAATGACCTTTGAGTTGTGCCTTTTAGTATGAAGGGTCAAGAAGCTAAACTCTTGGTTTCTTGAAATGTAATTAAAATGTGATTGGTAAAAACCCACAACCTCTTACCATAGGATACTAAATCCAATCCAACTCACAAAGTGGGCTCAACATGGTAATTTTGGGATTCATTAGAGGTAAAAGTAAGAAAAATCCTATTCTAAGCAGTGTCTAGGGTATGTTTTAGACCCCTACCTAGTTAATTTGGGATCACGGATTGTAAATATGAATTCAGAATATGCAAAATGTTAAAATTGTACAAAATAAAAAAATTCAATGTTTTCCCTAGGGATAAAAAGTCCTATGTTTTCATCCTTTGTAGGATAGATTTAGGGTCTCGTCTCTCAACCTTTGACCATAGAGTGAAGTGGCCCCCTTACAATGTGAGAGTCAATGCCATAATCTTTGCCATAGTCAAATTGATTATGGCATGCTTGATTGAAATTGCCTAAGAAAATCAACACTCTCTCCAACGTTCTCTACGAAGCAACTGAAGTTTTCTGTGGGAACACCAATTTTGTAAGTTATGAATCAAAGCAAGTTATGGGATTACTTTAGTAAAGTGCATGGTGTCTTGATAAGGCTTTAAGGATAAAATTTTGCCTTTTTTTCCCTAAAGTTAGGCAAAACCACTAAAAAATGTAATCATTACTATATATGCATATCCAAAATCAATATCTACAGTTGTTGAATAAACAAATCTAGAACATCTACCAAAAAAAGACTTTGACAATCCGTAAATTTTTTGCATATGGGATCCAAATGTTGCATTCTTTGGTGCTTTGAAACCTTTGGTCACTTGTAAACAAGAAAATCGATAAAAAAATTTTGGTCCCACTGTCTCAAATGTTAGATATGCCAAAAAAATTGATGGAATTATTGGCAAAATGCATCCTAAGTGGTTTAATAGGTAGCCTATATATATATCACTAAACTTACCTTGGATGAACACCCTTGAAGCATAAAATATCTCAACTTTCAAAAATTGCTTAAAAAAACTCTTCATGTCTTATTGGTTGGTTTTGAAAAGTTATTGTAGTTTTCATGTGCCATGGACTGAAGTTTTCATTCAAAGCTCATATACTTGCATTTCGATGCTCACATACTAGCATCATTGCATATACGATCCATTAGTTATTTACAATAGTTACATGTCATTCATAGTGCAAAGTAACATTTAGGTGATGAATATGAGAATCCAATTTCTAAATCTTTTGCTATATGTGAAGGGTGTCTAATAGTATTCCATTGAAAGAAGATTTGCTTCACAACATAATAGAATTGAGATGTAAGATAACTACATCTAAAAGTGATCAAATGAGCATCTTGGCACCATTCCTATTATTGATTTATCTAAGCTATGGAGTGAAAGTATGGTTCTAAAGGTCCCTTAAGGTCACTCGATGCCCATGTAGGTATTTAAAACCATGCATTATATTGTAGCTATAAGCTCAATACCTTCTTTCTACCAAATTTGATCGCATAATGTATCTTATGGTGTAAAATAAATTTCTATGATATTCAATATTTAGAAGTAGAATTATAATATGATAACCTCCAACTTCAAATTGCAATAGAATATTTAATCTTTAAAAAAGTTCAAAGATTTCAAATGGAATTGAAATAAAATTGGGAAGCTTTGTGTGATAGTTTTAATCCAAAAAAACAACTTCATTTTGAATGTCATATGTGATTCAAATGATGTGGATATCCCATTCATAGAGTTGTAAATTTTTTTTTAATGAAAATTATTTTTTTTCAATTTGGGAAAAAATATAATCCTATTATATATTTTTATGTTAGAAATAAGTACTGAATAGCATTGTCATTCATATATAGATAAAGATAGATATATAGATCCTAAAAAAACTAGCCAATGACCACTTTTTCAAGCTTCGAAGTTCTTCTCTCTAAAGGCTTTGATTTTGCTTGTACAATACATGAGATTGAAATTTTCATATTTATTTTTTAGAGATGTAATTGAATGTCTTTTATAATTTGTGAAAATTTTAGATTCTATTTTAAAAATTAAAAATTATCATAAATTTTTGAATAAAAAGTGAAAAAAAAGGTTAGTACATGCAAAATATGCGTAAAGAATCTAAAATTTCTTCATAGATGTATATTTTGGTTTTCAATATAGTGGTACAAATCAATATATTGAACTAGCATTAAAAGATTTTTAGCCCCCTTAGAGGGCTATAGATTCCCTAGGCTGCTAGTGTCAGGGGAGCAACCTTGCAGCAATCTATAACTATTGCTTGACATGGCATGGCGACTACCATGTCACCAAAAATAATTTCATTTTTTTTTTTTTTTTTACATTTTCAATTTTTTTCTTTAAGAAAACAAAATCTGATAACAGCTCTGTTTCCGATGTGCCAAGGGAACAACATTGAGGGAACAAGCTTGAAATGACCTTTCAACCTCCCAAATCTCTTCTAATGTGTCTTCACCAAAAACACTCCAAAACTGCCATTTCTAGTGCAAGTACCAAATTTTATGAAAAAAAAAGCATTTTTGGATATTGTAACCATATGATCTTGTAGTGATTTGGTTTGAAAACGTATCAAATTTTTTTTCAAAAATTTCCACCATACACAGATTTCAAGACATAAGCATTTGAAGTGACAAGAATCCTTTTTTTGGCCCTGCAAAAAATTGTACAATTGCACTTCACAAAATTACATTTGTATGAAAAAATGTCCAAAATGGTGGTGCTTCTTTGGATTCATTCTCTAAGGCAAGTTGGCTATATGCTTGAAATACTATTGATTGTGGCAACTACACAAAGCATACTCTAAAAAAATGAGTCTATTTGAGCTACATAAAGTTAGGTCAGTAGTGGTCAAAACCAATGTGTTGAATAAATGATGATGATGGAGTGAATAGTGACTGCAAAAGGAACTTTCACTTTTCAAGTGTAAATTCATCACAAGAAGTAACTTTTTTTTAGGCCTTCATGTTGCATGTGACCATGTTAGAAAATATTAGGATTACTACACATGAGTAAGATCACCATTATGAATATGCTTTTTGTTGGTTTTAGAGTAGTCTAAAGAGTCTTTAGGGCCAATTAGACACCACACTTCAAAAATTCATAACAAATTCCTACTTTGTCAAAACAATGAAGTTTCAATGGCTCTCACTTCCCATTTCTCACATTTATCTTTCCTATGTGAAATTTTTTTTTTTTTTTTAATTTCAAACAATGCCAACAGGGCAAATGGCAGTCCTTCTCACTGCCTGGTTTATTGCCACCTTCAAATTATTGCTCTCAATCCTCTCATGTCCTTCTGAAGTCACTCAATGAGACATTGAGCACAGGATCCCAAAACCGCCTCACTCGTTTGTCTTTTCATTAATTTTTTTATTTTGGGAAGGGCATAATTGTGATCTTCATGGAGTGACTATTAGAGTGTTGTATGCTTTGTGTCATTGCCACAATCATTAGTATTTCAGGTACAAGTAAAGTACTAGCAAACAAACAAATTTTAACCCATGAAGGAGGCAGAGCCTATGATCAATGCAGGGACCAAAATGCTCTGATTATTTGGGACAAACCAATAGGTGCATTCTTTTGTTTCTACAATGAATAATGAAGTCATCCATTGAATAGTTCTAGTTCTCAACATCCTTGAAGGGTTAAAAATAGAAGCAAAATAAAGGCAAAAGTATATATTGACAAATATAAAGTAAAAGTATCAATGTAAATATGTCACAATGACTCAAGTGTTCTATAGCTCATTAGCCTATTCCGATAATGGCTTGATGACTCTCTACACCTAATTTTTATTTATTTCAAGTGCAATAAAAAATTCAAAATTTCAGATTTCTCGTTATGTCATGTGATGTGTGATGAAACTCCCTTTGTATACCCTCCTCTTTTCAAGGACTTTTTGTTAATATCAAGTACACATTAAAATAGCAGCTTAGGAGATCCCAATGTACATCACAAAACAATATATACAAACAAATTATTTATTTTAATAGTATAGATGAAGCTATTTAAATCTATAGACATGGATAAAATAAACCAAATTTGCACACAAAATGAAACCACAAAAACAACTTGTGTACTAATGCTACATTAGTACTTGATTAGCATGGAAAGAAAGATTAGTGATTTTGCTACATTAGGACTTGATTGTTCTTTTTCTATTGACAATTATGCTCAACCTATAAATTTTAATTATAGAATTTTAAAATCTGAAAATTTTAGATATAAAAAAAATTTTAATCTTCAACATTTTAAAATTTTGTATTTGGAAAAATTCTAAATTTGAAAAAATACGATTGATAAATCAATAATTCCTCAAGATTCAAAGTCCTAAAATGTTTTTTTTTAGCATTTGTAGGAAACTGTTGTGATGTAAATTTTATTAATAAATAAATTAAAAAAATTTTAAGATAAAGAAATATATGATCTTTGGGAAAGTTTTATTTTTAATTTATTTAGTTACATGGAATTAGTTACATGGCATCCTAAGCACAAAATGCTCAAGAACAATTTTATGAACAAAGAATGATTAACTCTAACCCTGTAATAAAATTGGCTTACATGAAGAGGTTCATTTAAGATCCCATAATTAACTCTAAAAAGTTAGGACAAGTAACTTTTAAAGATACATACCTTAATGAAAATGAAGACTCTTTTTCAACAATGTTAGTATGTGAGTATGAAAATGCAAGCATGTGAGCCTTAAGCATATGTTTAAGTAGATATCCTACAACCATTGACGGTGCTTACAATATAAGCATTTGTAATATAGGTATTTATTTTATAATTACACTATAATCATGGAAAATTTCTTTAATATAGACACCTAAAATATAAGTGTATAGTCTTCTAGATAAGCTCATGGGTTCACATAATAGCACCCCAAGTAGTAAATGTGGTGAATGATGTAAGGTGTATTTGGAAATTTCATGGATAATTGTTATTGGAGACTATGATAGTAAGAGTTGGTAGTGTTTGGTAGTTTTTGGTAGTTTTCTAGTATGAATTTGAATATAGTAAAATGTAAATTATATATTTTATTGTAATGTTGTTGATGTTAGTGAGAGTGGTGGTTGTGGTGGCTTTTAAAAGTTTTAGTTGTTGATGGATTGTAGTAAAGGAAGGCATATGTGTCACTTTTCTTAGCCCATTTGTTAGAACTAAAAAAGTTTGTGTATTTGATCTTTTTTTTTTCTTGGCTCATTTGATAGAACTAAAAGTGTTATATTTGTTTTGTTTTAACTCCTAAAGGTTAGAGACTATGTAGATGGAAAGATATTAGCATTTGAATTGACAAAAATCTTTTTGTTGGCCTTGCAAAAAAATGGGGCACTTGCTCCTCACAAGGTCACATTTGTACGAAAAATGTCGAAAATGGTAGTAACTCTTTAGATTCATATTTCAAGGCAAGTTGGCTACATGTATGGAAATTTTTAGATCATTTGAACTTGCACAACATATAACAAAAAAATAGTAAGTAGAAAAAAGTAGAGAATGATTCAAAACACTAAATTGTTAAGAATTTAATTATAAAATTGAAAAATGCCAATCCCAATGGTTGTAATGTATTAATGAACAATCTACAACTATAAATTTTTTATTTTTTTCAAAAAATATTAAAAATTGAGTTAAATAAAGGAATCCAAAGTTTATTTTAGAGTAGGCAATCCATACCTACCTGCAAACTAGAACACCTCATAACTTTCATTTCATAAATCAAAATGAAATGATTCAAAGATTTACATATATATAAAAATTTAGAAAAATAATTTCAAATTTTTTATTTTAAAAAAAAGTGATTTTTATTGAATTTTCTAGGCTACCCACCGAGCATTGAAAATTACATATCATGCAATAATCTTTGAACCATGTAGTCAAAAGTTATGAAAATTGTTGGGCCTTAAAGCTACTCTTTGAGCACATGTTTTGTGAAACTATCAAAGAAAAAAAAAGAAAAATTTCATTTGTAGTGGGATGCCCCAAATCACTATGTTGTCAAAAAATGTAGGTTTGGTCCTTTAGGGGGTTAAGCTAATGGAGTCTTGAGAAAATCTTTTGTTGCAAATATTAAGTGAACTCAAAGAATTGTATTTTGGAGTTTTATATTTTTAATCAACACTATTTAATAGCAATTGAGCATACTTACTAATATAAAATATAATTTTTCTTAATGGAATCATATTGTCTTGTTGTATCATTAACTTCTAAGTTTTAAGTTTATTTTTTGATCCCAAAGTAGGTGTTGTATTTTGGATAGTGATAATAGTATAGGTGCACATGTTTTAGAGTAAGAATAATGCAGGGTGAAAGAGTGTAAGGTAGGAGGTTCTAAAAATCCACAATTTCTAAAAGCATCCACCTCCTCAAATGTACACTGCACGTACATGTTGCTTTGTGTAACCTTCAGCCATATACAAACAATGCACATTTTAGGAGGTGGACGCTATTAGAACCCTTTGCCACTTCAGCTTCAAAAATTCGTAATCAATTCCAAAATGCTCCAAAAAATATGAAACGACTTGGGTTAGATGCCAATTCTATTTGTCTATCAAGGAAAATCCAGTGAAAAAATATTTGAAGAAGATTCACCTCCCCCCAAATCAGTTTGAGCTCGTAGATGGTCAGTTTATGGACCTTCTACCTTATCCATCAACCTCGGCATGATAAAAAAAAAAAAAAAAACAGCATTTCAAAATTTACAACTTGGGTACATAATAGAAACTCGAAAGCATCCCATTCATCATTCATTTTGTACTACAAAGTACTATTTATCACTATCCTATCCAGTAGGTGGGGTTCCAGTCAGTCATAAGATGATAAGTCATTTGATAATTATTTTTTTCTCACCCAATCATTCACGCTCCCTTTCGCCTTTTTCAGTGCATCATTCATATGTGATGTGGGTGTTCCTTTGAATTGGAACTGACTACTCCTGTGCCAGCAAAGAAAGGCACATGTTCTGCAGCTTCTTGCTACTGTACCTAGTTACTATTATTATTAGAGTCATCAAATTTTCATTGATTCTCTTGCACCAAAGAATGCAGCATTTGGATATTGTATGCAAAAGTTAGGAAGAGTTAAAGTTTTTTCTGGTAGAAGTTCTGAAATTGTTTCTTCCACATACGGACATATTGATTGTAGTCAGATGTACATTACAGTACTTAGAGAGTGATGATGGTGGTTTTGGATCAGTGGCACGTTAGAGGTGTCTACCTTAACCCCTAAATTCCCATTGTCCCCTCTGGGGACAAATCAGATTTGGGGCAGGTTCTTGTGATCTCAATTTTTGGTGAGTTGTTTTGAAACTTTCCTGTAAAATAGAAAAAACTGATTATCTACATGGGAATATAATTTGTATTTCAATTGGTGCTCGGGAGCAAAAGTTATATCACAAAAAGCCTGAAACTGAACTCAAAGTAGGCAACACAAAAAAAATTGCAAAAAATCAAAATAAATTTTAAATTTTTTTCCCCTGAAATGTTTTATTCTTGTCTACATGTGAAGCTTTGATTCGTTCTATTTGGACTAATAATGAGAAAGTTATAGACAATTTTGTTTTTTGGGCAATTTTAGCATCTTCTTGAAAAAATAACTTATAGGGTTCATTTCATAATGCAATTTTCACAATTTTTTACAATTTTTTTTACAATGTTGTATTTGATTGCTAAAACAATCTCACCATTGGGATTATTGTCTTTCAATCCCATCTTGGAGTTATTAACAATTTAGTTTTTTTTTTCAATCTTGAACCTACTTCTACTTAGCATTTTTTTAAAGAATGAAAATCAAGTGTGTTTTTTAAAAATTTTTTTCCCTAAACTTTCAACTCAATTCTTTAATATAAAAAATTTTAGATTCAAAGTCAGTAGTGCAAAAAAAATTCACAATTGGCGGTCAAAGTCATTTGAAATTGCATGCCAATGTTCAAAAAAACTTTTTTTTTCAACTTTGAATGCTAATATCTTCTAATCTATACGATCAAACTTCGTGAAATTTTTACCATGTGAGAAAAGACAAGTAAAGTACAAGATCCTATGGTTAGATTCTAAAAAAATGATTTTTTTTGGTATTCTTGGATGAACGCAGCAAAAACAACAATTTTGAGTGGTTTTTGATAGAAAAATGGCCTTGGGAATTTAGGGGTTAAAAAGAAACTTGGATCTCATCACTCACTCACACATGTCATAAGCCAATCTTGAGAGAAACACAACTTATGGTAGAATCACCCACTATTGACCACTTAAGCGATTTGCACATATTCTGAAGTAGTAGAAAGCAATATAAATTTCTTGACATTTAGGAAGATTGTAATCATGGGGATTGCCAAAAAATTTGTGATTTTATTCTTTGAATTCAAATTCATATAAATTTTGGAAGTGGACATGTGGTCCAAACTTATAGTCAATATGTAGAAGTTTTCCAATTATGATCATTCAAGAACTTCTTTCTACTCACTATTTTGGAACATGTGTCATGCCTTGATTAGTCTTAACTTTGAAAAAGATAAAAGACACATTCAAAGCTTTAGATGAACATTTATTCCATCCTTGGTTGGAAATAGTACACCCTACAAGTTGGAGATGGGTTTGTAGTTGACAATAGATACCACATTTAACTACTTTTAGACTTTTAAAAGTCCAGAATTAATAATAGTGACCACAAGGAAAAAAAATGTTCATTAGGAGATAAGCCTAAATATTGGGAGATTAGTACAAAACATTCGGAGATCTATACAAACGTCAGGAGATCTATACAATCAATGGAAGATCTCCCGATGTTTTTTTTCAAGAGATTTATTGATGTATAGTCCATAATTCATTGAATATTCCAAAAGTAGTTAAATGTGGCATATGAGTGATTCTACCATACATTTGTATTTTTATCACCAATGTTTGAATTTATATTTGGACTTTGAAACTACATATTCCTCTGGTGTGTGTGTGTCAAAAAATTAAAAAATGATCATTTCATAATAAAGAATAGATTTTTCCATTTATCCCCTCCCAAAAAATTATCTTCCCATAGAATGCTCATTGAATTACTCTCATAAGTAATGCCACAAACAAAAGGAGAAAAATCCACAATACTACTAGTGAGGATGCAAAACTAGTATCACCTACAAAATTAATGTTCACAATGTGAACTTCAAATAATTATTTGTCTTAGTGCAAAAATGAAATTGTATTTAGATGCAACTTCCACTAACTTGCCTTTCAAAGAAAATCTACCAAAAATTATTTTTGGAAGCTAGCAAAATAAGGGATGATCTGAGGATAACTAATGGTTTCAGATTGTGCAAACCGATTAAGATGTGAATGCAAGAACTACATTCCTTCCTTTCAAAGGGTGGAACCAATCATACAATATCAAAATCATATTTGTGATTGATAATAATATTTAGTGCATTGGGAGAAAGAGTGCTAATCACCATGATAGAATCAAGGTAATTAGTAATGTTGGTAGAATTTGGCACTTGTTGATCTAGAGTTCAAATGCCTCGTAGTTAATCCTTCATCGCTGTAGGGATTAATTCCATCCACGTAGAATTTAAAGAAGTGATGTATAGTTCACAAATGGTGTCAATACTCAAAAGATGAACCACTAGTGAGTGATAATTTAACCACCCACACATGGGCCTTATAGTTCAACTTGGGAGAAAATATTGGAATTTTTTATTTACCACCCATGATAAAATTTGGATATTTTAAATTAAATGCCCCAAATTAGCTAGGACAAGTAAAAATAGAGGACAATTTTTACATTTACCTTTGGCTAGGGCAATATTAAGGGGGTCAGTCTTCCCTAGCAACCCCCTTTTTTTTGCACCTAGGGGCCAAATTCAATTGTACCATTTCAAAATAAATGTCTACTATTCATGAAATAAAAACAATCTTTTTTTGCTAGAAATTTTCCATTTCTAATAAAAATGTGGATGAAGACACCAAATTTAGATGAAAGAGTGCATGAATATGATTGAATAAGTGTTTTTTTGGTCAAAAAAGATGGATAATATAGAAATACAATGCTGTACCAAATTGTAACAGATTGCCATCCTGGCACTTTCTCAGTGCAACTACCAAGAGACACAGTTTACAGGCAAAAAAATCTGGCCTCGAAATGTGTCTACTTTATACAGATATTGAAGTACAAAAAAATTCACAGAAGGATTGGTTGCTTCTCTGAACAGAAGAGTCATATTTACAGTAATTGCTCTCCAACAATGCGTCCTTGGAGGTTCACTTGACAAAACGTGAAAATGTCTTCAACAATTTGGAAGCGCGATCTTGTCTTCCACAGAATGCAATCCACCTGGTCTCGATACCGCAGGATCTTCCCCCTTTGCCACCGTATCCAGGAAATTAGTACCAATTCAAATGTATCCGTTGTTGAAAATCAGACTGAAAGAGGATCAGCCTAATGCTTGAACAATGGGTCAAGAATCTTAAACGCCTGAGGATCTGACGTGTGCGCTATAATCATTCCAGGCATTTAGCTTAAGAGGCTCAATGTCTTCAGCTTCTTAATCAGTCAGAAGCTGAACTTGTTCGTACGAAGTTCAAATTGGTCAGGCAGCTATTCTCCAGCGAATAATTTGCTTTGCCACTTGAATCATGTCCATCTCTGAGTCGCCCCTTGCCAGATGGATCCTGAAGCCCACAATAAAGTCCTCAACGTCAGATTTTCAAGTAACTCTTTACACGAAAATAGACCTTAATACAAATTGAAAAGCAGTAACACTTGGCAAACGATGAATACAATTTACAATTAGAGGTAGAAAATTACTTGGAGAAATTCTAGCATCTGCTGCTCGATTGTACCACTCATGGCAAGCGTCTCGACAAGAACGGGGCGAATAGCACCCATCCGATGGGCTCTACTCACAACCTGCTCTTCCACGCTGTAACAAAACGAGTAGACATACAATCAGCACATAATCGATTCGTACTTGTGCATACCTTGGTATAGTAGGATGGACACGTCAGAACAACTGTCATAAACAACACCGGTTAATTTTAAGGAGATTAATAGGAATCTGAGATAAACTTCACCACCCACAAACTTTAGGGACTGCTGAAACTTGCAGCGGTATAAATATTGAGACCCTTCTCCCTTACGAGAGGCTCAAATCACGCTAATATTCATGTGAATTTGACTACAGTAGATAAAAAATTCCTCACCTGCCATCCCAGATGGGTTCCATCAGGTAGACGTGAGTTACAAAGCTCAAATCCAAACCAAGAGAAGCACTTGCGTCCATCACCAACACTGTACATCCACGGTCGTTTTGGAAAGTGACCAGCGATTTCATCTGCATCATAGCACGAACACGGTTCACAAACATACAATTTTGTGACACGAACCCCTTCTCTGTTTTAAAGATGAGGAAGGGTCAAGAGATGACAGATTATTACACTACAATGCTCTCGTCGTCAACGACGGCTTTCCATCCACAATCTGCCTTGAAGAACTGAATGTATGAGAGAGAGGAAGACGTTAATCTCCTGATTCCCGGAGGCACGGACTGACAACAGGGTAACCGGCAAATTCTGACAAACGTACAACATGAAAAGGAATTACAGCTGATTCGAAATTTCAGAAACACAAAGAAATGTTCCTGAGCTGATCTGGCTCCAACGTACCCTATTCGTTGAATGCATCGGGCTGTACATACCAACATGCTGAATCCCAGCTCCTTTCAACTGCATAAGTATCAACAATCAGGTAACACATCTACAAGAAGCCATGTACAAGAGATAGTAAGTCACTCTAGAACGGCACGTTAATCATCATCTCACTGGAGCAGAAAAAAAATAAACATTTTTCAAATATCTATCGATAATACTCGGCCTACGCAACAACTGACAAGAATTGGCATCACCAACTGGTAATAAAGACTCAGAAAGGGAATCTTCAAGATGCCCAACCTGTTCCTCTATCACATTTATGTGTTCCAGAAACTGAGAGAAGACAATCGCCTTGTATGGTAGTGAACATGAAATGTTATGCGAATAGGTCTGCCACGTTGTAGACAAGTACCCATCAACTTTGGCCTCGGACAACGCGCCTGACGAATATTGCTGCATCAGATTGTTATCCTGAATAACTTTCAGTTGGTTCACCAAATAAGCAACCTTACTACTGGAAGTAGCGTGCCAATCAGGGTCCCAATCGTCCTGTCACACACAACCAAACCTAAGCAATCGATGAAGACGAAGGTTCAAGTATTTGACGCATCAAACAAAGCAAGCGTATCATGCTTTCTGTAGATTCAACTGATGCGCATTGGATTTCATATTTGTAGCCTTGAAATGAAAATGAGATGTCTTATTGTTACCTGAGCGTATGATGGTTGCAACTCAATAAGGTCCTGCGGCACCGGCCACTTTGGTGTTGGGTTTTCAGGGCGGGCCAACTCAGCAGGACTTTGCATCTTATACGGATGACCACAGGCAGACATTGTGCACTTCTCACAATCCATAGCTACACATGACAAGCAGAGCAAGTGGCAGCACGGTGTAATGATGGGTAACCTGCACCACATCCGGCATCTGCAAACGGAAAAAACAAGAAACCCATCAAGCACTGATAGCAGTGTCTATACAGGAGGATGTAATTGTCACCATGTCAACATGCTGAGGTCATAGGCTGAGGCTTCACCCACCTATCACAATTGTCTCCATAAATCAGAGCGTTCTTAATCTTGAAAAACAATTCTGATGCACGGGTCAAACCATAATCCGACACGAGAAGGTCCATTGTCTCATGAACGTCTTCACCGGACATGCCAACCTTGATATGACCTGCTACACAACACGACAATCGTGTATTCCGCAAAGTCGTGCTTCTGAATTTCCACTGCTTGGGGTTGAGAAGAGACTCTACATGAGACGGATCCCTCCAATCCGCGAGCAGAATGTTCCTCTGAACTGTCACTACCAGTTCATTATAAGTGGCAGCATGTGCCTCTGTGAAATTTAGAAGTGTAACCTTCCGAATGCAAGGTGGAATTGTGCACAGATCTGCCTTCCTTGAACTGATCATTGTCCTATGAAGCAGCTGCACGAGGCGGGAGCGTCCCTCCTCACAACCCGCCTCAAATGGTCGCAAAATAGCATTGTCCCACAGCTTCTGTTGCTTGCTGTAAAGACCTTCGTGCAGGAATTCCAACATAGGTCGAAGATACGCAGCTTGGCTGCTGGGAGTATTAGGGGTTGGCGTCCCAGTTAAAATCCAACGACGTGTCGCATGCAAGGATATCGCCATTTGTAATTTATTGGTCAGGCTAAGACTTGCTCCCAATGTGTGACCTTCATCCAACATAATACGCAGCCAATGAATGCGCATAAGCACAGAGTTCTCCCGAATGCTCCACTCACTGCTGAGCCGGTGAAAGGTAGTTATTACAATATCATAGTCCCAAGCCAAGATATGTGCAGGAGCTGGTTTCTTATGATCTGTCCAAACATAAACACGCAGCTGGCCTGGAGTGGTATGTTTTGCAATTTGGTACCTCCAATGCTCCACCAAGCTCTGTGTAACCACAATCAACGTTGCTCTTGACAGGTACATACGAGTTGCATCATCCCTGGGCTTACGTGCAGCTTCCCTTAATGCAACAGTATCGAAGACCAAACCATCGAGACCTTTCGGATAAAACCATTTAACAGCTCCCTTTTTGGGTTTCTTATTTACAAGGCCAAAAAGCGTAAAGAGCGTGTTGCAACAGCTGTTCTCGGCCATGAACGCCTCCCCTCTGGCTTCTCGAGGGACAGCCAAACCTACTGTGGCCAACTTGGCTAGATGGTCACTCTTAAGATTTGCCAGCCACATGACAGGTCGCCTAGCACCTTCAGCATACAAGTGCGCATTTTCTTTCAACACGTTTGCAAAGAACGCCACGTTTTGTGTCTGTCCTGGATTAGTTCCATGCTTGTAAAAACCTGCCAAGCTCTTCACACTTGTATCGGGGTCGGCTTCTTGAGGTACTGAGCACTTTTGATACAAGGAATCCGGATTCAAGTTACAAAACCAAGCGACGTCATCCTTCGGAGTGATAGCTCCAGAAGGTAACTTTCGCCACTTGAAGCATGCATCACACTGAGCCCAGTTCTCTTCTTCATAAATCCAATTTGTAGCCGGTTCTTTACTCCTGACGCATTTCTCACCGACAGCATCAGATAATGAACCGCTCGATGTTGAAGCAGATGGAGTGGTGACCGCTTCTGCTGCAATCGGTGGTCCCAATGCAGAACCAATTCCTGAAGAAATCTTTGGATCCCACGATTGCTTCCCCTTTCGAGTCCTCTTCGCATCCGCGATGATGTCAACCAGAAAGTGATTCTCCGAAGCCATTTCAAAACTTTCACCAAGCTTACGCTTAACCCTAATTGAACACCTCGTCGATTTAGGGTTTGATTTGGCAGGTAACGACCTAAATTGTATTCGTGATAACCTCGTCGACCGCGAGGCAGCAAGTAAAGAATCCTGCGTCATACTTTCAATAGCCAAGCCTGGTTCGTTCCTCTGTCTGCATTCACCTTCGGGGATAGGTAAGGACGATGGGGTCGCTGGATTATTAGCAGACATATCTGGGGTTGTTACTTTGTCGGACTCCCAGGAATACTCTTGATTTCTGCGAGCTTTCAATAACATTGACCGCTTCAAAGCTGAACCACCCATAAGTGAGGAACTTAAATTTACTTCATAGTATCCCATTTTTTCACCCGGTCCTCGAGGAACCCAACATACTTCAGTATTCGATGGAGCATCAGCACTCGCACCTTGTGTCTTTAAGATGAGAGATAGGGCGGTGACAGTTTTTCCCAACCCAGGCTCATCACAAAACAGTCCTCCGAGAAAGTCTTGAACCTCTACAGGTGTTTCCGGAGATAATTCACCTGAAACAGCATCAAAGAAGAACGGAAACCCATCTTCTGTCTCCAGTTTTTTGTAAAGTGGATGCGCCAATACCTACAAGCAACCAGATGTTCATACAAATGATGACAGTCACATGAAATCAAAGCGAACTCATCATTACCGACATCAAATTTTTTCCGTCAAAATCTGAAGGACCACTCCTACAAGAGTAAAACTCTCTTTATCGTGCAGTCAAAGAGATCACATCAGAACGCCCTAAGAAACTTGTACAGCTGAGCTGCACCAATCTCTGCCAGACAATCTCTCATGCGCTTCAAACAGATATACCGATATCACAAAGCTAGCAAACCGACCGCCAACTAGCAACTCTCATCAAACTTCGACTGTGCTGACTTGCTACGGGTAAAGGTGATGCAAAAGATTCTCAAGGGAATCACGAAGTTCAGGTTAATAAGTGTAGTCTCTCAACTCACAAGAAATCAAATTTTTATGCCACAGGTCTAACTCATTACCCCTGGTCTGTTTTCCCGTTGCAGCATCCAGCGTACTGCAGCTTGTTGGTGTGGGAAAAGTCGTAGATGCATGCAAGGCATAATTGACACTGCCATCAAACGTGTATACCGACAAACTGCTGCCACGTTATGAAGATCCTTAGGAAGCAGACGACTGAAGGTTGACGTGATAATCTCATCAGGGACATCCCAAATGCCCGTTTGACCATCCTTCACGTCTTCGTCCCGAAGAAGCTTTAGACCTTCAGGTCTGTCCTCGCTTTTGTAGGTGGGCAGTGATTTAAACAGCAAATGAAGGTCAAAGCGCGCCCTCATTGACTCAGACATCGCTTGATGCACTTTGCAACCGAGCACATGGCACCCGCCTTGTTCCCAGACGTTGTCTGACATGATAATTTCTTCGCCAGACTTTAGCTTCATGAGAAACATCCTCCGCTTCTCCCAATCACAACTGCATGCATCGAAGGAATTCATTCAGAGTTCACCAACTTCGGATAACCTCCAGATTGACAGCATAGACTTACAAAATGCGGTAGAGTCGTGGTATTTTAATAGCTAAGGTCGCTTCGTCTGATATAAAGCCAGACGATTGAAGGTCTAAAAACATTGTGCATAGATAATAAATAAATGCTACCATACAACATCTCTTCTATATCAGCGAGACGGTTCCAAAAATTTGTGTTTGCCAGCAATCCTGTATTGTATTCAAGATACAATAACCCTGAAGCGGTTAACTAATTCAATTTTGTCAATTCAGTACCCAAAGCATGGATTGTCTATCCGTCCTTGGTTCTTGTGCTACATGATAGTGAAGGTTTCCAGATGTATTTCGGACTATTCTATGATCAATAAATTATAAGTACGTCCAGCTAAAGAACCACAGATCTTTTACCTCAAAAGATGACATTCAAAATAATATTTGAGGATTAATTCATTAAGACTGAAAAAACATATAATTTTTATTCTATTAACAAAAACATTGCCACAAATTTAAATAAAATATTTTCGATATAAGAGACGATTTAATCAAATTTTAAGGGAATTTCAAATTATTACTTTTAGGTTCACTTTAAAATACTGGTGTAAACATGCAGATGTAACCTAAGATACAAACTCTACGATTATTGTTCACAAATCAATAATAAATTATACCTCACGGGTCCAAATTACCAATTATCAGATCAATGAATGACTCAGGGTTTTAAAAGTTCTTCTTTGATATCCTCCAAACAAGACTCGACACTCAATGATCACTGACCTCAAGTGCGATAAAGCAGCAGCAGCAGCGGCACCAGACTTCCAAAAACCAGTTCCCATCCAAGCAGAAGGAGGCAGATACAGGTCCAGCATTGCAAGCACTCGAATCTCATCAGCCTTGCGCGCAACAGTGAGGATGCGCCCCTGCACTCTAGCGTTGTTTTTAGTACTTAGCCATTGCATCTGATGCAAGAAACCTTCCCTGCTCCCATTCCCACTCGCACGTTTTCGCTTGCCGCCACTTCCTACTCCTGCTGCAGCACTTGGCATAACTTCTGCAGGCACCTCATCAAAAACGAGCTTACTGTCTCTCAAATTTTCACCACAAGTAATTTGCGGCGAATACGAAACCACACTGCCCTTGGCAATTTCTCTCCCCGATTCCAAATTGTGACCTCTCTCTTCGTCAACCAGCACATCTTCAGCTACCAGTGGCCGCAGGTACAATCCCGACTCTCCCACGCGAACGTGCACGTCCAAGCCCCTTCCTTGCAGGCTGCATTCCGCCCCGACCAACTGATCCAAATCCGAACTATCCTCGTCACCACGTCTCCCAAACCCTGCCAATTCCCCCCGCAAGTCATCACGCCTCACTTTCACCACCACAACCGCGAAGCCGCACAGTCGATACATCCGACTCCGCAGAACGTCCTCCGACTCAGCTCGGGCCATCGCTCCAGAAAAAACAAACCCACCGGACACAGACACCTGCCGCTACGATTGCTCCTTCCTCGCTGATTTCACGAAACGGCAAGCGTCATCTCGACGACTCACAATCAACCACAGTGGCCTTCATCATCCCCTGTCAATCCCAGCCTCCGACGCAATGCGCCACGGGGGTGATCCTCCTCACAAACCATCGCTCCCTAATCGCTCCCAAGCCTCACACAATCTATTAAAATCCAAAAACAAAATTTTGCCAGCAACAGCATCGCGAAATTTAACAATTCACGGACAATATATATACACAACCAAATTCTGACGAAGCTAAACCCCTCGCCGAACGCAGAAGCAGGAGCGCCACAGCTCGTTGCGCTTTGCAGTTGGTCCTTAGGGTTCCGCGTCACGAAGAGCGTCGGTAACTGTCTACGGCCATCCAAAACCATACGTACATACCCCTATATACATGATAAAAATAGAAATACGTATCCAATATAAAGTAAAAATACCAAGTATCGTACTCCAAGCGTTGGTGTCTCTCTACAGATAATGAACTGCATCCCGTACATACGATAGTACACATACGATATCCATATGATGCTTCAGTATTAATATAACATACGGATACGCAAACTAAGGTGTCCTGTAAAAATCAAATGAACAGGCTGGGTACATTTCAGCAAGTGAAAATGTAAAATCTACCGTTGGAAAATCTAGCTCTTATTGGACAAATGCCGACCTATCAAAGCCCTGCCTGCCTCGCTGCATCGGGGGTGACGCACTGAATTATTGTCTAAGTTGTCTCTTCCTATAATTTAGGTTCTCAGTTCTTTCTTTATTCCACTTGGTGTTCATACAGTGGGGCCCACTCACGGAGAAGAAATAATATTGTAGGGAACTTAAAGCTGTTGGAGTCAGTTCAAAGTGTTTGAAAAGACATGGAGTGTTTGATTGAATTAAATTAAAAAAATTCCAAGTTTGGATTGAAATCGTTGTTCAAATGTTTGACTTTGCACAAATAGTATATATATTTGAAGTGCAAAGACTTCTTATATACATTGTTAAGATACCAGAAGTCAGGATCATTTTCTTCAATTTGAGGAGAGAGGTAACTTGATTGTTTGTGACTATGACTTTGAGTTGTTGACATTCAAAAAAGCGCACAATGGAGAAAGAAGAATAAAATCCGAAGAAATTGTTATGTGTTGAATGTAGGCTAATTAAAGAAGGCTTGGAAAGAAAAAAAAAAGGAAATTGTCATGTGTTGAATGTAGGTCAATTTAAAAGGGTTAACATAAAGAGGGGTTTCAAAACTATCATCTAATAAAATATAGTGAAAGCAATTTCGTACCCCTGTTTTATTTATTTATTTTTAACAAATGGAAGAAACACGTACCCCTATTTCACTTGTCCAGCTGGGCAAAATTAATTTTGGACTTGGACACGCTGTGCTGATCTCCATCCCCTCTTCAGGCGGGGGTGACCGTGAGATACCAATTAGTGTAGTTCGGTAAGAATTACTGTGGGTCCCAGAAGCAGTCTAGTTCTGCTTTGCAGCAGAAAGCCCCCCACGCCTGCGACGTTTGTTCAGCTTAGCAGCTCGTCATCTCCGTCGTCCTCCGTCGTCCCTTGGTGCGCTCTGCCAATCTTTTTCTGCAATCTCTGCAATCTCCTCAGTCTGTGCACTGCTGCGGTGGTTGCGATCACCTATTGCTGATCGCTAAGCTTCACATTGATCGAGGATCTCAGTGAAGTTCCTCTCTCTCTAACCCTACGAGAACCGTCCAACGCGCTCTCGTTTTGCGAAAATGCCGAAGGCGCTCCTCATCGCTCGCAGCTGTTGCTACGGAGTGTAGAGTTCCGATTAGGCTGCTGCGAGGACACGGACTGTCATGCTTGAATCATTTTATTATTCTCTCAGGTATGTGTGCGCGTTATCTTGGCCTGTGGTTGCTTGCTTGTAGCTGTTGTGATGGAATGTAGATTCGTGATTAGAATGCTCTGATGCTGCAAGGACACGGACTGTTATGCTTAAGTCATTTTTTTTCTCTCAGGTATGTGTGCGCGCATTCTCTATTGTATTGTTTGGACTTTGGAGTCGTTGTTATGAAGTTTAGATTTGTGATTAGGATGCTCGTGCTGCTGTGAGGACAGGGGACTGCCGTGCTTGAATCTCATTTTTGTCCCTCTCAAGTATGTGTGCGCGCATTCGGTGGTGTAGAGGTTCTTGTTGAGGTTTGGTTTTTGTCCGTGCTTGTGATAGTGAGGTTGAGGACATTGTAGGAGTTCATTAGGGGAATGAGAGTATTTTTAACTTGTGGTCGCGATGTTTGATATTGTCATTGGTGTCAACGCTTTGGAGAAGGTCCCCCGGTAGTTGCAGAGTATTTCTGCTTTAGGTGCGGAAGCTCCACCGGAGACGGGTGAAACGATGTGCGCGTCATGTGACTTTTTATTAGTTTCCGCCATTTGTTTCTGTCATTTGAGCAGTAACGATTTGGCTATGAGAGGATTACCAATAATGCATTGCGATTTGGTTTAGGATTTTTAGCACTCGTAGTGATTGCTTCTAGATCTTGTTCATAGCGAAACCGAGTCTGTTGACTGTCGAAAGCTTTCGATGATTACTAAAGTGTGCTCGGCCTGTATTGTACCTTCCTTTACAATGGCGTGGTTGCGTGATCTTGGTAGTTTTCTGCATAGCCGATCTTGAACTTATTTTCTGTCTTGATCTTGGCGGTATTCTGCATCAATACATTTTTGAATTGCTGTGTCGAGGGACACTTGTTCTGGCTATTAACGTTTATGGAGCTGAGTGAAACACAGCAGACACCTCTTTATTTCAGCTTTTGTGTATACTTAGAATTGGAGCTGCATTCGATGTTGATGTGGCAGCTTGTTTGCATTGTTCTTCCTAGCTTTGGATTCTGAATCTCAAACTCTTTGACGAGTAGGAGGAGTTTGCGGTAGTAAACGGTATGGCATACTCAGCAGCACCTGAATCCGGAAGAGATTATGGTGGAGCGAACGGTTTTCGGCCTCCGGATGGATACTTCGATGACGGGAATGGGGACCTCCGCAAAAAAAATAGATCAATGGAGCATGCTGCAAACGTTGATAGCCCTAATGAGGTTCCCAGTTTTGCAAACTCCTCTTTTAGTAAAAGCAGAATCATATGACATATTTGCAGGCGCTGATTGTAGGGTTTTTATCCGTTTTTGTTAATGTAATTTGATACTCGAATGGCCATAATGAAAAGCTCTATCATTTTCCACAAAAACAGTTCGCTTGTGCAAGAATTGGTGAATTTTTATTTAAAAAAAATTTCATTCGTTCAATTCACGAGATGTGGATTGCTGTGGCTTGTTTCAGGTTAAGGAACTCGTGGACATCATAGAAGCAGCAGAGAACACAATTCGCTCTCAGGTCTTGGTCACTTTGGTTCTCTTTGATCTTGCAGGTCAATGCAACGTTTATTAAGCAGCATGGATTAGGTCTTGAACTCAGTAAGATTATTGTATGTAAGAAAGTATCAAATCTGCTCGTTTCATACATGGTATGGAACGTCTAGCACTTTAGTACAGTTGTTACTCTCAAAAGATGGAATAGCCAGCGAGTTGAATGGTAATATGGATGGTTTGATATTGATTTCCTGTCGTTCTAATGAAATCTGCAGGTGGAAGAAACGGAACAGTTACGAATTGCTTTGCGAGCAGCTGAGTTAGAGCTTCAGACCTCTGTAAGTCGGTTTCTGACCGTTTAGCTGCCGTGGTCATGAAGTTGGGGATGTCAATCTCAGGATACTCGATCTTATTATTTGAGTCTTGATGGTGACAGTTCTCTTCCCAGACAAGGATACCTCATGAATTACGCAAGAACACCGTTTTATGCATGGCAGTGCTGGTTGCTAGACTTATTTGTCAATATGCTCTCCTTGCAAGAATGGTTTAGGTTGACGTCATTACGTTAATTCTCACAGAAAATCGATCAACAAAAGCAAGGCGTACACGAGGGGAACAGTTCCTCCCAACCCTTTCATGCACGCAATCAAAGCTCTCAGAGACAGTCAGGATTGGTGCAGCCATATGATTATCAAAACGGGTCAGCTCAGCTCAATGGGCACAGTAACGGTGGTCGTTATGGAGGATTGAAAAATAGTCAAAGTTTTAGCAAATCAAATGGAGCACTTGCTGCTGACAATGGGCGCTCCGTCTCCCCTCTTTCGTACGTGATCTGCCTTGAAACATTTATTCACTTTGTAAATTATGCTTGATTCTGGATTAAGTTGAAGACGAGTATCCTTTTCTACATGCACAGACGGAGGAGATATTCTTTGGCAGACCTTCCAGCAGAGTTACAAGATTCCAACAATCATGGTGGCTATCAACGGTCACAGGTGCTCATGTTTATACTGAAGCTCTTTATTCTCGGAAAGAGCTGGAAGAGTACATTGCGATATTGATGCACATACAGTACTTGTTTGCTGAGCTTGAGTACAATTATATCATCGTTTGAAGTAGTAAAGAAAGTAGTGTTCATCTTTGACAGCGGTAGTCTGATAAGTTGCACGCCACTACAGGACTCGTACGCTATAGGAAGAAGAGATTTTTAGTATTTTAATGCTGGGATTGCCACGGCAATATGAAACAGAGATTGTTAAAATTCTGAAAGGGATACACTTGCCTCCTGTTTAATACACAGGAATTGGTGGTGAGGCCATCAGAGGAGGAAGGGAATCGAGGTGTCTTAAAAGGTCGTCTTGTGGAAGCTTCAGTGAAGGTTCTCTTGCTCCCGTAAACGTTTCCCCTCAATTATTATTTATGATTGTCTTCTCCTCACGTTGATAAAGGAACTTTCTTTCAGTTGTGAGCGTTCATTCCGGCAACCTTAAGTTGTTTGTTGTAAGTGCTGCAAAGATAGGGTTGATGACTTGACTGTTTGATGATCGCTCTGCTCAAGTGCCTATCTCTTACCTGACTGCTTCTCTGTCATGTAAGCGCTCAAGTAGGTGCTTCTTGGTCAAGGGAAAGCATGTGGTCCTCGGGAAATTATCTTGCCTTTTCTGCTTAACCTAAACATGCTCTGCTCACGTGGAATCTTGTTGGTTTTCGAAATGAAAAATCAGTAATTTTGTGGTGACCTAATGTGGTGTTTCATTGCTATGACTAACAGGAATCTCAACTTGTTAGCGAAAAGAGAATACTTGAGCGGCGAGTTGCGGAGCTGCGTCTGGTAAGCACTCCAGTAATTTCTTTATTTCATTTCTGTATCTGGGTTTTATTTGGCTGCTGATAGACTGTCCTCATTTGTAACACAGGCCTATGATCAGCAGCAGCAGAGCCTGGTCGATGCTGCTTCAAAGGCCTTATCGTATCGACAAAATGTACTTGAAGAAAATATTCGGCTGACTTATGCACTTCAGGTTCCATCCTCTTGCATCACCTTATGGTCGTTTCTTGGTTCCATCCTGCAAAGGCTTGTCCCATGGAATATTCTAGTTTCCAAGAGGTATTTGCTTATTACTGAAGACTATGAATGCTCCAGGTTGCAGAGCAAGAGAGGACAACTTATGTGCAAAACCTGATGCCTCTTTTGGCTGAGTTTGACTTGCAACCTCCTGTTTCGGATGCGCATTCAATGGTTAGCCACATCAAGGTTCGTCAGTAAGATCAGTTGTTATGTCTACTTCTTTATATGTGCTATTTATTAGGCTGCAAGGAGAAGCTTTTGCTAGACTTTGTTGCTCTTCTGATGTGGCTTTCTTTCTTGATGTCGTTTTGTCTTTGTCTCACAGATTCTTGTGCAAAAGTTGCGGTCAGAGCTGGAGCTTTATGAGGTACTTCAGATGGTGTAGAGGTGTTAATGTTTTATGAAGATACTTGCCATGTTTTCTGCATTCAGACCTAAGTTTTTCTCATATATCTCACTTTCTACTGCTTGCGTGGGGTATCTGCTTCATTTGATGAAGAGCAAAATGAAAGACCCACAGTTTTATCAGCAATCATATCAACCTCCGTACCAACCAAATCAGTCATATAATCCTCCTCCGCAGTCTCCTACATTTCATCAGGTATGTTTGTGAGGGCTGTGTTTTTTCCTTTTTTCGCCCCATTGCGTTTTGCTTTGCTCAAAGCCGCTACTTTGTTGAGCTCTTTGGCTACTTGTCTCTGGCTGTAAATAATCTGTTCTCAAGACTTCTAAGACTCAGTACTATTGTGATATCAACGTTCTTTGTTTAGCTGAAACTGTCCCTACAGAAGTACGACATATGAATTATTCACTTCGAAGATGCAGTGGTTTACCGTGTTGGGAATGAGACTATCCTATTGTCTAAAACCTAAGATGGTGAACTGGTTGAACAGAGCAATGGTCTAGAGATTGTGCCGTCTTACTCTCAAAGACCAGCTTCTCCAGTCCAACAGCTGCGAACAGGAAGACCTGGTTGGGACTCCGGCGTTTCATCTCCGCATTATGGTGGATTGCGAGATCCTGAAGCGCACCATCCCGGCTCCAATGAGCAGGAGTAAGTTTTCTATATAACTTGTGCACTACCAAAGCTTCGCATTTCATGTATCGTCAGTTGCATGTACCTTGTCAATCTTTCTCCATTTCAGGTTTTCCCTGTTATTCTGTGCCTGGGGAAGTGAATACCATGACGGAGTTGACCTCAGATCGATATCTGTGGGCGATGTGGGTGCAAATAGGACTTCTGCAGATGCAGGGGCGATTGTGCCTCATGATTCAGTCAATTCGAGGACAAATGAAGGTCTTGATGATTCGGAGGGAGATGACCTTTCTTACAATGGAACAAATACGCGTGGGGATCCATCGCTTGGCAGACCTGATTTTAATCGGCCTGCATCTCCGCCGCTGCCTTCCTTACCTGAAGAACCGAATTCTCCCAGTTTTGAAGGTACTAATTAGTATTTAGCTTTCGACAAATAGAAACTTCTAAGATGCTGCTGTCTGCGACGTGTGTGACTCGTCAAAATCTTGCCAGGGACAAGTTAAGGCAGTAGAAAGACTCGACGAATACGAGTAGGAATCAGAGATCCCTTCCTTTGATTGTCGTGAACATTGTTGCAGATATATATGAGGGGAGGATTTGTTAAAACTTGAGAGGTTGCATGCGCAGATAGTGATCCACTTCCCGGCATTGTTGGCCTTCGCATTGTGGGAGACGCAGTCTTGGGTGGTCGACTCACAGCATGTGGGCACTCCATCAACGGCACATCTCTTTGTATTTTTCAGGTATGCCAGCCTGGTCAGTGTAGCTCGGCATTTTTAGATTTGTACCTAATGATAGCTTTGAATGCAGAAATTGTGATTAAAACTCTTTTCTTCTCTACTGTCTCATGCCTTTGTGGTTCACTTGGACGATCATGCAGTGGGTTAGGCATTATCAAGATGGAACTGCTGCTATGATTGAAGGTACGACTCCTATCTGTATTTCCATTGGACACCTGTGGCGTTTCGGGTTGATGTTTCTCTGGTATCGATATTTATTATGTTGTGGAGGGAATCACGAACCGTGTGTTTGACCGACTATTTCGGAAAAACCATGCACCGATTTTTGTTGTAATATTTTTTAACATTCAATTTTGGTCCTAGTTTAGTTCCGTCTTTCTTGCAGCAGTGTTATTCGGCGTTAGTATATGTTACTTGGAATTACATGAATGTCACTCGTCTTCCATTTGATATTCACAGGGGCGGCACAACCAGAGTACACTATTACTGCCGATGATTGTGATAGTATGGTTGCTATCGAATGTGTTCCCATGGATGAGCGTGGTCGCAGGGTAAGTGGGATTAGCCATTCCGAAATCCTATCAAAGTCACTGCTGATCAAGTTCCCGTTATTTACTGTCAATCTTATTTCTTCTAGCTTTTGAGTGAAACCTATCTCTAGGTTGATGTTGACATTTTCGAAGTGAACACCAAACAGTTGCTTCTGCTAAGTCGTTGAATTTTTCTCTGAATCTTTGTTTTTACTTTTTTGTCATCTACAGGGTGACTTAGTGACTGTGATGGCTAATGATGGCAATTGGATCAGTCGCGGTAAGCATATGTATTTTTGACATACGTGACCTCCTAATTAAAGCCTGACTTGTTTTTCCTCAACCGATTATATGGTGTTTTTTTCTCAAGAATTGATCATTTCCTATGGTGAGGAGATGCCAAATGACTAATGCCAGGTCTCCTTGAAATTCAGATCCGATGATGCAGGATCAAATCAACAACTACATGACAAATGGTCATGCCTCGTTTGAAGTGAATTTACTGGTTTGTTTTCCACGCACTTCCAATATTTTTCTTTCAGACCAACGTAAAGAATACTACTCGTTTCTTCTTCAGTTTTTAGTATAATTTATTTATAGAATATTTCCAGTCAGACAAGTATAGTACTGATTCTAGTTGTCCGACAGTCTCGGTTCTAGTTTAGGCTTCTTGGTTTTCTAACCTTATTTCTGTACAGATTCAAGAGGGGACATCTGAAGACGTCTCAGAGCCTGCAACACTGGTTTTGAGACGCTCGAATTTTGAACTTCGGAGGACCAATGGCCGAAAAGTGACCATCAATGAGAAATATACACCCGACGTTCTCGTACGTATCCCAGTGCCTCTTTTCTTTGGTCTGGTCTGTCCTTTGTATGGACCACTTTGTCAATCCAGGACATTGGAGTCGTACATTTATTCCAAGATTGAATAATACTTTTACTCTAGGACATATTACAACACTGAAATTCTGTTGGGAAATTGCAGATCAAGATACCGTGTGGAGAGTTACTCCAGTGTGCTATTAGTAGAGAGGATGGTGGCAAAGAGAACTACCTGGAGTTGCGTGATCCTGGGTGAGTCTTTTGACAGTAAACTTTGCTTCTTATGTAGAGATTTGAGTATGCTTTTAAGACTGTTTGAAGACTTTCGATCTTGTAAATGTAATATCCAATCGAATTAGTTTCCCTGTCTTGAAGAACATGGATATGTACTTTCCAGATATGCAATTCTATCTTGTATCATGAGTAAAGAATTAAATGTCCGAGGAGCTTGTGTTGACTGACAGAGATCAAAACTGTTTAATCTGGTTTGCAGAACGCGAGATATGGCAGTGCTTACGTTTCGAGCTTTTCATAAAGCTGTAAGTAACTCATGAAGATTCTCAGTGTTGATGTACATATTATCCAGGTGTTTTAGTTTTTTCGGGTTATTTTATCTGTAGTTTTTGTGTTCTTATTGTAATAAACCTTTGAATGGTTGTGCGTTATTGCAGGCCATGGACGACAAAAAGAAAAAACGAAACAAGTGGCTTAGACATTGACCTGTGATGATATTGGCAAACATTTAACCGTGTAAAGCGTTTTCTATGCTTTTCTTAGGGTAGTTTAGAGTGATACTACCGGTAGTCTATTCACTAGATATATGAGCTTTCTCAAAATAGATGCCGAACGTCGTCATTTTGCTTTCGCGTTGCTGATTGGCAGCCCTCAACCGTGGAGCATTCCTAACTTAACCCGGGCACAATTTTCCTAATCCTGACCGGACTGCATACAGTAACTGCAATTGATTGTACGACTGGTTGTTTGGAATCATGTATAATATCCTCAGCAACGGTCAATGGTATAAGGTAACCAAGTTGTGATGAATGATTCTCGTTGTACTTGTTCAATTCCTTATAATGATTGAATCTCATTTTACTTGTTCATTGTGATGATTGATTTTCGTTGTACTTGTTCATTATGATGAATGATTCTCGTTCTGCTTCTTCATTATGATGATTGATTCTCGTTATAATTGTTGATTATATGATTGACTGTCGTTGTACTTGTTGATTATATGATTGACTCTCATTGTACTTGTTGATTATATGGCTGACTCTCGTTGTACTTGTTTATTACAAAGCTCTTTTAGGACATTTATTTTAGTCAAAATGTTTCCTGAGATTAATTTGTTAAGTTTAAAATCAGTGTGGATTTGTTGTCATATTCAGATGTGTTTCAAGTTTATTTCAATTACTACAACACTATGGTAATTTCTCCTCACACTAATTTTAATTTAGATAGTATAATTAGTGTCAATAGTTGTATATTGGTATGTATAGGATACCCAACTTCTTCATGTATTCAATGTTTTTCTAAATACCAATATCAAAATTTAGTATGTTTCAATCCCTAATTGTTTGCAAAATTTTGAAGTTAAATATAAATTAACCAAGTTGCTATTTTTAGTAGTTTGTATTTTTGGAAAGTTCTTCATAAAGTCTAGTTCCAGTATCAAAAATCCAATCTTGTTAATAAATGATAGTAATTTTTCTATACAAGGTTTTGTGCAAGGGTACCCATTGCAATTTTGATTTCCCATAGTGTTGAGAGCCCTTGTAAATGAGCCTCAAATACACAAAGACTTGAAAAAATAATCACATTCAAAACTCATTTAAAAAAATTGTAGAGTAGATTTTGAGAAGCCATAAATTGATTGGGGTTATTCATGTTAGGCCCTTATACCTCATATTTTTTTGGTCACCAACTTTTTAGGTTTGACTTGTAAAAAGTGAATTGAAAATTTTTCATAGTTTTAATACCTTCATGGTCAAACGTTATAATCTTTCAACTTATAAGTGATATTGTTGTGTTTTTTCTTCCTATATGATCCCTAATAGGTCTAGTTTGAATTTGTATGGTTACAATTCAAAAAAAACTGATACAATTTATCAAAATGTTGGCTGTTTGTTCAATTTAGAGCAAATTTCTAGAGGCTCAAAACAAGCCTTGGGCATTTAGGGATTAATTCCTAAAGTCTCATTATTTTTACCAAGAATAAAATGGATTTCAAGTAGGTTTCTATAAGCTCAATTTTAGAAACACTTTTTGGAAATTTCTCATGAGATAGAAAATCTTATTAGCTTTTGGGGAATATAATTTTTATTTCATATGGTGCCCAAGAAAAAAACTTATATAAGAATAAGTTCCAAATGAAATGTGGTAGGCTAAATAAAATTACACAAAAATTGAAAGTTAATTAATTAATTAGTTATTGGTAGGTTGAATTTTTCTCTACATAGAAGGTTTTGCCTCATTCTGTTAATCTTGCAATTTGTATGATTAAAGTATTTGAAATTTTTTCTACATGTTTTCATACTAAGACTTCTACTATAAGATCCTATGGTAAGATTTGCAAAAAAATATCATATTAAAATTTTATATTCTTTGCACTAGAAATGACAATTTTGAGAGATTTTTAACCTCTCAAAAGACCTTGGAACTTTAGGGGTTAAATGTCTAATCTTCATGTTAATTGATTTTTAGATTATTTATTTCGTAATTAAATCAAATTCTTGTTATGAATGTGGGAAAATAATCTGAAAAAACAATGTATACTTAATCCCTAAAGAATGAAGTACTAGTGGAATGTTGGTCTTCATGAACCATTGAAGGAACCGTTGTGAGTACCAGCAATATTTGAAGGGACCTTGATGCACTGGTCCTAGTACAGGATTTTAGAGACTACAATAGGAACGCTATGTAGTATTCAAATGCCTTCATTCTTAAGAGTCCATAGCATTTGGGGGTGTAAAAAACATCATTGCTTTTGAAATGTTATAGGTCTAAATATCGTTGAGGTGTAGAAATCTCAAATAAAGTTTTTTTTAATATATGTATTTTAGATGATGTGAATCAAATTTAGGGTCATTTGGTTAAATAGATTGCAAAATTATAATGTTTTAATGTTAGAAAGGATGCTAAAATTTTCCTAGCAACACATTAGAGGTGAAATTTGAATTCTAAACTTACTCAAATGAGAAAACATTAAACCATAAAATGCTTCAAAACCACCATACAAACACATTGGAGAAAGAAAATATCATTTAAATGACTCACTATGTCTACATAATGACTTTGAAATGTCAAAAAGTAGCAAAATAAGTTGCAAAAAACCCATCTAAGGCTAAACATCTTTCTTCTAAAATGTCCCTCAAACTTTCATTACTTCTTTGATTGGTATGAAATTTTAACCACACAAACTAGAGTAGTATAAACAACTTTCCCCCAAAAAAGTTTATCAAAAACATTCATTGTATCAAGAAGAAACATGCTCTCAAAGATTACTACTTTCCAAAAGTTTCCAAAAGTTTCCAAATTTTGAACTTGTGTAAATTGAATAAAGAAAAAAGTAACCTAATAGCATTTTTGAAGTGTTGCCCAATTGACCCAAAAGAGTCTTTAGACTATCCCAAAATCAACAAAAAGTATACTCATTTATAATGGTCATCTTACTCACAATATTTCCTAACATGGCTACAAAATGAAGGTCTAAAATAATCACTTCTTGTGATGAATTTATATGTAAAAGGTGGGCATTTCTATTGCAATCATTTATCACTCCATCATTGTCATTCAAAACATTGATTGTGGCCCACTAAGTCAACCGAGTGTAGCTCAAATCTCATTAAATTATTTTTTTGTTACGGGTTCATATAAGACTTGGATGGACCATTCTCTAAGTGTTTGGAATAAATCTTTCATTTAGGATGGGATGGTATACCTTGGTGGAGGCATATTTTGGGCAAAAATTGTCAAAATTTTCCACTTCTTAGGGTAGTGAGACAAAAATGAAAAAAAAAGTTTTTTTGAAATTCAATTGTACAAAAGTTATATTAAACTACAATAGGAAAGTGTGTGGAAGAAGTTTTAAGATCTTCTACCACACATTGAAAGACTTGAAGTCAAATTTTTTTTCCAACCTTATCTAATGGGGTCAATAGACTTTGATTCCTCTTGGATTGAGATTTACATCCTATATCATATTAATTACATACCTATCAAATTTTAGGAGTAGAGAACGATTTATGCACATGCTACGCTAATTGCCCACATTATTAGAAAAGTTTGTGGCAACATAATTTTTGATCTGGTCTTCTAATTAGAAAAAAAAATAATATTTCTACCAAAAGCCTACATGTTCAAACATTGAGTCAAAATTTCATGAATATCTAACTCAAATTGACTTTACACACAACTACTTGAGATTTCTTACACACATTGAACAAGTAATTGGTCCTTCATTGATTAACCCCTAAAAGACCAAGCTACAATTTTTGGAAGCATACAATGAATGAAATTCTTAATTTTTTTCTTTGAAATTTTTACGAGATATGGGAACTAAGTTTTCTTTTTAAGGCCTTAAAATTTTCATAATTTTTAACTACATGTTTAAGAAGTTATTGTATGATATATTTCTGTAGCCGGGCAATCTAGGAAGATAAAAAAGAATAAGTTTTTTCACAAACAAAAATTCGAAATTGGTATTTTAGGTTTATATATAGAGAAAAACTAGAAAGTTTTGGATCATTCCATTTTGATCAATGAAATGAAAGTTGACAGGAATTTTAGATTGCACGTAGTTATGCATTTTCTACTCTAAAATAAACTTTAAAGTTGTTTATTTAACTCAATTTTCAATACTTTTGGAAAAAAATAAAATCATAAGATGTAGATTGTTTATTACATTGTTAATGTCTACCATTGGGATTAACATTTTTCAATTCCATAACTAAATTCTTAATACTTTAGTATTTTGAATCATGCTCTACTTTTTTCTATTTATTATTATTTTTCTATATGTTGTACAATTCCAAATGATTTGAAATCTTCAAGCATGTAGCTAATTTGACTTGAAGAATGAATCCAAAGAATTACCACCATTTTTGACATTTTTTCATACAAATTGTGAAGTGCAACTACCTTGTTCTTGTAGGGCCAAATAAAGGATTTTTGTCAACCCAAACACTAATATCTTGCAATCCACAAGGTGAAAATTTTTGAAATTTTTTTCACATCTTCTCAAAACAATGCACTACAAGATCCAACGGTAATATGGTCCAAAAACGTTTTTATTCTTCTAAAATTTGGTACTTGTATTAGAAATGGCAGTTTTAGAGCTTTTTTTGTTTAAAACATAGTTAAGGAAATTTAGAGGTTAACCCCTAAACTTCAATGACTATGTTTTCATCGGAAACTCTCAAAAACTGCCATTTTTAGTACAAATATTTAATTTTTTAATTTTTTTTTGGACATATATAACCATAGGATCTTATAGTGTAGTATCAAAAACATGTGGTGAAAATTCCAGATATTTTCACCTTGTGGATTGCAAGATATAAGCATTCAAATTAACCTAAATCATTTTTCAAACCCTGCAAACAAACAGGTCAGCTGCACTTCACAAGCTCACTTCTTTGTGAAAAAATCTCCAAAATAGTGGTGCTTCTTAGGATTATTTTTCCTAGACAAGTTTTCTACATGCTTGAAAAATTTCAGATCATTTGGAATTGTAAAACATATAGGAAAAAAATAGTAAGTAGGTAGTAGTAGAGAATGATTCAAAATACTAAATTATTAAGAATTTAAATATGAAATTGAAAAATGTCAATCCAATCGTTGAAATGTTGTAATAAACAATTTACATCCAAGGATTTTATTTTTTTTCAAAATTATTGAAAATTGGGTAAGATGAAGAATTTCAAAGTTAATTTTAGAATAGGGAATCCATAACTGCCCGCAAACAAGAAATCCTCATAACTTTTGGCTTATTGATCAAAATGGAATGATTCAAAACTTTCCTTATATATATATATAAGTCTAAAAAACCAATTTCAAATTTCAGTTACTGAAAAAAGTGATTTTTTCTAATCTACCCAAACTGCTTAGTTACAAAAAGAAATAACATATTAAGCTATAAGTTTTGATTCCTATTTCCAAAAGTCATGAAATTTGTTGCATATGAAAGATATTCCTCGTTCACACCTTCTATTAAAATTTCAGCCTAAAAAATGCAAATTTTTGGTTACAATGGCCTACCCAAAATTTCTATATAGCCAAAAAACACATGATGGTGCTTTAGGGGTTAAGCCTCATTGACTTGGCTCTAAAAGACAAATATGGATGTGTTAATTTTGTCACATTACAAAGACAAATTGATAAATTTTTACCTCAATATCTATAATCCCAACCTTTTTTGCATTGAACCGTAGAAGGATGCTTTAGACAATTTTAGGTCCCAAATTTATGAGTCCAATATATGATTTTCAAGGATTATTATAGAAACAAAAAATACACCTATCCAATCATTTTGGGTTGACTTCCTTTTCCAGGACCCTGATACCAGTGCCATTATAGATGTGTGCTAATAGAGAGTTTGTGTAAGAGAGGGTGCGTGCAATTAGGGAGGTTTAGGTGTGAGCCCGGGAGGCCTTCTCCGTGGCTCACTTGTGTCCGTCTCTTTCATTCCTCGATTCCCCTCGACACTTGTTCCCTGCTCTGCCACGGTCGTTTGAATTCCCGATGAATCTTTTTGGCTACCCGCTGAATTGCGGATGGCTTAGGTGTCGTTGTCGCAATCGCAACTCCAATTCATCAACCAATTTTTAAATGCAAATTTGGTTTGCGTTCTTAGAGGATTAGGGTTTCCAGTTGCGGAAAATCGGAGCTGCAGGATGCTGTGAGAAAGATTCCGAACGTTGTGTGCGCCAGCGTCTGCGATGGCTGGTATTACGAAGCTGGTAAGTGTAATTTGAGAGAGTTTGATTTTTAGAGTCTGGTCCTCGTAGTGGAACGCAATTCAGTCAAATGTGGTAAAATATTGAGAATGGTACACAATTCGAGCGATGTGTTGCCCCAAATTTTCTGACCCCAGGCGTACATTTGAGTGGACTTCAGTGATAGTACTCAGCTGTGATTTAAGGTAGCTACACCTATAAGCAACTTTCTAAGTGTTGAATGTTAATACTGTTATTGCAATATATTTGCCAGATTTTTCAAATTCTCGTTAGCAAATCTAATGAGGATTCTAACACTCTAGAGAATGCATTATTTGGATACCTCATGCAATAGTTGTTTGGGTTCAAAGTTGTATTGGTAGATGACTTACGATCGACACAAGTTCTGAGATGGCTGCATTATCGAATCGATTTGTACCCATTGTGCAAGATTTTGGGTTATCGCATTTTAGGGTGTCTTAGTTTTGTCATTATCCTCAGTTTTAGGTCAAACGTGATTGGTGAACATGCTTCCACTTCTCGAAATCCTGGCAACCACAGCAGTATTCTTATCCTCCAGGTCTTGTTAGTGAATATTTTAATCTAGCCCGGGTCAAATTACAATGTTGTTTGTTTCAAGTTCAATGGTGGTGTTGTGTTCGCGGAAGGCATTGTGTCTGTACTAATGTGGTTACAATTACGTAGCAGGTTCTGGAAAGGAGCTTGTTGCAGCCTTGCTCAGTACTTCCTCGCAGCAATCTTACGCACGGTACCTACCTCTTTATTGTTTCAAGAAATGATGGGATGAATCATGTATTACTCGTTCTTTTGCACTGTGGCTCGTAGATAGTAGCCGGGTTTCTGCTCATTGGATGTTTCTGCTTACGTCCTGTCAGGGATTCTCATGTCGAATTGGGCGTTACTACTCCCAGCAGAATTGTTTTTCGGTGTGTATAGTTTACACAGAATTGACATTTCTCTGCCTAATTCCGATCTCTTACGGGGTTTTTAATTCCTAAGGACCAAAAGGCCCACCAAATAGGGCTCCTGTGATGTCAGTGGTTGAGTTGGTAATATGGTGACTTTCTTCTGTTTAATTTTATTTATTTTTTGACCAACTTGCAATATCTTTCTCTGATTCTGAAGATTTAAAGTTTGACCCCATCTGATATTGTTTTACCCAGTGTGATCAATTGGAGTGGTCGTTTTTTATCCATGAATCCTTGGTCCCTCAGGTTTAGATCGGAGTTTTGTCCGTATAACTTACGTCATTTCAGTGCTAAAGCTCCAAGGATTGACGGCGTGGCATTTCAACCTAATCACCGGCTTGGCATGTGTTGCATTCAGAGTGTTGGGTTCGATCTTTTAGCACTTGGCAAATAGGTTTAAGAAAAGTGTTGCCCTTGAAGATTGGATCCTACAGTTACGCAACCCAGACTGCAACTCAGACTGGGTCAGGGTCCGTTGCTGCCGCTGAGAAAATTGCACCTTTATCAAATACTATCGTTCCGGAGTCCCCTCCTCCTTCTGAATACGATCTTCAACGCTTGTACGATTTTGTAAACGACAGGTACCCCTTCTTGTCTTGCCGATGCTCACTTGTATCTATCATGTTGTAATCTGTATATTCTTATTCGTGAATTTTGGTTGCTGGTGCAATTTCCAGTAAAGAACCATGATCTCATTTTTGTACAATATCTGGGTGGAAGAGCAGCAAGAGGTTAGTGGTGATAACCGGAGCTGGCGCGAGCACAGAGTGTGGCATTCCTGATTACCGAAGGTATTTTTCTTAACCGAGCTATAATTCAACTTGCTAAATCATTTTGGGTGCAGAATCGCCAGTAAGTTAGCAAAAGTGCATTCAATTCCTGAGTGCCTCATCCAAAAATAGAAATTACTCTTGGGGATGCCAGTAGTTGATTTTGGCAACTTTCAAAGCATGTTCCTGTCATTAAAGAATTGTGAGGTATGATTTCTTTTTTCTATTTTTGTATTTTAATACCCTCCCTGAAGCTCCCTAACGATTTACTTCAACTTCTATAGATATGGAAACCGCGTTTTTCTCCAATTTTATATCGCAGCCTAGCATTTATTGCAAGGGCGGTCTGGCTCCAAATTTTTCACCTTACCGGAATTTAAAAAAGAAATCTGCCCCCTATTTTCTGGTTGATTAATTTTGTATTTCTTGAACTTCTCCAGCAATTGCAGGTCCTCCGAGTCCAAATATGAATTCAATTTGCCAAAAGGAATCATCTCATTGTAAATAATGTGTTCCTGAGTTTTCCCGAGGTGAAAATTTGGAGCCGGATCAGCCATTGGTATAGACGCTAGGGTGCGATATTGAGCTGGGGCCACTATTTGCCATTCGGGCTTTAGAGGTTAAGAGAAGCAGAAACTTTCTTTCGTGGAGGGGTCTTTGAACTGGAGTTTAAAGACTTACCGATCAAGCTCACCCAGCTCTCTTGTTTTGTACTGCTCTTCTCCGTATAGTCTATTTATTGAGACAGTACTTACTTGCAAGAGAAATAATTCCTTAGTGTCGTGTACAACGATCTGGTTGCTTACCAAGATATTTTATCTTCGTGAAAATTTTCTCGTGGAAATCAGTCCACATGGAGCTTACAGCAGCGGGTTCAAGCCAATAACTCATCAGGTATTCATCGTACAGTCCTTAGAATAGTGCCGGTCATTGTTTTACAGATCATCATCGTACACTTAACCTGTTTCTAGAGCGTGTGTGTGATACTTTGTGATACTAGCCACACTGAATTTGAGGTCTGCATCTAGAACAACCGTACTGTCCTAATAGTGGTCCGGGTTTAGATATACGTAGGAGTTTGGGGTCTGTTCTTTGATGGTTCGTATGGCAGGACTTTATGGGTTCAGAGCAAAGCCGCAGAAGATACTGGGCTCGCAGTTATGCGGGTTGGCGGCGTTTCATCAGTGCGAAGCCAGGACCTACTTACACCTCCCTCGCACAGCTGGAGGCGAAAGGGCGTGTGACAGGCATGATAACACAGAACGTTGACAGGTGTGCTACTATCTTTCTAAAGCTAATTTGCAATACGTTGGTTAAACTGCTAATCAACCATTTGTTGGTGAATCAAAATCTTTCTCTGGCATTGTTTTGTTCTTATCTTATGTATCATAAGGGGCTTGAACTAGTCTTCAAGTTGTGTTTCAGATCGTTGAATCGTTTATTTTGACACCTATATATTTTTCTGATTAGAGGTCTTTTGATTTTTGTTGGACTCAGGTTACATTATAAGGCTGGGAGTAAACCAATAGAGCTTCATGGAACTACTCATCAAGTAATCTGTTTAAATTGTGGTGACCTTACTGACCGCCATCTGTTTCAAAACAGAGTGAAGAAACTGAATCCAGAGGTCTTTAATCATTTCTACACTCCAATTTTTCTTTATTTGAAATATTTTTGAGAAGTATCACAATCCATTACAAGAATGCACTCTTGTTTTGTCGTCCTTTCTACCTGACATTGTACGGTCTCTGAAACAAATGAGTTGAGTCTGACTGAGTATGTGCTATTCCTACGCAGTGGGCAAGGGCTGTAGAAGTTTTGGAATCCGGTGAAGCAGGATCAGATGCCAGCTTTGGCATGCGGATACGCCCCGATGGTGATCTAGACATTAATGAAAAGTTCTTTCGTAAAGAGAACTTTCACATTCCCGAATGCAAGAAATGCTCTGGCATTCTGAAACCTGATGTAAGACTACTGATCTGATTGCGTATGATGAGAGGATATGCTTTACATGTCTTCCAGACAACAGCTTCAACCCATGGGAACGGGTCCTCTGCCTATTGTTCTTTCATGTATCAGAGGGTTGCACCTGCTGAGAGATGGTGTTGTTTTGGTGCCTGTTGTAGGTTGTCTTCTTTGGTGATAATGTTCCGAGACAACGAGTGGAATTTTGCACGTCACTGGCTCGATCTGCTGATGCATTGTTGGTGGTGGGATCATCTATTATGACCATGTCAGCCTTGCGATTGGTCAGGTAGGAACTTCCCGGGATATCTATCAGGTCTTCGCAATGATTTCTCTGAATGCTATTTCTCAAAGGCTTGCCACTCTAGAGGAAAGGCAATGAAGTGGAAGCATTTTAGAGCAATTGGCAGCCACAATTAGAAGAACGTCAAGAAAGATTGACGAGTCTGATTTTCATTTATCCATGTTTGGGCTTCCTATGTTGCACATGAAAGATGACATGACAACGAGAAGCAAGTGTTCTTCTTTTGAGCACTTTTGCTTGGAAATCCAAGAAATGGAGACAACGAAAATCATTTATCTATTATTTGTTCTCTCCTTATTTATTTCAGACCTAAATCTAGGATAGTCATTTCTTGTCTAATGTGATTTATGCCACATGAAAATGAAAACTCTAAATTTAAGGTTCTGAAATGAAGATGGCTTATGCATTGTCATGCAATAAGGTAGGGGTCGCAATTATTTTACTTACAGTACTTCATGCGGGGCCTCTGCTAAACCTTATTTCATATTCTCTGGTCACTTCTCACCGTAATTTGCCAATTTGTTATGTGCTAGGGCGGCTGCGGATATGGGCTCCCCTATTGCAATTTTGAATATCGGTCCTACTCGGGCTGATGACTTGGCACGTTTAAGAATAGATGCTCGCTCTGGAGAGGTTTGTGTTGAACCTTTTGACGTTTGCTTGTGTTTGAAATTAGATTGCAATCGGGTATTGGAATTAGTTTTTATTACCTTTCTTGTCTGCGAAGACATGTTCTGAACTGGTTGCGCCTCAGGTGTTGCCTCGGCTGCTGGACATGGGCTCCATGAGTGTGCCTTCCTCATAGAATGCATCCATCTTTTCTGCCAAGTCGATGGTCCACTGGAGCTCATAAGGTGTTTGGCCAGAATTGGGGAAAGCTGTTTGCTGGAGGTTTTGAACGACTACGTTATTACTATTCGCCTTAGTTTATTTCCTAGCTGTGTCCAGTTTATCATTGAAATCCAGAGGAAGAAACGCTATAGGACTTGTTAAGCTTAATTTTGTATATCGATTAAAGAATTCTTGATTCAAACTCTGAATCTGAAATTGTTTATTGCTTGTGCTGGCTATCACTGTTTGCTGATAACTTTAGTTCGCTTGAATCTCAAAAAACTGTTTGAGAGTGTGTTTTTCGCATAATTTATTTGGGTTTAGAGACAAAAGTAGACTTTCAAAAGGGGTTTTGACATAATTAGATTTTTCAATTGTATGCGGACATCAAACATTCAACCTTCACGTCGCTTGCCCATGTTTGTTGATTTTCTGTTGCCCTGCCCTGTTAGAAAGTGTGATACAATACCCAGAAAGGACTTCCAAGAGTAAGTAGAGCATTGGGAGACCTTGCGAGGTTCCATTGATTTTGAAGTTCTTGAATGATGTTAATCTCCATATTTCAAATAGTGATACTAGCACCTGCAGGGAGGTACAAGAAGGCGGTTGTAATCAAATCTCCATTTGTACTAGTGTGCCCTGTGCCGCTGCCACAGCATAATAAAATAAAGAGTAAAGGTAATTTTCTAATTTTTTGATTCATAAAAACTTTGAAATTCAGTATCTTTTTAGTTGTGAGTTAGAATGCTATGAAACAAAGCTTGTGCACCCCTTCTCATAGAGAGCTTTCCAAGGGTACCAAGAACATGACTAGCCAATGGAGAATTCCAAAGATCTCACCAAAACAAACAAACAAAACAAAACAAACAATTTCACTTAAAGTATCATATTATGAGAAGGTTTTCCCATGAATTTCATTATTTAAATCTGCTATTTTTTTACCCTTCCATGTGGTTTAGAATTGTAGACAATGGGACCCATACAAGTGATTCAATTAGTGAATGGGCTTGTTCATATTTTCATGTGTGGTAAGCCAATTTGGAAGCAAATGGATGTTTGTTGGGTTTGTTGACTATACATCCAATCAACTTAAAAGATTCTTGACAACTTGGACAAGTTCTTGTGATCTCAATTTATGGTATGATTTTTAAATCTCTTATCCAAGATTGAAAAATAAATAGAATTGGAAATATAAATTTTATACAATTGATGTCCAAAAGTAGAAGAATATGCCTTATAAAGCTCAAAATAGTCAAGAGTAGAACCCCTCTAAATTGAAATATTTTCTTTAATTTTTTTAATATATTTTGGATTTTTTTTATTGGAAAGATTTGGTTTGTTCTATTTGGATAAGTAATAAGAAAGTTATTGAGCATCTTATTTTGTAGGCAATCAAATCATTGTCTCCAAAAAATAATGTGTAGGATTTATTTTAGAGCTTCATTTTACATTTCTACAAAAGAAAACTTCAATAGATAAATTTGAATTTGTAGAATAGTCTCACCATTAGAATTAGTGCATTTCAATTCCATTGTAGAACTATTAATGATTTATTTTTTCCCTCTATCTTGCACTTACCTCTACTTAATAGTTTTTTAAGAATCAAAATCATTTTTTTTTTGTTTCCTAGATTTTCTTCTCAAATTTTTTTAATAAAAAATTTGATTTCAAATTTGTACACCAAAAATTATTATTACACTAAAAATTTTAAGTTAAAAGATTCAAAGTCTTATAAACTCAATTTGCTACAACACCAAAAAAAAATGTTTTCTTCACTTTGAATGCAAATATCCTACAATCTATGTCATCAAAGTTTCTAAAATTTCTTCAACATATTCTTACACTAGACTATTGCAAGCCATCCTTTTCTTTGATATAAAAAAATTATGTTTTTTCGTTATTTATAATAGAAATGGCACTTTTGGATGGAAAAAATTTAAATGGAAAAAAGACCTTGGGGCTTTTAGAGTTAAAAAAATAATTAAATAATGGTATGATGATTTTTGAAGAAGAGTTGTAAAATGTCATACATAGATCATGCCCATGTGGTTATAACTAGTATTCTACTTATTAATAATTGTCAATAAATTTGAAACCAACAATTAGAATACCTTCTAAAATTAATTATAGATTAAATAGGTGTAGCTTTCAAAATATTAACTTCAACATGTTAAGTTTTGATTAGGAGGGTTGTTAAGGTTTTGTTTTTTAGCACCCTACAGTGTAATTACAAAAAAATTAAAAAATCACTTTTTTTGAAATATAATAATAATAATAATAATAAATATATAAAACCTAATGTGGTACTGACGTGACACAAGTAATGCTACATCGGATGCTTTCTTGAAAAAAATTAAAATAAAAAAATAGTTTTAATTCCCCTTTAATTGCATAGGGGGGTTCAAAACTTGCAAACCTTCCAAGGGTTGAATTCTTTTGTAATGGGTGATTTGAAAAACAATTATTTTTCATTTCTTTAAGGCATTATGACAAGTCATTTTTTAATCTAGAAAAGTTATTTTTGATGGTCAAACATATCTATACCCTTGAACTGTAGAATATTTGTACAATTTTTTTCTTAAAGTCTATATTCTACAAATGTAAGAAATTCACATAAGAATCTATAAATAGATGAAAATATCAAAAATTTGTGCATCTTTGCTATGTTTGCATTCATTGGATAGTTGAAATTTGAACATCTAATTCTTAAGGGGTCAAAACTTGAAATTGCCTTCTAAACATAAGCATTTGTAATTTCCACAAATTACAATAAAGTATAGTTACCATTTTGAATCCCTTAAAGACCATGCTATCAAATTTGAAAACACATCCTAAGCACATGGAAATGCATTTTTTCATCCATCAATTTTTTTTAAAGAGTCTCTAGTTAGTTATCTAATATTTTTACAATATAGATTCTAAAGACTTTGCTTTGCAAATATTCTATAATTCAAAGGATAATAGTAGGTATGGCCTCAAAAAAGAATTTTTTTCAATTCAAAATATGATTCTTCAAAAATAAATAAAAAAGTAAAATAAAAATCTTCTAAGGTCATTATGATTAGAATTTTGAAATTTAGGAAAATAAAAATCTTGTAATAATCACAAACAATCAATCTAAAATCAATTGTAGAAGAAATTTTAAGTTTTAGCTTGAAATTCTATTTGAAAAATATTGGATTTTATACTAATTAATTTAACTATACGGATATAATTTACAGATCATATTTTACAACTATTATATGAGAATCATCATTGTATTATTTTTCTAAGTTGCATTTTATAATACATCTTCACAATTTTTAGAAATTTGAACTCCTCCTTGGTTCTCAAATCAAGGGATTAAACATGCATTATTTTTAACTAAATCTTCTTAGCAATTAAGAGAGGACTTCAATACAATTTAATATACATTACTTGAACATTGTATGAATAAGATATAAAATTTTCAAAATATTGTCTCTAATTGTATCCAAATCCCAAACTAGACTTTCAAAAATTTTAATTTTAATTTTTTTTAATTTTTTGAAACATATGACCTTCAAGAGCTACATCTAGGACAAACTTGACACTACCATCACAATCCATGAACCTTCTCATCAAGAACAAGTGGAGGGACAAACCTCCACACAAGCAACGTCAACACTAGGAGTTGAATAGGAAACCTTGTAGATTCCATTGGAAGTCCCTACCATGTGTGCATCATTTAGAGTAGTTTAAGGTTATTGTGAATGAAATTCTCATGCTTATAATTGTATACATCTTATATAATAAATATCTAGACTCTTGTGATGTTTTTTGGTGTACATAAAGGTGTTGAAATTTTGGTGGTGTTAATTACAGATGTAAATACCCATGTGATTGGTCAAAAATAGAATATGAATAAAGACAAAAATTTCAGATATAATACTTGCAAGTGTAGGACAAAATCGTTGTTCACTCCTTGGCTGAATATTTAATTTTTTTTCTCAAATATAACACTCTAAAACTAAAACTTTCCTGTAAAGTTATTCTTTTTTCCCATATAATTTTTTGGGGTTAAAATAATTTCCCTAAAATTTTGACATCTATTTTTAGATTTATTTTCCGCCTAACGTGCCGTACAAGCACGCCAATTGTGTCCATTTGGAAGAAGCGCGCAATAACAAACGTCGCCGCCGCTTGCTCTTCAGTTCCCGTCGTCGCTGTCATTCAATTGCAAGCCCGCCCACCATAACGCTCGCCAGATTCAAACCCACCATGGCCGCCAAGATTATTGCGAGCCCGAGCTTCGCAGAGTCTTCAAGAGACTGCCAAATTTGGCATTCCTTTGCAATTGAATGACAGTGTGCTGCTCTTCGGTTTGTTCTTTTTTTCAATGTTGAAGATGGCTATGGCGGAAGCCAGTTTGGACAACCCTGGAACCAAAGCGCATGTGGCTGCGTCGTCAGCGACTACCCAAGTCGATCTCCCTCGAATTATCATCAGGTTAGGCCTGTGACATTTGGGTTGCGCTTATTTGAGAATTATTGGTTAATTTGGTTTCGGTCAGGTTGGTGGATTCGGGCTTCGTGTTTTCGTTGCAGATTACGATCTCGAATTGTGCTCGGGTTGCGTTTGTTTCCTTGGAATTGGTCGTGACGAGAGACGTAATTTAATTTCTTTACTGAAGTGTTGTTGTTCGATCATTCGAATGACGCGTCTCTTATATTTTGACGAGGTAAGTTTCAGGGGGTCGGTTTGCGTCTTGGTTACGAAGAACGCTCTCGCTTAGAAGCTCAGCATTGAATCGAACGTTTTCTACATTTTTGAATGTGCTTCTGGGAGGTTCCATTTGAAGGACTCTGATTGTTAAGGAAGAATCATGAAGAACGCAACCAATGTTTGCAAATATGCAGTCGAAAATACGGGAATCAGGAATACCCGACCGATCGTAGCAGTAATGGCTTCCATCTGATTTTACGAGATGGGATCAAGTGTTCTTGATCTATCAATTTTTTAATATTAACGCGTAAACGGAATCCTACATTCGTTTCCCGCGTTTTCTACCGCGGGAACTGTTCTTGGATATATAATGAAAATTAGGGTTTTCGTGTGCTTTTTAGGAGCATGACTTTAACTGTACCCTGGAAATGATGATGCAGATGTCCTGCATGCTTCAAGCAATTTCCTAGTGATGTGATGTTGGAACGCCATTTGGAGAAGGCTGGCCATACAGTGCATGAGCCTCAGTGTGGCGCTTGCCACAAACACTGTTTCTGCTTTGAGTCTCTTCGTGAACATCTTCTTGGTAATACTTCAAGACCTGACTTTACAGTTTCTGAGGAAGGATTTGAGTGTTGTATTCCATGATGTAGATATGAAGCACTCAGTATAATTTAGAAAGGAACTGAGAAGACCAAATCGGACCTCATGTTTGTGGTTGCACTTTTAAGTGTGTCATATGGGGATTTTGTTTTGTTCTATTTAATTTTTTTTAAACTAGCAAAAGCAGTGTTCTTCAGAGATTATGGGGATATAAAATTTGGTCCTGTCTCATGTATAATTCTCAGAAATTATCAGTCGAATAGTTCGTTCAAAGGTTATGAAATTTCGGTCCTCAGGGGCTCGTATGTTTAGCTAGCAGCGTGTGAATGTCATTGAACTTGTTGCTGTATTGGAACAAATTTCTCAGGTCGGTTGGCCAAGAAAGAATGTGCAGCTGAGTTTTCTAGAAGGGGTTGCAGTCTGTGCCTTAATTTTCTGGAAAGTGAGGATGCCTTGACTGTTCACCTACTTCAGTGTCAGTTTGTCTCTGCCAGCGCATCTGGAAAGGTACTGGTATTCCCTAGAGCCTTCATTTCTAATATTTCTTTCTTTCCTTTATGTCTGTTCAATGGATTATATCCTCTCTCCAACCATGTAGTTGTTGCTGATTCGGAAGTTTAAGGCAGGTGATGACATCACCCTTGGAGCATTCAAGGAAAAGAATCAAAGCCTTTCGAGAGGGGTCTCCTGAAGCACTATGTTATATGGAAGAGTGCCAGAGCGGGGTTGTGGCCTTAGATTGTGAGATGGTTGGAGGAGGTACGGATGGGTCTATTAACATATGCGCGAGAGTTTGCTTGGTGGACGAGCATGAAAACGTCCTTCTAAATACTTACGTCCATCCCCTGCTGCCAGTCACTGATTACAGGTTTGTATGATTCTCCCCCAAGTAGATCTTGCCTGCATAGAGGCGCCTTTTTGTAGAGTCTATTTCCAAGAGGGGAGTTAACTCTTGCTGGTTAGCATTTTATGAAGCATCTGATTCATTAAATTTTATATTTGCTGGAAGGTTGAAGTCTGGCGTTGTGTATTTTTCCAGGTATGAGATAACTGGAATCAAACCTGCAGATTTCAACAATGCACCATCCTTCAAACGCGTGCGTGCTATTGTGAAGCGTATTCTAGGTGATCGCAAACTTCTGGTAGGACATGACTTGCGGCATGATCTAGCTTGCTTGCGCCTCGATCACCCACCAGAGCTTATCAGGTATTTGTCGTCATCATTTCTGGTCTGTCTTTTGATGCATACCGAATTCCAGGCAGGAGTGTACGGTGGATAACATTCTGATCAAGATTTATTCTCTGTGGATGTATTGTGGCTGATCATGATGCATCAATTCAAGTAAATGCTGGGCCATTATTGTTTACCAAATGCTTTGTCCCCCACCAAATTATATCGACCTGAATATTTAACCTGTTTTAGAGAAATAGAGCATGGGTTTGCAGTCATGTTAAATGTCATGATAGCTGGTTACAAAGAACAACTGATCTCACCATACACAAGTCGCGCGTCGCAGAGACACAGCCATATACCAACTTTTTGTGAAGACAAGCGGGGTCAGTCACAAGTTGCGGTTCTTGACAGAAGTTCACTTGGGGTAAAATGCTCGCGACCTTTTGTATTCTCTCACTAACTGATGCATTGGAGGATAATTTCCCTATTTTGTAGCGTCCACTGCATAGATCAAGTACGTTTTGTTAAATGGTTTCAAATGTGCAGGTACAAAATTCAGGAAGGAACAACTAGCCATGACCCTTGCGAAGATGCAGTGGCTGCTATGCGTTTATACAAAAGGATTCGTTCTCAAGTACATACTAGAGCAGTAGCCCACAACTTTGACGTTTCACAGTTGAGTCTTCTGAGCGGTGGTTCCGCAAAAACCGTGTACTCGTATAGTGAACCCACCTTCTACTGTTGGTGTCTGGATTCCACGATTGTATCAGTTGATGATCAACAAGGTGAGATCTGCGGATTATCTACCGCTTGATCAATTTGCATAATTGTGAAGGCAATATCACGAAAAGGCACGCAGGGTTGATCGATAACCCAAAACCTTCATCAAAATCTTGGCGTGAGTTTTTCTGTTCTGTTTTCTCGACTTTCCATGTAAGAGACGTCAAGTCGACAACTCAATCTATGCAGTCACAAGACCTGCGGCACCCAGGAATTTTTGGAGCAACATCACTCAACATCCCGAAAGCTGATCAATTTTGAGTTCTCTTGACGAGCGTGTTAAATAGCAGGATTCCTAATCCCGGGAAGTGCAGTAGGATCAGGAAATCTCAGGCACATGCAATTGACATTACTTATCTGGTCTACCCGCAGAGGGTGGTGTATCCGAGCTCAGTTGTAAATAGTTTTGCATTTTTTTCTTGTGCGTCCTTGTAGATGACTGAGGAGGGTTACTGAACATTTCATGACTCGGTGCACACAGCACGCTTTTCTTTTTCATCTTGGTCTCAGGTGATATTTTGGCTGAAATACTTGTAAGACTATTTCAAAAGTTTCTCTCCTTCAGATTTCAAACGCTTGGTATAACTTACATAGAATTTTTGTGGTGCACTGCCATTTTGAGAAATGTGCTAATTAAGTAATGTTTTGAGCCAAACCGTTTTTGCCCAACTTCTCCCAAACCAAGCCACATGCGCTAATCAAGTAGAGTTCCTTCGTTCACCGATTTATCCCACAACTTTTGCCATAATCATGGCCCCCGCTTTGTATGAGGTTACCCAACTTACAAACACCCGTCATCTTCATGAAAGGCTTCCGTCCCTAGATGTATGAGCGCTCATAACTCCATGTGTAGGCGACGTACGCGGTTCACATGTCTCAAAATCCCTCGGAAGGATTTTGGGCCGTGGGAGCCGGGTATGTCGCTAAAACTGTGCCCCGAGTCCAGAACTGTTAGAATGTTGAAGACAGACTATGTTTTACGTGAACTGTGTTTTATTCCTTTTTTGCCCCATTGCGTTTTGCTTTGCGCAAAGCCGCTACATTCATGTGCTCTCTGGCGACTTGTCTCTGCCTGTAAATAATCTGTTCACAAGACTTCTAAAGCTCAGTACTATCGTGATTTCAACGTTCTTCGCTTAGCTGAAACTGTCCCTACAGAAGTACGACATATTATTTATCCACATCGAAGATGCAGTGGTTTACCGTGTTGGGAATGAGACGATCCTACTGTCTAAAACCTAAGATGGTGAACTGGTTGAACAGAGCAATGGTCTAGAGATTGTGCCGTCTTACTCTCAAAGACCAGCTTCTCCAGTCCAACAGCTGCGAACAGGAAGACCTGGTTGCGACTCCGGCGTTTCTTCTCCGCATTATGGTGGATTGCGAGATCCTGAAGCGCACCATCCCGGCTCCAATGAGCAGGAGTAAGTTTTCTATATAACTTGTGCACTACCAAAGCTTCGCATTTCGTGTATCGTCAGCCCATCTTCCGACGCTGCCTCCCTCTCCGCTACCTCTCTCAGAGATCCCGTCATTTGACTGTCGTGAACATCGTTTCAGAGATCCCCGTCTTATAGATGTCATTACAGTATTGCCGATGAATTGTTACAGAATTCTCAAATTTTTTTATTTTAGTAAATGTTTTGTAGATTATGTGATCCATTTTAGAGTCATTTTGGTTGTGTAAGATTATAATGTTTTAATAGTAAAGAGGATGGTTATTATCTGAGCATCACAATAGAGTAAAAATTTTATTTTCTAAACTTACTCAAATGAGAAAACTTAGTCAATTTGATTTTGACTGCAAAAGTGAACTGCATAAATTTTATTTCCTTGAAATGTATGAATGTTTTAATCATGTTGCCAATGCCTTACAGCATGAAGCATTTGTAGAAGCTTGGAAAACAAGGATGTTGGGTACACCCAAATGTGCAACAGACCTTAAACCGCCATCTTTACTATGCATACATCTCTAGAGTAGTCAGTTCTGTATGTATGTGGAAGAAACATTTTTAGAACCAAGCTCCTCTCACTTGCCAACAAGAGCACATGGAAATCTGACCACTCTAATAACAATACTAAATATGCTCAGTAGTGAAAAGTGATGGTGTGGAGAGTACCTACCTAAAGTTACTTGATGTGCACCTTTCAGAGTGTCTGAATTCTCTCACCAACAGGCAGGACATTGATATAACTCTCAAGTTACCCTCATTTTGAATTCACTCTCAAGGGCGCTTCACACATGGGCTGACCAAGTCGAGAGGCCGTGGGAGTTCATGGCCAAACTTTGGGTGAGAGTTCAAATAAATGGGCAATAAATGGGCAGGAAATGAGCAATTTGATGGACTCCCAACTAAAGTTTGGGTCGCCCCACAAAGTGGCGACCCAAACTTTGGTCGAGAATCCGTCATGAGGCCATTGCCACGTAGGAGCTTGGGCTTCCATGTAGGCACTTTGGAGGGCGACAGACTTTGGATTGTGCCACCTTGTGTGAAGGGTCGAGAGGCCAAAAATCGGGGTTTTCTGAAATTTGATTGGTGGAGTCTGAAGGACTCTCAACCTTGGGCCCATGTGTGAAGCGGCCCTCATTCTTCACGTCCTTGATGACTGCACTTTGAAGCTTCCTATTATTCCACTGCGATGTTGCTCATTATGGATATAACCAAATAGAAATTAACACAGCCAGTGCATGAATGTGATCTTTATTTAATGCATTTAATAACACCTTTCCCAATTTCAAGCATGAAGCATCCTACACTGGTGCAACTTTGTCTAAGTTATCTTATAACATGTTGTAGCTGACTTAGCTTCAGTAGAAGAATGTGGTATGGTTTTGAGAAAGTGGGGCTCACCCTTGCAATGGAATTTTGTTTCCTGTGTTTCAGAAAAGAAGATTGAAGAAGTTGGGCTCAAAACAACTGAGCATGTTTCTCTAAAGGCAAGACAGCACAAGAATGTTATCACTTCTATAACAAGCATTTGAAGCTAGGAGGAGAGAAACTTCCAAATTATTTTTAAATTATTTTTTTTTTAAACATACAACCTTCGGGGCGGGGGTTGCAGCAAGGACTAAGAGCATCCCCACCAGCTCGTACCGTATCCCTATCTGGATACCTGCTTACTCATCCAAACAGGCTGGAGTAGGGAAGCAGCAACCCACCAATCCTTCCCCAAATGCAGAAACTTTCTCTAAATCAACCTAAAATTGACCAGGAAGTTACCAGCTGGTTTACCATCTTACTTTCGAGTGCTCATTGATAATAACAAAGGAGTGCTTTTATCCAAAAGGAGTTATAAACATTATAATTATTCACAAGGAATGATGAACATTATAATTGTTCACAATTTTAAATAAAATTAAAAATTAAGTATATTCATACATTCTAATTGAAAATTAAATGTTTTCACCCTAAATAAGTATCGTTTTGATTTACTAATAATAATGATGAGAATTCCTGCACTCATCTTTAAATTTGTATTCAATATTCATTTCAAAGAAGTCTAATTATTAAATTATCCCTCCATCATTGTATTTCTAATTTATTGTCATTAGATTTAATGAATACCATTATCTTATTAATCAGACCCTTGATTAATTGCCTTAATTAACAATCAATTACCTAAATTACCTCAAAATCCTTAATTATTTAAAATTTCCTACATTTTTTAATCAAGTAATTCAATTACATTAATTAATAACCAATAATTACCTAATTAGTCAATAATAATAACAATGCAAGAAGTTAACAATAGGAACCAAATTGAGTTTGTTCAACAGTCTTTTGAATTGAATTATAGGATAAAAACTAGTGAGTTTAACTTAGGGGTGAAAGGATCAAGGTGAATGATAGACACTTTATGCCAAATATGGAATACATGTTACCATGCACCAGTTCAGTATCCGCCACCCTCTTTACGGGATTGGGACCCCCCCTCCTTAAAAATTTACAGATATAGTATGCCAGTGGGGGGGGGGTCTTCCCTATCCGGATGAAAACCATTCGGATAGGGATAGGGAACCCAACCAGTGGAGATGCTCTAGCATGACACATCCATGGCAACGACTCATCCATGGCAACTAGATATTAACTGGAATTACATGCCATGGGCACCCGTCAGAACACAAGAAGAGGGACATGAGCAAGACCCGTGCGAGCCAAGTTAGCACAGGGAATAGTACAAGGAATTGAACCGATAACCTCATAGATGCACCCAAAGGTCCCTTCGACTTGTCCTATCACCTGGGGTAGTTTAGGATCATTTCAGATTGACTTCCAAAATATTTCATCAAAATTATCACGAGAGACAAAGAGAATGGAAAAAGCCAAAAAAAAACATATTGTGTGCATAGATTCATGAAATGTTCAGTAACCTTCCTTTGCCATCTACAAAAACGCACAAGAAAAACATGCACAACTATTGACAACTGAGCTCAGATAAGGTAGGAGGTTCTAAAAGTGCACATGCTCTAAAAGTGTCTATCTCTTCAAATGTACATTGCATGTAAATGGTTTGTGTTTTTTGTAGCCTTTAGCAATGTACAGAAAGTGTACATTGTAGGAAGTGGACACTTTTAGAGCCCTATGTCAATTCAACTTCAAAATTTCAAAACTAATTCCACAAAGCTCCAAAACATATGAAACAACTTGCGTTAAATGCTAATTCCACTTGTCTTTCAAAGAAAATTTACTGAAAAATATTCCAAATCTTTTTACCTCCCCAAATATCAGTTCCAACTCTTAAATGGTCCATTCATAGATCTCCTACCTTACAGCCTCTAATGTCAATTGCATGTGCCTGAGATTTCCTGATCCGACTGCACTTCCTGGGATTAGGAATCCTGCTATTTAACACACTCGTCAAGAGAATTTGAATTCAAAGTTGATTATGTATGTGTTTGAGATTTCCTGATTTTATTGCACTTTTAGGAGAACATTTAGTAGCAGTTAGTGGTATGGGATGACGACCAATTTCCGACCACTTAAGGAATTCAGCATAGCTGCTGGATGGGTGTATTGAGGGAAATATTTTGCCCGAGTAGGGGAATTGATTTAAGAAGGATTAAAAAAAATTTACATTTTTCTAGTCCAAATTGAAAGTATTTTGAATTTTTTTTCCTGAAGAGTCATTGCAACCTATTCTTGTTATGTAGGTTGTTATAATTTTGTTCATTGGCTAGTTACAAAATTGATGTAAGTGGTAATTATGTACATGCGGTGATCATTATGTGCTTTCGATATACACTTCTTAGACATTTCTAGAACTCCTACAAATCTTGTTGTATGTAAATTGTAATGTAAACAAAGCTATGATTGGAAATAGAGCATCCTATACCATGGAAACCGGGGGTGGTAGGAAATGGGTTGTCTACTCTATTGTCCTCTTGCAAATGGAATGATGTGGTATATTCTACATTGCAATCACTAACTACAAACACAAGTTTCAAAAAATGTCCAAAATAAAGTATGTTCCGCTAAGCTTAGTGCCGGGGTTACAATTGCAAACTCGGGCCAATAGAAGAATAAATATTTTTAAATTGAATTTTCAACAAAATATCATTTAGTTTTCTAAAACCAAAGATTTCCATATTTAAATTATTACACTTCTTTCTAAAAGTCATTCTTAATTAGTGAATGGACTTGAGAAGACAACTTTTTATATACTATTTACATATGAGGTGGTAGGAGGTGTTAAAACAAACAATGTGGGATATGTAAATTAGCATTAGTAGGAGTAGAATTGTAATGCTCATAGTACATGTGGTCCCAAAATTAGCCAAAAAAAAATGAAACACACCATAAGTATATGTTCCTCCAGTATTCTAATCCTAAAGTTTGCATTAATGATGTGGATGAATTTCGTTGAGGAAGACTTGAAGGAAGAAAAGGCAGCCTCTATGAAAGCTAGAGAATGTTGTTATGTGACCTAGGATTGAAAATCCTGCTATTTACTACAGGGAAAAAGAAAACAAATTAAAACACTTATGCCAATATTTTAAGAAAGGTCTTGTATTATTGATCCAACCCTAGTTGCATTTTTATAATACTGCCTTTTACAATTATGCAAATTCATTACGTGGTAGATAATCCGTAGATCTCACTTTGTTGACATCAATTGACATAATTGTGGAATCCAAACACCAACAATAGAAATTAGGTTTGCAAGTGCTACACAATATTTTGGAATACATTCAATATAATATTACAATGTATGTTCTTTACAAACGCTAAGTGGAAAAGTACTTTACCTTTATTTCTCATCAATTTCTTTTGTATGTAAAATAAAACAACCCATGACAGTTAGAATTACAAATTTGGACCCATGCTATTGCTGAAATATTCTTTTTAAAATTCCACATAAAGACAAGTGTGAGAAACAACAAGAGCAATTGAAATTATGATTTTTTGGACAATTGTAAAGCAAAACAATTACAAATATAAATATTTCAAACATGCAAAATGTGGATGAAATTTAAATTATTCATCTAAAATAGTATACATTCATCCCTACAAGAGTGATATTGTCCTTTTGATATGTAGTAAATCAACAATTATATACAAGGAAAATGGAGGAAAATATTGTCTAATTTATCACTCAAAAAATTGTGTAGCTTTTGAAAGAATTATTGCTAAAAAAAACATTCCCCATAGAGGTTGATATTAATCTAATTATCACAATTGAAGCAACAATTATAAATCTCATCTAAAGATTGGCTAAGAAAACATTGTCTAAGGGGAGCTCTATAGGGGCAAATTGCACCATTTCAAAATAAATCTTTTTTTTTTGCTTAGTAAAACTAGCCTTTTTGAATAGAAACTTTCCATTTCTATTTTAGAATGGATTAAGTCACCAAATTTTGATGAAAAAGTACATGAATACAACATAAAAATGTCTTTTGATTCAAATTAAAAGATGAATGAATGTGGAAATAGAGTGCTTCACTAAGTTTTAAATATCACTATATCAACAATTCTTTGGAAAGTGAAAAAAAGTTATTATTTGTGGCATATAAAATCAACATATTAAAATTTCTTTAAAAGCAAGCGGCAAGCATTTTGCCTCATTTTATATTCTAATGGAGTTTTAGTATTTGTGGTGTGTCTAGAAAAAACTTACTCACATTCAGAAAGGAATCCTTTATATTGTTTTGTATTTGGCTTTGTATTCTTTAGAATTATAGGGAAGATAATCTATATTGAATGATTGTTTGGATGAAAAATAGAATTAATGGTATGGATGCTACATGGGAGTATTTTGTTTGTAAGGAATGGATGAAATTTACATGATTGGGAGTTTGAAGTACATTCATGTATAGAGCCCTAATCTCTTAGAGACACCAAAGCTCCTTTTGGATTTTATGATTTTATTTGCAACTTTGATAAATTTATAAAAGAATATTTTTTTTGTCCAAAAATTTAGTTTTTTTAAAGCAATATATGTAATGTTGTTGACTAAATTAAGTGATATAAAATTTTGTCCCCAATTCAATTGTGCTTTGTACAAGAAGAATGGATTTATGTTTTTTTGTGTCTTTTGTTCTACATGCTAAGCTCTTCATATGCCCTAAGAATCCTAATTGTGTGATATATCAAAATGGTTATGAACTGTCACATTTCACCCCTAAAAGACTAGCACTCATTTTTTGGCTACATAGCAAATTTGGTTAGGTATGTGTGACTAGAGATTTCTATATTTTCGGCCCAGATTTTATAAGAGAGCGGGGCAAAGAATATCTTTTATATGCACTAAATTTTATGACATTTGAAAATATGAGTCAAAAGTTATAGCCTCATATATTACTTTTTTTGTAAATGGGTAGTCCAGGTAGATAAAAGAATCACTTTTTCTTAGAAAAAAAATTGAAAATCTGTTTTCTAAATTCATATGTATGTGGAAAACTTTTAATCATTCCATTTTGATCAAAGAGTCAAAAGTTAAGAAGTTTTTTTGTTTGCAAGTAGTCATAGATACTCTATTCAAAAATAAACTTTGAAGGCTTTATTCTTACTCAGTTTTCAATGTTTTTGAATAAAAATATAATCATAGGATGTAGATTGTTTATTACAATGGTCAATGCAACCATTGGGATTGGCATTTTTCAATTCCATAATTAAATTCTTAGCCAATTTGTATTTTGAATCACTCTATACTTCTTTCTACTTACTATTTTTTTCCTATATGTTATACAATTTCAAATGATCTAAAGAAGCATGTGAATAACTTGTCTAGGAAAAAGAATCCAAAGAAACACTACCATTTTGAACATTTTTTGATAGAAAAGTGAGCTTGTGAAGTACAGCTACCCTATTTTTCGTTGCACCAAAAAAAATATTTTAGTAAATTTGAGTGCTTATATCTTGCAATCCATGCTATGGAAATTTTTGAAATATTTATGTAATTTGAGTTTTTTCTATTCTCACAAAACACCTAGGATTAAATATAGGGGTTCCAAACTTGGGAATGGTCAATTAGTCTAATGTATTAGTAGCTAAAGTCACTTGTATCTTATAGAAAAATGGAAAATACACTTATATAATCCATCGGCAATTTATCGCTATCCAATCAATTCGTTATATACAATTCCAAACTAAAAAATTGTTTTATAGTCAATTGATCATATATACACATACAAGATCTTCCTTACACACATAACATCAATACTCTACTAATCTGGTCAACTTACCCAATTATAATTTCATTACAAATTAAATTATATAGAACAATTTGACATTTAGATGATAGAATTCAATTACAACTTGTTATTATACAATTCAAAGACATGAAAACTCCCCTAAAGTATTTTAGAGCAATATCTTTGTTTTGTTGCTCGAACTCCCAAGTGGCATTCATTGGTTCATTTAATCTTCATAGCAATTTGTTAGGTCCTCAACAACTTCTTGATGGTATAATCCCAACTTCACTAGGATGGAAATTCCATTCTTATTTCTTGAGTTAATTTGTCTAGACTTTAATAAACATAGCTTAATCCACTCACAAACAATTGATAATATATAGTGTCAATTCTAGATTAGCAAGTCAATTAGTCTCCACACATAGAGACATAGATACAAGATCAAACTGACAATTTGGCTAAACACTTATACAACATTTGACCTATCCTTGGTCTTATACAATTATTAGACAAATAGATAGGTAATCCAATCTATTTGTAATCCAATGAATTATAAACTACACATACACACATAAGAATTCTATCTCAAAATCACAATGCACAAAACCAAATGGACAATTTGTTCTAAGCACACAATAACAATAATCCCAATTTCTAGATTCTACAAATAGACAATTTGCCAAATGCACAAATTACACCATATCAAATAACTCCTCCAATCATTCTTAACACACATACAAATCCAATCATTGGATCTAATAATAAAATTATTTAAAAATTATAGTGGACAATTAAACCACAATGATTTGCCATCCTACACAAATTAACCAATATATAAATTGTCAATCTTAACACAATTAAATTTATAAATTAAACACACAATGAACTCCACAGACAACTTGTTTATGCAATCAAACTACAATGAACCAATCATTGGTTCTCAAGAATTACTAGGCAATTAGCCAAACGGCCATACATACATAAACAAGCCAATTAATTACACAATTACACAAGCAATTTGCCTCAATGCAAATAAAGCAAACAATTAGTTGCAAACTCACACATAATATAGTCAATTAGTCTTCAAAAATTATAACATATGACCAATCCCTTGTCTCAAATTCTACACAATCAAATTGCCAAACTTCAAACAAAATGAATCCAATCACTGGATTCACTTAATACATACAAAATACAATTTGTTAAATTCACAAAAATGATCCAATCCCTGGATCAAACACACACAAGCCAAATTGACTCTCACTCAACAATCTAATCCAATCGTTGGATCTTACTCACAGTATAGGCTAATTGCCAGTCTATAAATAATTGGATCCAATCACTAAATTCCAATAACAAGCTTATAAACACAATGCAATTTGCCAAATACACAGGAAAAGATCCAATCACTAGATCTCAATCCACAATCAATCAACAATCAAGATAAATTATTTTAAAATAATAAGTATATTAATATAAAAACCAAGTACAATATTGAAACAAATTGACACACATTCCAAAGACCAAGAGAGTGGTGCTGGAAAATGACAAATTGTCTAGCTATATTCTAAGGTTGAAGACAACTGTTCAAACCATAGATGCCAAGTCAAATTGTCTTTCATAATCCTAAATTTTGACAACTTTATATATCCTTTTAATCCGTAAATTTGTCTATATTATTACTCAATTGTGTAAACTAATCGTAAAATTGCGTCTGTTTACACTATTCACAACAAAGTGTCAAAAATAAAAAGATTCACAAGACTACAATGTACTACATGTTTTGTTTTTGAACAATACGGATGAACCCCATTGCATTGAAAAAAAGAGTCACGTACACGAAAAGATAGCCAAGCCAAAGGTTGGATAATGAAGAGACAGAGAGCACCAAGCGAACACAAACAAAAGAGAGAATAAGCGCTAGGGGAGGAAACTACAAAGGGGGCCCTCATAGTTCCAACTAACTAAGCCGAGCCCTTGCGAGTGGCAAGGACGGAAGAGACAAGCCCTCATGGTTCCAAGTAACTAAACAACCATTGCGAGTAGCAAGGACAAATGAGTTGAGCCAGGCTTGATCAAATTATTACTACATGTTTTCAAGTCAACATACTACAAGATCCTATGTTTTTATATATTAAAAAAAGTTTTTTTTCAAAAAAATGATACTTGTACTAAAAATGTCATTTTTTGAGCATTTTTGGTGAAAATATAGTCATGGAACTTTAGGGGTTAAACTTATGAATTGGTTGTCTTTTAAGCATTGAATCACCACCCCTAATCATGTATACAAGTAGTTTATTTTAAAATTACATAAGTTTAGATTTTCATATTTCAAGAAAATTAGTTATAGGCATGGTGGTGAGAATACATATGCCAAACTTAATGATTTCTATTGATTGATCCAAATTCAATGCACCACAAAATTTTCAAATACATTTATTGAAATTTATCTATATAGAGCAATGTTTTGCTAAAATGTGATTATAAATTATACAAAAGATGAAATATCTGATAGTAAATATATATTTTTTTCAATGGCTATAATTATGGTGAAAATTTTTTCTATCTTTTTAGATGCTAAGTTTATTTGTCAACGCTTGCCTAAAGATAAAAGATTGGAAAAAACTCAATGCAAATTAATAAATTGAAGTTCAAAAGAAAAAACTATTTTGAGTTTCATCTTTACTATAAATTAACTTTGATCTAATAATGAGCAAATGCAACAAACAACCATAGCATTAAACTCATAAAGTCTATATGATAATCTAGTAGTACATGATCTATTCACATAGGGTTAGAATTTAATTAAGGCCTTGGAAAAGGAATTATTTATTGATAAATAAATGATTCACTTGTAATATGGTAGAAACACCTATACCTAGCCAGGGTCTCATATCCAATCTATATTGCACCAATATTTGATAATAAAGTTCTAAGTAGTAGAATTGAAACTTATATGCATACTAAGGTAGAGGCACCAATTACCAACCACGCTTAGTACCCAAGTGAACATGGTAGGGGTGCTAATTCCAACCTTAGGTTGGATTGGCCAAATCTGAAGCTTGAAATTTGTTATTTTTGTCTTTTTCAAGATTGCAACTAGTAAGGTTATGACACATTATCTGAAGTAATGAGCAAGAAAGTACTATCTAGAATGATTGGAATTAGAAGACTCTAGACAATGCTAATGGGTCAAGAGTTGTTTAGCCTCCCGAAATTCACTGTAATTTCAGTTTTCTGAATAAAAATCTGAAAATTTGGCAATCCTCATATTTCCTATCTTCTTATGTGGGAAAAATATCCACCAACTCATAGTACACAGAACCTACTCTCCAATTGCTTATTCAATTGGTTATTGGTGCTTCCACCTTAGTTACATGGACCGACTTCAATGTCATGACACATAACTCTACTTCTCTATACAAAAGTGAGCCGGAAGTACTTATCTTCAATGAGTGGAATTGGATGACTATAGACAATAGCTATGGATACAGACTACTTTTTTACTCCTCCAGAACACAGTAATTTCAATTTCAAAAATAAAATTATAGAAAATTACAGTCGCTTTATTTCATAATTGGCATTCCTTCATATTGCACATCATATGTTGCAGAATCGCTTAAATGATTGGTCAATGGTGTTTTAATCTTAACTAACATTCAAAATTGTATAATAATATTTGGTTTATTTTATCAAGTTTGGCATCACTTGTAATTTTGAAGTAAACCTAGGCATAATTAATGAAAGTTTTCATAACAAAGGAATTACATACCAATCTTCCAAAATAGGCCCTACACGGTTATTTGTTCAAAATCTAGTGGCAAATGAGTTTTTGAAACTTTTTTCTTGCACATTGTGGATATATATATTACACAAATGACCCATCTTGATTTTGAAATGGGTGTATTTTACCACAACCTCTATTTCCTTGGAAGTTTGCTTGGATAGACTACCATGCAAATAAATTTTATACTTCAATATTTATGTGCCACTTGCAGTTGCCAACGATTGAAAAGTGTATTGAAACAATTGTAATTTGGGAGTTGGGAAAACAAGTCATTAATCCCTTAATGTCTTCATCCTTTTCCAAAATTGATGATTTGGAAAAAATTGTTGTGAAGTGCTCTTTGGAAGAATATTTTAGAATTGATATATAAATAAAAAGTGTAGATTTTGAGTTATAGATTCCATCCGTATGGTTAGATTTACTAGTGCTATCACTAATATTTTTTTTTATAAATTTTGAAAAAGAAAATTTCAAAATTCCTTTAAAATTTAATTACAAGCAAAATCTAATCATTTTTTTTTTATCATATTTTCACTAGTCACACACTCATACAGTCCAATATTAAAACTTATTGGGATGAATTTGAACTGAGGTTTTCTTGATATAGTGATTTTTTTCAAATTTTTGTGTTCTTTAAATCGATGACTTCATTTTTGCAAATCTAGTTTTAAAGTCAAATAAATGCAATTTTGGGCTTGACACACTTCCAAATTTGTAATTTTAGAAAAATATAAATTGTAATAACACCAAATCCAACCATTGAATAGGACATCAACTTGGTAAAGTATCTCCACAAATTAGATGACTTTTAATCCAAGCAATAAATAATGAAAAAGAAAATTAAATTTCAATTTTTTTATCATCCAAAAATTGAACATCACAGCGCTCCAAAATTAACGTGTTTCTTGAGAGTTTGAAACTAAAACAATTGTAATTTGGAAGTTTAGAAAACAAGTTATTAACTTGTCACTTGAAACTGTTGAAAGTTTGAAACTAACAAGTGTAGATAGAAGTCACAAGAACTCAAGACATTGAAATAAGTCATTCTAGTCCTTGTTATATTTAGAACCTCTCTTATTAGTGCATGTTACTAGGACTTATATACTAAGAGAGGTTTATGTAGTTAGAAAATTCATAGAAACACATGTCTTTTCTAAAGGGGTCATAGGAACACATGTCTCTCCATCTTGACTGCTTGTGCATGCCCATCTATTCTTTGCTAACTTACTTATTGCATATTATATATTATGAGATGTAGCAATATGGTAACTACACCTAAAATGAACTAAATAAGCTTTGTGGCATAACTAATGTGTTGTAAAAAATGAATAACATTTTTTGCACATTGCTAAAGGACTATGAATCTAATTGCAAGTGTTTTCAAATTTTTTGGATGAATTGTAAATTAATTACAAATTTTCAGAGATTCAAGATGCTAAAAGTGTCATGTAGGTGATGCCAAAATAAATTTGATGTACATGAAAAAATGACAATGGAGAGAAGTTAAAACAATAAAAATTGCATCCAAAATGGACCACTTGTAAAGTTGTCACCTTTATAGTTCTATTAATAGAATTGCACACTATTCAAGACTCATCTAATATTTGTCCTTGTCATGTGTATTGTTTTCGATATCCTCCTTGTTTATTTTTCATCCTTTAATAGGGGCGATTTTGAGGAGCGGTCCATTTTAGGTGTATTTAAGGTGAAGGCACCAATTACCAACCACACCCAATATCCAACTTGGAAGGTTTACTATTTCCAATCTTGGAATGAAACTAAGGTTAAAAATTTGTTTTTGTTTTTACTTTCAAGTTTGGAACTAGAACAAGCAAACCATTTCTGACCACCCCCCATTTCTACAGTATAGGTTTCTCTATTTTCAATTATAGCTCTGTTTACATTCTAGCTCACATATGGCAGTATCTGGAGGAGCTACAAAAATGTCCAAGAAGTATACATTGAAAATATAGAATGATGACAACATGTACATAATTATCACTTATATCAATTTTGTAACCAATCTATGGTCAGAATTATAGTAGCCTTCATAACAAGAATAGGTTGTATTGAATTTTCAGGAAAAAAATTCAAAATAACTTCAATTTTGACCCAAAAAATGTAATATTTTTTAATCCTTCTTAAATTAGTTTCCCTACACAGGAAAAATATTTCCTTGAATACATCCATCCAACAACTATGCTAAATTCCTTTAAGTGGTTGGAAATGGGTCACAAATCTTCCCATAATAAAGTTAGGACACATTACTTGAAGTAGTGAGCAAGAAAATAGGAAGCAATGAGCGAGAAAGTATTGTCTTGAATGATCGGAATTGGAAGACTCTAGACATTTGCTTATGGGTCAAGAGTTCTTTTGCCCTCTTGCAATGCATTGTAATTTCAATTTTAAGAATATAAATTTGAAAATTTAGCAATTCCCATATTTCCTACCTTCCTACATGGGAAAAATATCCCACCAACTCATACTATACAAAATCCGCTTCCAAATTGCTTAAATGATTAGTTATTGGTGTCTCCACCTTACCTTAACCCTTGAACGCTGAGGCAAACATTTTATGTCCGATGGATGACAGGGAATCAAACTGTATAGGATAGAAGTGCAATTATTCATTCATCCTCAAAATCTGTCTTGGAAAGGGAAGATCTCCTATAGTAGTTTGACTTGTAATGACTACTTTTGCAATTTTGGAGCTTACAGTAGTGACTCACACGGTAATAGAAAAGGATGACTTTGAGGGTCACCCCTTCTGCGTTTAAAGGTTAAGAAGCTTCCAGTGTTCTACTGCAGACAACTGCAGCCTTACTCATCATGGATTTAAGCAAATGAAAACTCAGCCAGCACATGAACTCAACTGTAGTCATGGTTGTCACATTGGACAGATTACTATTCATTTCACGTCCTATAGGACAAGTTACTATTCATCAGATGTACGTAAGACATACATCTAATGAATAGTAACTTGTCCTATAGGACGTGAAATGAATAGTAATCTGTCCAATGTGACAACCATGACCGTAGTGCATTTTATAACACGCTTCCGACCCCAGTTTCAAGCATCCTACAATGCTGCAACTCAGTCCATAACACGTCGTAGACTCGAAGCTAGCTGGCTTTGCTTCATAAGCGGAACTCGGAATGCTTTCGGAGAAGTCCGGCAGAAGTTTGGCTCAACAAAACACTTAATTAAAACACTCAACAAAACACGTTCCTCCAAAAGCCAGTACACCAAACGATTATATATACCGCGCGTTCGATGTCTGAAGAAGCGAATCTTCTGAAATAGCCCTTCCAAGTTTTCCATCTTACTTATCAAAGGAGACGGAGAAAAGCTTGCTGTCTGTATGTATGCATTGAGTGTTGAGATGATCAGTAATACCTGAGTCATCGATCTACAAGGACGTACAAGAAAAATAACTTGAAAAATTATTTAGAGTTCATCACAGTTATATACACCACTAAACCTTCTGAATCTTGGCCATAACTCCTGTAACCTGATGTGATTGAACTACTCTAGTAGAAATACTTTAAAAAAATCTGGAGAGTGAACTCTTCCGGACGGCTCTTTTGAGGAGTTGTAAAGTACAAGGTGCCAAACCATGTAGTGATGTTCCTGCAACCGTACTGCCGCAAATGGGCACGAATGAGAAACACGCCAACTACAGCCTGGCCGATCACAAAAGCACATTCTTCACGTCAAGAAAGAACATGGCAATAAGTTAAACAGATCATCCTAGCTAAGCACATATTCAAGCATTTCCAGCAATAAGATACATATGTATTCAGTGCAATCGGATACATTACATGCATTCAAGCAATCATTCAATACATTCAATACATTCAATGCATTCAAGCAATCGGACACATTCCCTCTTTTAACACAGAATTGGCTCCATATAATGCAGCTGTTATTTGACACAAATGGAAAAAATGCACCTAAGTTCCGGAAAAGCTCGATCAGGTGATTTTCTACAACCACTGCTTTTTTTTAAATTGTTGCATTCATGACCAAATCATCTTGAGAGTAGGTGTGCAACTTTTTCTTTGCTCCCACTTGTGCGAATCCAAAATATCTTTTTGGAGACTACGCGCACGATGGTATGGATCATGCAGTACACCAGCTTCACCGTCCGTCGCAATTCCCGCATGATGGCAATGTCAGGAAAGGAGCTCAAGATAAACCCTTCTTGCCGAACATAGAAGATTCCCGTAGCCCAAGATCCTTTTGAGTATGTTGAGCTACAAGAACCATCTATATTTGCAAGAACGGGGATCTTAAGCGGTCGCAATCAAGAGCTTAATTAACCAGCTTTCCCCAAAACCCACAAAACACAGCAAAGTACCGGCCATTTCAGCACAATGCTGCTCAAGCATAGTTCTGTTGAAACAGCAGAATCAACGCATCTCATAACCTAAGCATTGAAAAGCACCCCCACCCCATCTCCACAAAGGGCCGAACCTGCAACTACTGTAATTTGAAAGGCCTTCGCCATGCCTCGTGTTGAGCATCCCAAGACGATTTCGGTAGAAGTCTTTTAGTGTAATCCTTGGATTCAGAGCACCGAAACCCAGAACGTAAACTAAACCAAGCTTTACAGGCAAGCTTCAGAATACCGAAGTCGAGGTCGGTTGTACTTATACAGACGGAAAACCTTTCCCGCACCATGGATGGAGGGATGGGGTGTTGCCGTTCCCTGTCCCGCCGTCGTTGTTGTTCCCGCTCCCCTCCGACTTGTATCCGCCGGTGCAACGTTGGAGCTCGCGATCTGATCTGATGCTTGTGTTGTGGATTCTCCCTGGCCGGTGCTCTGAGTCCGATTCTCGATCTATTCGAAAAGAAAAAAAAACAGCTTCGAGACATCGATCTATGATTAAGAATGCTCAGAAATGTGGTCCCAATCATAATAGATCATGAATTTGCAAATTCACCTCTCTCAAGTGCTGACCGAGCCTGAGGAGGAGGATCCGGCAGCACAATTTTCTAGCAAACTGTCTTCCAATTCAACAGGGATCGATGTGGTACCGTACATAGGACACAAATGCACTGATTCATCGAACCGGTACAGAAACCTCATACTTTACCAACATAGAGACTTCTGAAAACAAGAAGCAAAATGATCAAGTTCGATGAAATTAAAAGTCAAGTTCATCACTTCAATTCTGCATTTTGATCCCATCTTACATTGAAAAACTAGTGATTCGCTGAACAAGAAAAAAAAATTGCCCCCAAAAGTCACGTTGTCAAGTAACCATTACGGTATGCTATATTGTAAATTCGAGAACAGTACGTTTCATGCACGAGTTTCAAATTTTCTCCAAGTCTTGTCAGAAGTTGACCTTGTCGGTGTAATGACGGCTGAGAGCCTGCCATACATTGTCTTTAACCTGAAATTGTCCATTGCTACTATCACGTCAGAACTGTCTAGATCCGACTGCAAAGAACCGGATGCGTTTATGTCGAACGTTAAGTCTTCAATTAATGTGCAGGTTCTGTTACCGAATTTGCAGGTTCATTAGTCGTAATAGGCAATTGGACGGCCTTGCAGTTCTGGAAAAGGGATGTCCAACATACTCATACGCTACTTATAATTGTCCTGAAATGATTGTGCACTTTGGATGTCATGTTTTTGTAATAAGGGTGTTTTGAGTGCATCATATGGAGACTTTCTTGGTGGCTACTTTTATTTGGGTTGCAATGAACACATGCAACAACATTCTTCGTTTATTCTTCTTTGGTTCCACTGATGTAAGCTTTGAAACCTTTCTTAATTATGTTCTTGCACAATATGATCAACGAAATGAATTCAAAAAATTACCAACAAAATTGTGGAGAATCGTTTTGGAAAGGAGGGAGTGTATGAGTTACGTCGATCTTCAATGTTTGCCATGATACACAAAGCAAAAGAGGATGAATAAGATGTATTATTTTTTCAAATTCTGAAATCTACTTTTAAGTGATTCGGATTGAAAGCATAACAACTCCTGTAGGAGACAACATAGAAATGTCATTAACTTTGAATGATCTGATGAGTTTGAGGAAGGAAACCAAGCAGACCTACTATCAAGAGTGGTTGCTGGAGCTTTCAACACACGATGAGAAACACAAGAACTAGTGTGCCTCGTGCAGTTGCCACTGTAAAAAAAAAAAAGTAATTTTTTTATTTTTTAAAATTCACAACAACTTTGAAATTCAATAATTTTCATGCCATACGTCTGAACGCCACAAAATAAAGCCTGCACACACCTCCTTGCCGAGGGCTTTCCAACGGTACCAAGAACACAACCAAAGGACTCACGGTCTGGGAGATCTCAATGTAACAAACAAACAAAACAAATAGCCTAACTTAAGGTATTGATGCTACAAAATAGAAACCAACAACTTAGTATAAATTCATATGACTCCATGTCATAATGCACATAGAAAGTGAATGACCCAAAGTTATGTATTATATGTAGGTAGTATATGAGCTTAATTAATGTAGACTGAGCAGAAGTTTGAGACTATAAACGATGCAAGTGATAGAAGAGTTTGCAAATTTCAAATAGAAGCTTACGACCCATTTCCAACCACTTAAAGAACTGAACATATCTATTGCAACATGGATTTGGTGAGGGAAAAAATTTCCTCGTATATAGATTTAAGAAGGATTTGAAATTTCTTTTACATTTTTTTCCTCAAAAATAAAATTACCATAAATTTTTTTCCTTGAAGATTCCATGAAACCTATTCTTGTTATGTAGTTCATTCTATTTCTAACCATGGTTTGGTTACAAAATCATTGGAAGTGATAATTGTGACTTTCAATGTACATGTTGAGATCATTCTATGCTTTCAATGTACACGTATTTCTTAGACATTTACACACCTCTTGCTGGTCTTGCTCTAGCTAACCTACAATAAAAATTACAGGTCATTGGAAATACAACAGCCTACATGCTGGAAATAATTAAAGGCATCACCTCATTAGAACGCAACATCCAAACTGCATTAATTTGTATCAATATTGTGGTCTATTCTCAGTGTGCAATTTCAAGCTAGCTAGGGCATTGTTTGACAATACATTCAAGAAATAGAGTCGCTCAAATTTCATTAACCCTGGAACACCAAACTGGTCGTCTTGGAAATCATCCTTTAGGATACCATGTGAATCATTTGAATGTGAAACTATTGTGCGAGACCTCCCTTTTTCACACAAAATTTCAAGGATGAAAATCTGCATTTCTGTAGGGTCATAGGAAGAAACATTGTGCGTTTTTTTTTGTAGCATTTCAACTAAATTTGCATTTTTGCCCCAGATTACTGTTAGTACTATCAATACTACATAGCAGAACAATCTCAGTCATTGATTGGAAAAATCAATGGCTAAAAGTACCATTGTGAGTATTGAAACAATACTATGGGGAAAAAAAGATAGATTGTTACACAAAATAAATACAATGAGGTATAAATTAATAGTAAATGGAAAACCATTAACAAAAAAACCATCTAAAAATTGGCCATTTGAAAAGCCACTTGATGGTGATCAAATTTCACCAAAAAAATGAAGTTGACACCATCTTCAATGTTCAGAGTACTCATGTAAGGGAGCCCTATTTGTATAGACCTAGAGGACATAAAATAATATATTTATAGATGCCCCTTGGTATGCATATGCCCATTTAGTATGGGAGTAGACCACCAAAATTTCATTACAAGAGATAATGTGTTGTCAACCAACATAGCTTACACTTCAAATATAGTTAAGTGGTTCTTGTATTGTAGGTAAATAAACTTGTTTTTCTGGTAGCTATTTTTTCTTTATGTTAGATGGTGAATAGTGTACTTTGTTGAAACCAAGTATTTTTATTCAAATCACTTCTCACACATCTGGAGTATTGCTTGAACCTTCAAAAAGCAATTGTCCTTTACGCCCAATTTATGACTAAAGAGTTAAGAGAAGGTACGTTTTTGTGTGTCTTATAACCCATGTATACCATAAAGTAGCCAACCTATTTCCAACCACTTAAGCAATTATTTGTATTTGGAACACACGTTTCTTAAGTACGGAGATTTTCCCATGTACAAAAATAGAATTTGGAAGGATTCCATAATTTTTCAAACTTTTATTTCTCAAAACATAATTACTATAAATTTTTTTGTTGAAGATTATGTTCAACCTATACTCGTCATAGAGGTCTTCCTATTTCCAACCACAAGTTGATTGCAAAATTGACCAAGAGTTGGTTATAATATTGAAAGTCTTGTAGCCAATCATAATGCACCACAATTTTGCTAAAAAACTGTGCCATAATTAATCGCTACACAATCTCCACCTGATCAGAAAGAGAGCAACCTACACATGGTAACTTTGCCTATGATAGCCCAAATGGAAGCCAGCCCATCATAGGCAAAATTATACTTATGGTGGTGGGCATTCCAATTCTTAAAATGTGCATCATTAGAATTTTTTTGCCTGTGATGGGTTGGCTGGCATTTGGATTATCATAGGCTGGTTTACCTTAACCAAAATGGGGGTGGGTGGGTTGATCAGAAAATGGGTCAGCTACTATACTAGTCTTGTTGACTGCAAAGAAAGTGTGCAAATTGCAGTCTCTGCAAGTGGTACAAGATATAATCATATCCGCATACTTAAATAACTTCCAGTCTTGATCTTTTCACAGTAACACAACAAGATCCACATCTCACGTTCTTGCTTGCAAGTTGGGTTGCAATACTCAATTCTTGGAAGTACCACCTAAAAGTTCTGATAAAGAAAAAGAAACAAACCTTCTGATACGAATGTGGATTATTTTGTGCTGTGGGGTCAACTAGAAATGAGGACCGGGAATATATGGTAAGCACCAACTTTTGAGTGAGCACCAAGAATGCATGATTTCATCAATAATTGCAATGAATTTCCCCTTTCTAAAAAAAAAAAATCAGGAACAGCTTTAGCGTGAACACCATTATTACTCCACCAAGAAACGACCGACGTACTCGAACAAGCATCATAAGAAAAAGCACTTGCTACTCTAGTTTTAAGGTAACCGCCACACTCAGTGAGAGGTAAATAAATTACAGAGACCAGTGCTTGGAAATGCACAAACACAAAGGCCTTCTATTACCAATGAAAAAAAATGTTTCAGGAGGTAGTAGTACTAGTGCTACCTCACAATCACGGTTCAAATGTGTTCTCACCCGAATGATATGTTCTAAAACTGTACAGGGTCTGTGAATGATAATGGGTTGCAACAACTACGGAAACGGAACAGTAGAAACATGAGTAGCACTTAATTGTTATGCACCACTACTAACACTGATCTGCTTCTGTGGCTACCACTCTGTCTCTCTCTCTCTCTACTTTAGATGCGTATGATTTGAACCCCTATTAAGAAAGAAGCCAAATAATTTAATGAATTGGGGCGGCCAATCACTTTTTCTAAACATGTGTTCTTTACAGGTACAAATTGGCGCCACCTCACAATCAAATTTGTGTCGGTTTTAATACTACAATGGAGAGAAAAATAGACGAGGGCTCATTCCAAGGTCTCTGTTGGCCACAGTTTTTTCCAGATGCTGATCTCTTCCTTGGTTTTCAGTTTCCTGATACCGCCATAAAAACCTTCGGCTTCGTTGCCCTCCTCTCGGTGAGATTTTCGGTTGATGGCTGCCCGTCGCCAGCGTGAGCCAAGCGTGTACTGATTGAACTCCAACCACACCGTCTCTGCGTTGCAAACCCAACCAGTGCGTCAGTTTTGGAGCAACAGAGATGACCATGACAAGTCTCACAACTGGTCTAATTCTCCATGTGGATCTTCTCGTGGATCAGTTCCATGTTTCCACAAGGCTTATTGCGCGCCTTCTACAATGTGGTCCTCCTTTAGGGTTCAAAATGATGTAATACGACTAAGGTAGTTGTAACACATACAAAGTGTGAAACTTATGATATGGCGTAACTCTACAATACTGGAAAGACTAAAATTGGACTAAGGTGAAGTAATTAAGCCCTTTGGTCTTACAGCTACCTCAGAGCACCAAGAGCACCGTAGGACTAAGGTAGTTGTAACACGTACGCAGGGAAGAAAAGAAAAGAAATGACATACCAAAAGAATGACAGCGGCAGTGGCGAGAATTGCCATCACAAGTCTCGGCATGTCCCACCACACCATACCACCACCCTGCAACAACAATAACAACGAAGCAAATCAGACCACAGACCAACAATTTTACCTCAAGAGAAAGAGCATGAAAGAGATTCGCATTAGGTTGCTAAAGTGCAGAATATTCTCATGTTCAAATAATATAGCACCGTACGCATGTTCTACTTGCCAAGTATTCTCAAATGTTTTCCACCCGGACGTACACTTGATCTTGAAGAAAGTAGAAATACGATCAAAGTTTGTTCAGCATAAGTATAGATCATCCATGATTTTATAGCTGACTACAGAACATTCACTCGCACTTACAACCGTAGATTTGCAACATAAGAGTGATCAGGGTGGGGTACCATATGGGAACTCCTTATTCCTGCGCCATTGCACCTCAACATGATCCCCAGGTTGCAAATCAGCCAGACAATCAGACGCGTGCAGATCATGGGCGGGGGTATCCAAGGGTGGAGCACGAAGACGCTCCCACCGGACTCCCTCTTCGACCACGATTGTTCGGGGACCATGGGGTGGGTACCTACAGCCACATGAAAACAGTCACTCAGTTTCGATCTTCATCAAACCTATATCAGCCATGTCCTCAGAAGATAACAGATTACAATCTGGAGCTTGCCCTAGAGTGAGTACCTGGCCTTGAAGGAATCAGTTTGACGATCGTAATTGAGCTCCGCATCGTAACACGACAGCATGAATCCCACATGCCCATTCTGCTACAAACATTGACAAATCAGGAAACACAATCAGTCAGAAGGCATCTACATCACAGAGAATGTGCTATTGTTGTAGTGTGCAAGTCTCTCTCTAGACTAAACTTTGGTAAGGATGGGGTGAATCCCATTCTGCTACGAACATGGCCAGATCAGGAAACGCAATCAGTCCAAAGGATCGACACCACAGGGAGTGCGCCGTTGTTACAATGTGCAAGTCTCTCTCCCTGCAAGTCTTTCTCTACACGAAAAGCAATCAGTCAAGAGGAACAACACCACAGAGAATGCGCCGCTATTGCAATGTGCAAGTCTCTCTCTAACCCAGACTCTCTACAAGGAACGCAATCAGTCAATAGGATCAACACGGGCTGTTGCAATGTGCGAGTCTTTCCACAGGGAATGCAATCAGTCTAAAACGATCAACACCACAGGGAATGTGCTGTCGTTGCAACGTGCAAGTCTCTACGAACGCAATCAGTCCAAAGGATAAACACCATAAGAATACGCCGTCGTTGCAATGTGTAAATCTCTCTCTATGCAAGTCTATCTCGGGCCTGACCCTTAGTTTCGCTCGGAGCAGCCTGCGTGCCCACCTCTCGATTGTAGACTTGCGCGGGGAACCAGAAGTTTCCGCTCTCGAGCGCCCAATACCACGCCATGAGCGAGTCGGGCGGAGGCGAACTGGCCGGCGGGCCCTGCAGATTGAGCCACGTGAAGGGCCAGAGGCACGAGAGCGGCCATCCCCACAGCCTCGGCGCCTTCTCCACCGCCGCGCCTTGCTCCGCCTGCTCGATCAGTTGCCTCTGCCACTCCTGGAACGCCGATGGTCCCACGATCCCCACCCACTTCTCCTGAAACAAGCTCTGCCACAAGTGGTCACTCTTGCAACGCTTTCGAAGCTCCTGGCACACACCCGCCATCTGACAGAGCGAAGAAGGAGGCAACCGGCCCAGAATGCCTTCCAGCGCGAGCTCGGGAAGGTCTAAGACCGACATGCAGTCGGTTGAGAAATCGTCCTCCTCAACCTTGTTCTTGAGACAACGACGCTTGCAAAACATGGCGCCCAGACCCCACTTGCTGTTGCTACTGCTGTCCGTGTCGTCCTCAGCCGATGAAGAGGACCCGGGGGAGAGGAGCGCCAGCCACACCGACATCAGGCTCATGCTGGCGTCGTGAGGTCAATTGGGGTGGGGGGTACGCATGGACTGGTACACTACAAGACACACAAAACAAGGCAACTCTCCGTCAGGAGTTGTACGAGAACGACGACGAGGAGGAAGAGGACGAGCAAGGACACGCAATGCCCCAATTGTCCTTGGATACGGCTATGGCGCCGCCACGGCATTGTCAAAACCACGAAACAGAATGTCCCCTGCTTCAGAAACGGAGAGCAGACGCTTCGGGCGCGTGGTTTTTTCAAGAAACTATGGGTGAAAAAAAGAATCTCACAGTTGATGGAGGTTACTAAAAGGAAGCGTCACAGGAAAAGAAGTGCAAGTATAAACGCAAAAAGTAGACTTGGCGGGGGTAATGGCGGAGCAAGAGTGAAAGTGACGAAACAGTTGCGGAGGTTACCACAAGGACGAAAACGATCGACCACGAAAACCCACGATTACGCTACAATGCACCTCTCTCCCTGCAACCGAATCATCGTCGTGGAGTCAATTTTCGGCTTCGGCTAAGTTGCCGCGTGATCGTCACAACTCAGCCCCGCACGCAACAAACCGTAAAAAACGACATAGAAAGCTTCAAACATTCTCCAACAATTACAAAGACCGTCCTCATAGAAGAAACACACTCTACCCTCTCTAAACAGACTCCATAGCCAAGGAAAACCAGCAACAATCGCCAAATCTTCTCACACACGCACACCCCTCCCCATCCAAATTAATTACCCCCGAAACCAGATCGTTCAGATCTCCTCACCAAAGCTGGTCAAACGCGCACTGCTCCCATCGCCCTCGTACCGCGACAGTGCACGCAACGTCCGCGCAACCCCTTGATCGGTAGATCGCTTGTTGCAGCGCTAGCTTGTAGCACTGCAACCGCAAACTGATGAGAGTTAACTTGCAGAAATGAATGTGCGACGGGAACAGAGGAGGGAAGAAAAGGCGGGCGTTGGGTTCGGTAACAGGCGGGCCCAGTGTGAGTTCCGCTGGCCGGACGATTGCAATTGTGCCTGCAACTGGGGGCGCGGCTGCGGTGGGGGCCGCTGCGTGCAGCAGTCACAACGCAAGCACGCTAGCCGGGGACAACGGAGCCTTATAGCAAAACTAGCAATCAACTGAAGGGCCTGTCACGCTGGGCTTTGTAGTAAACTACTGAGTACCAGACTACTGTAGAGCATGCGTTGGTAACCGTGATTTGCCCAAAACTCTATAATTTTTTTGTCTTTAGATAGCTTTTGAAGCAGTTTAGTTTCATTGTCCAATATCTAAATTTGAATTTTCTTGTACCTATCCAAAGTACTTTAGAATTCTCTCCCAATAGTAAAAAATATCCTAATTCTTATGTTAAATGAGGAAAAAGTCAAAAGATTCTTTGGAGGGGTTAAATTCTAGACTACATGAAGAACCTCCTCAATAGAACATGTATACTACCCCCACCAAATATAACTCATACTTTTTTCATTTCTTTCTAATATGAACTTGAAATTTTTATCATTGGAAGCACATCTCATAGTATTTCGAACAAGTACAAGAAAGCTTAAATTTGGACATTGGACAATGAAAATAAACTACTGTACAGTACCTGAAAAGCAAAATAGTTATACCGGTCTGGACAAATTCCGGCGTGCATTGAGGATGCCATTGCCGCTTCCACACTGCATGAACTTTCACTGCATGAACTTTTACTGACGCGGGGTGACGTTGCGCTTGGACTCTTGGTTTGGGGTCTTCTGTACGAGGACTAAGTTAAGAACTTAAGAATTCAAAGCCTTCGGAGCCCACGAAAAAACTACTGCGCTCCTCACTGACGGCACAGGCACGGCTTTCGAAAGCCGGGCACGAATCAAAGATCCCGGCTGCAGTAACCCTATCTCCCCGTCGTTTCTCGGGTACGGTATCGCGTATCTCATATGGACCGTAATCCCTGTCACTGGCACTCCTTCGTCCTTGAGTTCAATTAATTTTCACAAGCTTCTCAGTACGTCTCCAGTGAGCCAAATACCCCAGAACCCAATTACCCATATTTGCAAAAAAATCTCCGAAAATCTGCCAAATTCGCATTACCAGATGTTGTATCTTACTACAGATACCCACTTAAGGCAAGTATGACGCGCAATTCGGCAGAATTCGTAGGCACCAGGCGCACATTCTTGGTTGGTGGGTGTCGCAACTCAAAAGTTCCATGTGTGGTGAAGAGAAACGACAAAGAAAATGGGTGCTGCCAGGTTTTTTTTATGCCAATTTCTTATTATTCTTGATTATTCCAGTGAGCCAAATACCCCAAAACCCCAATACCCAAATTTGCAATTTGCAAAAACTCCGAAAATCTGCCAAATTCGCAATACCAGATGCCCAAATAAGGCAAGTACGACGCGCAATTCGGCAGAATTCGTAGGCACCAGGCGCACATTCTTGGGTGTTGAGTGGATGGGTGTCGCAAATCACAAGCTCCGTGTGTGGTGAAGAAAAACTACAAAGAATTCAAATGGGTGCTTCCAGTTTGTTTTTAAATGCCATTTCTTTTGTTAAATTCTTGACCTGAAAATCAGTGGCAAATGTTTTACACGTGAATGAGGAACTCGAGTGCGCGTTGGAGGAGACTGATGAAGGAAAATTAAGGCACGATGCTTCAGATTGTGCGCGAGCTGCGACCCCAGTTGCATGTAGGAGGAATGTGAAATTGTCAATGATGGAGGCGCTGGTGGGGCTCTGTCTGTGCGTCGAGGTCGTCTGTAATTGTAATTGTAGTTCACCTTAGTGGGAAAACATTTCAGTTCATTGCGAAGAACGAGAGAACGGGGCACGTGCATTGCGTCGAAGTACGGCGCCGATGGCTTGACTGGCAGGCTGATTGCCCCATTTCGTTGCGGCGTCGCGGGGGGAGAGCGCGGCCGGAGAGGGCGTTCAGGTGGGCACCCCCAAAACCGCCACTTTTGGCTACTGTGGGTAGTTACTGTGCAAAGTTACTATTGTTAGACTGGTCAAACTTTCTGTAGGCAAGTGAAAGGAGGTTCCAATGCACCACATAACATGGCATTTGGATAATCATATGCAAAAGTTATGAAGGGTCAAAAAAATTGGTAGAAGTCATCTAAATTTGTTTCTTCTACATAGGTACATATTGATTATGGAAATGCACCTAGAGTAATGACAGTGGTTTTGGGTAAGTGGCACATTTGGAAAGGCCTATCTCAACCCTTAAAGAACCAAGGTGAGTTTTTTTTGGCAACATAGCAATTTGGGGCAACTCACTACAAATGGAGTTTTTGTTGTTTTTGTGCTGAAATTTTCACACAACATGGGGATGAGGTTTTTCTTTCGGCCCAACAATTTTTATAACTTTTGACTACACGGTTAAAAAGTTATTGTATAATATGTAAATTTTTTCACCAAGCAAGAAGTCTAGATAGATTAAAAAAATCCTTATTTCTAGAAAATAAAATTTTGAAATTAGTTTTCTAGATGGAAAGTTTTGAATCATTCAATTTTGATCAATGAGATGAAAGTTATGAGGAGTTTTAGTTTGTAGGTAGTTATGGATTCTCTATTCTAAAATAAACTCTCAAGTTGTTTATTTAACTCAATTTCAATATTTTTGAAAAATAAAATAAAACCATAGGGCATAGATTGCTCATTACAACATTACAACTATTGGGATTGGCATTTTTCAATTCTATAACTAAATTATTAACAATTTAGAATCTTGATTCATTCTCACTTCTTCTATTTACTATATCTTTTTCTATATGTTGTACAAGCCCAAATGATCTGAAAATTTTCAAGAATGTACCCAATTTACCTTGAAGAATAAATCAAAAGAGTTGCAACCATTTTCGACATTTTTGCATACAAATGTGACCTTGTGAAATGATTCTAGAGGAACAAAAAAAGAATTTTTTTCAATTCAAACACTAAAATCTTCCAATCTACATAGTGGAAAATTTTGAATTTTTTTCACATATTTTTAAATCAACTTTCTACAAGATCCTAAGGTTAAATGTGTCCAAAAATGTTTTTTTTTTAATAATTTTGATACTTGGTTTTAAAATGGCAATTTGGGAGCATTTTACATGGTCAAGGAACTTTAGGGTTAAAGGAGACAAACTTTGTTTTACTAATCCCTACTTTTTACCTTGAAAAACACTTATTTGAATCATTTATCACGGATGATCAAATTTGGAAAATATGGAATTCATATTTGGAATTAAGGACTTCTAAAGTTCGATTTCCAAAGCGATTATCCTTACAAGTATGTTTTTTTTTCTAGAATAAATTATCAAAATTTGCAATTTTTAGTGTATTGGTCAAATTTGTTAAGAAAAATAATTTTTGAATTAATTTCTCCCTTGAATAGACATTCAATTATTTAGGTGTTAAAAAGTAAAAAGAATGAATGGCTCGAAATATGGCCCACTTTTGATTATGGAGAGATAGGATTATTGTATACACTATCTCTTTGTTAGACTACAAAGATATCACTGTCCATTTAGAATAGGATGAATAAATTTTTGATCATTTTTCCAAATAAAATTATATAACTTCTAAATGACTTCTCTTTCCTAAAAAACTTATTTCTAATATGATCCAATAAAAAAATGCCAATAAAGATTGAAAACCATGTTCAAATGCATATTATGACAATTTTAGGTGTATTTACCTAATTGAGAGATAAACCTCAAGTGCCCAATTCAAAAGCTTTCATCTTGGTGGAGAATTATAAAAATTCCTTTCTATTTTAAAGTTGGGTCACTTTTGCAACTTTGGAAGGGGTATTTGAGTCTAGATTGTAAATCTATTCAATGATGGAGCTCCCATGTCATTTGAATCTACCCAACTATGGATGATTTAATTAGTTCATTTAGTGGAAGTATTCTATAATTTCACTATCAATGCTTCTTCTCTTTTCAACGGACATCTCAAATTCAGAAATCATAAGCAAAAGTACATATGACACAACTCCATTGTTGCATCAAACTAATTTGATTGCAATCCAACTACCAGTGTTACACAAATCAACAATTTCAATTCCTCTTGCAAGCCTTATAGGCAAGTCTGAATGCCCCAGCCCTTTTCTGAATTTGTAATAACTAACAAAAAAGAATCCATCATACAAATGTCTCCCTAATTTTTTACCTACTTCATAAATTTTAAACATACAATATTGATTTTGTAGGTGATTTCTAGAAGCCCACATGTCTTGTTTTCTTTTCAAATAAATTGATAGTCCTAACAAGAGGCAACAAAAAAAAGAATGGTTCTATAACACTCATTCTTTTTTTAAGATGAAAAATAACTTCAATTATATACCCACATGAATGAAGAGTTTGTTAGAGATAGTTTCATTTTTAAAATTACAATCTAATATCCTATTCAAACTTCCTCACATGTTTCAATTTGTCAATTCAAAGCCTCTTTCCTTTCCATTCCAGAAGCAATAAGGTAGTTTGCTCATAAAGCGACCAATTTAAGAGTTGATTGTCTTTCAGGGGAAGCTAAACTCCTCAAAACAATTTCCAGAAAATTTTTAGAGGAAGAAATATGGATATGGCATCTAACCCAAGTTGTTTCATATTTTTTGGACCTTTGTAGAATTAATTACAAATTTTTGAAGTTGAAATGTAATGGTCACTAAAAGCGACCACCTCCTGAAATGTACACCTCTGGTACATTGAAGAAAGCAAAATGTACCTCTGTGTCATAATCACTGTTAGAGCATGCGCGATTAGAGCAGGCTACTATATATATAAAAAGGACTATTTTTCACGCCTCAGCTCTGACATCCATTATTTCAAGAGTTCATTCATCCACAATGAGGAACACCAAAGTCTGTCCACGCAGAGCTAAGGTAGTACTCCGTAATAAGTTTAATTACAGTACTCCAAACCCCAAAACTCATCCAGTAAGTGATGGATGAACAGAAGAAATGGATGAAATGAAATGAAGATTCTGTCCAACTCCCCCAATTCCGGAATCCCGGGAAGTGGAGTTAATGGCAATTGGGGGAGTTAGGGGACATGATTGGAGGAGTTCAATTAATTCGGCCCTACGCAAGTGGGCTTGTGGTGTTGGAGTAGCTTGGTCGGTATCTTTTTGACTTTTTTTAATTATTTTTATTCTTGCTTTTATTTCTGGCCCACTGGACATGATTCTTGCAGTGGAGTTTATGAGAGAAGATAGAAAAATTCTATGTTGGTGGAAATTAAAATTTTATTATTACAGGGGTATGGCCATAGGCCTTGTTTCTTTTGTTCGTCTTCTTGGTCAGCCTTTGAGCTTTGATTCGTGGCTTACGGTAATGGGGTCAGTTATGGCCAGGGTGATAAAATTTGGAAATTTGGAATTCATACTTGGAGTTCCCAAACCCAAAATCCAAGGGTCGGAGGGAAGGGGGACGAAATGCAAAATTAATGTCGAAAATGTTGTTGAAAATGAAAATATTTGTACTAAGGTTTGTTCCTTTGGTTTTATGTATTTTTTTCTTTATCAATGGAATTTGTCCATGTGTTTGAAGGGAAAAAAATGCGAAATTATTGCAACACAAAGTAGGGGGCAATTTTTTGCATTTTTCCATAGTAGGGGGAATGAGGGGGGCAATTTGGTTCACTTGGCCTTGTGGTCATAAGGGCCTTAGAGCTTGTGGGCAAAATAGTACAACTTTTATGGTTCCAGTAAGTTTATCATGTTGTGTATTAGTTTTTATCACTAAAGGACATGCCTATGACTATGGATTCACTCTTTGCAATCTTTTGCTTTGTTAGTTGTCATTTTGCAACTATGTGTAGGAATGAAATTTTTTATATTTATTTTTTCAGAGATGAAATCTCATGTCTTCTAAGTTTTAAGAAAAATTCAAATTTTTTTGCAAAAGATTTGTAATTACTGTGATTTGTTAAAGGAAAAGTGAAAGAAATTCATATTAGATACAGAAATGCTCCAAAAATCTGAAATTTTCAAAATAGGGACATTTTGTAGTGTGGAACATCACAATTTAAACAAAAGTCACTATGTCATTTTAAAATTAAAAAATCAACAAAGCATGGTTGTTGGCCCTAGATTCAAATTGCAATAAAAATTTCATTTTAAAGATTTATTCAAAATTTTCAATTGGAGTAGAAACTAGACTTAGTCAAATTCATTTTCCTAGTTGAATTCAAATTCAAAAAATATCAATTTTATGGCTATAGTTCATATCAATAGTAAAGAGCAAGAATTGGCCAAAATACACTACAAGGGTGATATGTGGATTATCCCCTCAAGTTTTATGACTCTGTTTTCCCTGAAACCATTCAAAAACTGCCATTTTTAGTACAAATACCAAATTTTGGAAAAAAGAACTTTTTTTGACACATATAACCATAGGATCTTGTAGAACACTGATTTGAAAAGATGTAGAAATTTTTTTAGAACTTTCCACCATGTGGATTGCAAGATTTTAGCATTTGAATTGACACAATCCTTTTTTTACCCTGCGAAAAACCGGGCAGCTGCACTTTAAAAGCTCACTTTTCTATGAAAAAATGTTGAAAATGTTGGTGCTTCTTTGGATTTGTTTTTCTAAACAAGTTGTTTATATACTTGAAAATTTTCAAGTCATTTGGAATTGTACAACATATAGGAAAAAAATAGTAAATAGAAAGAGATAGAGAATGATTTAAAATACTAAGTTCTTAAGAATTTAATTACGGAATTGAAAAATGTCAATCCCAATGGTTGTAATGTTCTTATAAACAATGTACATCCTATGATTTACTTTTTTTCAAAAAATATTGAAAATTGAGTGAAATAAACAACTTTAAAGTTTATTTTAGAGTGCAAAATCCATAACTACCCGCACACTAAAATTCCTCATAATTTTTGACTCATTGATTGAAATGAAATGATTCAAAGCTTTCCACACATATATAAATATAGAAAATCAATTTCAAATTTATATTTTTGAAAAAAATGAATATTTCAGATCTGCCCGGACTGCCCAAGTTGAGAAACAAACAACATATTGGGCCATAACTTTTGACTCCCATTTCCAAATGTCATGAAATTTGTTGCATATAAAAGATATTCCTGGTCCACATCCTCTATTAAAATTTCAGCCTTAAATATGGAAATTTCTGGTCACAATGACCTTCCTAGAAATTCTATACAACCAAAAAACACAATCCGGTCCTTTAGGGGTTAAGCATCTTTGTCATTAGAAAATTCAATATTGCAATAATGAAGGAATAATCTATACAACTCACCAAAAATGCATTCAAGCAACTGTCTAAAAAATGATTGGATGAATAAATGTTTTTTCCATCCTACAATCCTACCTTAAATGATCCAACTTAGGACAAAAAATGATTGCAATGTCTGTCATGGGTCAACCATGAAAAGATGAGACCTATTGCCAATGAACTATACCAAAAAATATTTCATTTTTGAACCAAAAGGTACATGGCTTTCTTCATTTGTACATGTAGAAATTAGATTCTAACACATCAAGCTTGAAATTGTTGTAATTCATTGAACAATTTTTTTTATTAGTTTTAAAATTGTATAGAAACAAATTTTTAGCTTTCATTTTCTTGGTTTCAATCAAATACAAACTAAGTAATTGAAAACTTGTCAAATAAATGTTTTGTAAGTTAAAATTGAATTTAAACATGGATTATTTATTTTTGGATGTAAAAACGTCTAGGAGTTTAGTTTAAGAACAAATTTCAATCATTGTATTTTTGAAAAAATGTTATTTTTACCTACTAAATAGAACTTGACATAACTTGGAATTTATTCATCCAAAGACAATAATTCAAAGCTTTCCAAGTACCATAATTTATTATATATATATATAATTAAATTAATTTTCTTTTTTGAAAATTAGCTCTCAAATTTTAATTTAAAAAAGAGGCAAGATTTTCTATTGATTGGATTGCTTGTATTATTTTCAATATAAAGAAAAATATATACTCCATAACATTTACAATACTCACTAGATTTGTATAAAATAAAGCTTGACTTTCGGTATAGTTAACTAGAGTTACATCTAAATGCTACTTGTATGCTAAATTGAACCCTTTGGAATTTTCACATATTTGTATTCATACACTTTGTTTTCTTCTATGAAAATTAATATTTTATGCATAAGTCATTCAATTTGAATATGAATTTGGTGTTTCTAAAAATAGATCCACCTTTTAGAGACTTCCTTCCAATGGAATTTTTCTTGGTAAAAAATTGCATGATACCAACTTCATGAATTGAAAATAAATATTTGTCAAAATCCAATTAATAAAGGTGCCATATATTCATAAAATCAAATGAAATACGTCAATTCATGCATTCTTCTAATTCTTTTAATTACCCTCTACATTCTTTTTTGTTTAGAAGATCAAACGGATTCAAATCTATCTGTCTCATTAGCTAGAAGAGTTAACAAAAAAAATCCATTTTTACAATCATTATTCAATTGTAAGATCTTGTTCTTGGCTCAATTTTTAATTAAGTTTGTCTATTCTATGTTTGGAATTCTAAAGTTACTTAGTACTTGAGAATTAAGTTGCTTGAATGTATACATGCCAAATTTCATGATTATTGGACATTTCACAAACTTAAAAAAATTGCAAATGGTTGGTGGTTTATAAAGGGCTCCTATAATGTGAGTCTAGAAGTGTGAGTACATGAGCATAGAAGCCACTATACATTTATGTTATAGGTGTCTATTACAGAAACCTTCCAATATTATAGTGTAACTATAAAGTAGATACCTATATTATAGGTGTTTTTATTATAAGCACCTTCAATGGTTGTAGTATATGTACTTAAATACATGTTCAAATCTTACATGCTCACATACTAGTACCATTGGTAGTTCATTCAAGCAAATCTCAAGGAAATAAATGTTGTGGTAAAATATACTCATTTCAAAATCTAAATGATTCATTTGTGAATTATATATGCACAATATGCAAAAAAGAATTTGGAAAACACATTGATCACTAGATCTTAAAGTCAAATCAAGAATAGTACCTAATTCTTGGACTGTTACGTAATTTCTTTGTTGTGAGAGTTTTCATTAATGCTTTGATTCACTTCAAAATTACAAAGTGACAGTACAACTTGCTAAACAAACCCAAATGCCAATATTTTATTTTGAATGTTATTCATTATAACTGAACCATTTCTTCATTTTTCCAAAATTTATTTGTTAAATTTGACGAATTTATTTTGAAGTCATTGAGATTTATAAAACATTCAAAGAGGCTCTTTAGTGCTTTAGGTGTGAAAGTTAAGTCAAAATCCACATAGATGAATAAACTTAAATTTTTCTTGATTAGGCATCTCAATTACTTACTTGACTAATCAAGGTAGACCCCAAAATATTATAACTCCTTCCTGCACTTAACTTAGCCCTTAACCCCTAAATGAATGGGGGTATTCGAGCATATCTCTTGTTTTCTCAAATAGCTATTGTAATGAGCATAATTCCTCATTTGTGTGGACTATTTTTGATGAATTCCACTATTAAAATGAAAAGAAGATTCATATAGCTTTCCTATGAAAGATTGACATAATCACACAATTTTTGAGAAAATGCTACTTTTGACAAGATTGATGAAAGATGTTCGATTAAAGGTGGTACTTTATACGTATCTTGAAATTGGAATGCTTAAAAGTAATCTTAAAACTTTGATTTTTTACCCATAGATACATATCATTATGACTATGATGTGCAATTTTTTTCAAATCATTTTATGGTGGGAAAAAAAGATATGAAGATGTGAAGTGATGGCTTAAAGAACCTTATCCATTTTCAAAAAATTCACCAAAAATAACTTACTTGATCATTTATTGATCTGATTGCATACATGGATTTAACATAAAAAATCAACTAGGGTCTATTAGTGAGGTTTACATTTCAAATTTTCTACAAATGTAGTTGCGGAAGTTAGATATTGGTCTCATGGTCCTTTAGGGGTTTGTGATCTAGATTTTGCCTTCTCACAAAACCCAGGGAAATAGTATAGAGGTTCTTTAAAATCTTGGGAATGGTCAAATAGTCTAACGTATTGTAGCTAAAGTCACTTGTTTTCTAGAATAAAAAGGTATTTAATATGAATTATCAGACAATTCTTAATAAACAATTTATCTTATACACTCTTATACCCAAAGGAATAATTTGTTGGCCAGTCCATTAAATAATGCTATTGGACGCATGATTGCTGTCTCAGTCCTGCCTAGTGTTCTAGGGGTATTTCAAAGACAATTTGTCAGGTTGTTCAACAATTTGTCATGCATGATCTAGACTCTTAAGTGCAACAATTCGCATATATATAATATATAGGTTCTTTAATTACCATGAAGTTTTTTTACCATGACAATTTGTCCAGTCACTACTTAGCTAGCCAAATTACTAATTTTATATGAGTATCAAAACAGTCCCATTCCTCTACAACAAATTGTCCCTATACTAATGCAGGGGGAATGAGTGTATAATGCAATTTCAGCTTCCAACTTCTCTACACATTATCACAACTTGTCAAAACCAAACAATTCATCTCTGACTAATTTCCATGAGATTACTGGTCCGTAGTTGTCCTTCATTCCACAGTCAAGGCAAATTGTCTTCAATGTCAGTTTTTGATCAAACAAATTGTCACTACCCTACTCAGCCTCTTGTGGCTTTTGGCAATTAGTTTATCAACAGGCTATAAATTCCAATTTATATTATTTTATTAATTTTCAATATCAACACAAGTAGTGAACAAATTGTCTCATCACAACACAACAAAGCTCTTTCATATCAACTTGTATAATTTTTCTACATACTTCAAAAAGACAGTTCATGTTCAATTCAATAGTTCATTTATTCATAATAATTTTAATTTTCATTCATATTCCAACAACAATTTAATTTTATCGACAATTCGTCAAAGATAAAATTATTTTGCATCAAAACAAACATTCAACAATTTGTTTCACATTGACATATTACATTATCAAAATAGTTTTGGATAAATTATTCAATTACATTGTATCATACAAATTGTCGTTTAGGAATTTTTAAATTAATGATTCATAATCAGAAATATAATAATTATTAATTAAAGCGATTCTTAATTTTCTCACTTCAGTAATTATAATAAATTAATTAAAATCATTTTATTGATTTCAGTTAACAAACAAATTGATCACTGCATATTCAATCAATTTACAAACAATTTGTCGGAATCTACATTACCAAACAGAAATCTCGATGAACAAGTTGCCTCGTACTCGATTTGGACTACCGCTCCATTCACTTGCCATCGTTGTTGCCTCCGAACAAATTGTCTTACAATTCTTTCTCTGACCGCATCATTGTAAATCCACTCACATATTCGCTCAGACAAATTGTTCTCTAAATTCTCACTGGATTATCGATATGAAGACTTAGATCCACTCATTGAGAATTCACTCAACAACTTGACAAATTGTTTTAAGATCACACATACAAAAAACACAATTTACACCCACCGCTACTATTAAACTCTCAAACAATTTGTCTAAAACAACTCAGTCATTCCAATCACTGGAAACAGATTAACTCACAATTACAATTACACCATTCATTCACAAGTTCACAATCAAGAAATCCAATCACTGGATACAAATTTCACACAACAATGTAATGCCCAATTCAAACTCTCACAAAGTAGTCCACCTGGACTTTCCTTCCAACAACAAATTGTCTCACTCAAAATTCACAATCTCCACAACAGTATTCCAATCATTGGAAATACAAGAGACTCAAGTGAATGAGCACAAAGACAAATGCTTACAAAATTATATTAACAAAGCACATCTTGTGCTGAAACAGACAAATTGTTTATAAAAGTACGCTACTAAAGACCGAGAGAGTGGGGGCGAAGAAAGACAAATTGTCTTAGGCTATACTGTCTCAAGCGGTACGAAACCACAAATTGGAATCACTGCCAAGACAAATTGTCCTACTTCATATCTTGCCTATTTACATCCTTCAAAATCTAAAGTCAATTTGTCTATCTTTTTCTATATAATGTGAAACTGTACTTACAAATTGTCTTTGTTTACACTATAAAAGGCAAATTGACTGAAAAAACAAAAAGTTGCAAGACTACAGGGTTCAAGAAGAGGACAACCCAATTTGGGCCATAACATGGTGTTTTTTAATATTTGATATAAAAAGTGGTGAAAGAATTGAAGTATACCATAGTGACAAAAAATTTGCATTTATATTATGTTAGAGTCAATGACACACAATACTTTGGATTTGGATCAATATTGCTCCTCCTACATGTCTTAAAATTTGCAAATTGACCATGTATTTTACTTATACAATGTCGTATTTGAGCATGATAAGGCATAGATGCTAAAATGACATCCAAATGAAATTATGTGACTTCTACAACTACATTTGTAGAATGTGCATGACATTTTGGAGTATGCAATTGTCAAAGAAAATAAACAATGCTAGGTGCAAAAATTTTATTCCAAAGATGAATTAAAGTTTGTTAACCTACTATTTTGCAAGGACAAAAAAACCTTAATGTGAGTGAAATTGGTCTATGCATTAAAATAAATAATTTGAAGAGTTTTAAAAGACTAGTGGTAATAGGATATTTAGAGAATTTTTCCAAGAATTTATTTTGATTTCAAAACTCTATATGTATTACAACATATTTCAACTTAGTTTGATGATTCAACTTCTTCAATTATAAATTGTTTATGCTATTTATCATTCTTTAAAGTATGTCATATTAATGAGTGTATTTGATTGCCATTATTGTATCTAAGTTTGAAACTCTTGTACAAGGTCTTAAATCATCTAGACTATCATCTAGACTTTTTTAATGCCGTGGTTGTTTGTTGCATTTGCTCATTGTTAAATCAAAGTTAATCTATGGTAAACATGAAACTCAAAATCTTTTAACCTTAAGTTAATTGATTTGCATTGAGTTTTTCCAATCATTCATCTTTATGCAAGTAGTGACAAATAGTTCTAGTATCTTAAAAGATGGAGAATTTTTCACCACTACAACCACTTAAAAGGAAAAATTTATCATCTAAATAAATAAATTTCAGCAAATGCATTTGAATATTTTGTGGTGAATTGAATTTGGATAAATCGATGGAATTCTTTGGGTTTAGCATACATATTCTCACCACCATGCCTATAACTCATTTGTTCAATATGTAAAAATCTAAAGTTATGTATAGTAATTTAGAAATAAACTAAATTGAATACATGATTAGAAGTGGTGATTCAATGCTTTACATAAAGACAACAAATTCATAGATTTAAATGCTTGAATTAACAACCATTTTACCTATATAAAATTGTACTTCAAACTCCTCTATAAATTCCATTCATCCCTTACTAGCAAAATATTCTGAAGTGGCATTTGTACCATTAATTCTAATTTTCATCCAAATAATCATTCAATACAAATCAACCTCCCTATAGTTCTAAAGATAATGAAGATGGCTACAAAAGTATAAATTAAAGTGATTCTTTCCAAAATGAAGGTACAATTTTTCTAGCCTCTTTATAATTATTCAACAAATACTAGAACTCTTTGATATAAAAAATAATAATAAATCTTTACCTCTTACTTTTCTTTATTTAAATTTTTTATTATTTTGATTTTCTAAGCCACAAAAAATAATAGCATCTAACCTCGATACCCAAAAGTTATTGATGTTCTTAAATTGTTACAAATTCATGGATCACTTTTGCACCTTCACACCTTTCCAATTTCAAGACTATGCAACAAGCTCTAGGGTTCTTTCCACTAGGATCATCAATAAGGTAACAACATCTAAATGCATCTCAATAAGCAATTCAACAAGATGATTTCCACTATTATCTTGAATTTTTTGTGTGAGATCTTGCTAGCAATAAGTCAAAAGGGGATTCTAAATTCTCTTAGAATGCATTTTTTGAATATTATATGAATAAACAATGAAATTTCAAAGTGTTGAAAATAGGTGTACCTATTGTGATCTAAGGCTCTAATGAATAGAATTTGTAAGTTTCAAGAAAGAACCTATGGGTTTCTATTTTAAAAAGAGGATACAAGCAAGTTTTTTTTATTTTTTGAAGAATTGACAATATTGATCATATGGATTATTTGAAATTTGGAAAAACACTAATTCTGCATTCATCCATCTTTTGAATCAAAAAAATACTTTTTTTATAGCATTGATGCACTTTTTTTTATCAAAATTTGGCAACTTAATCTATTCTAAAAATAGAAATAGAAAATTTTGGAGAAAAAATACCAATTTTGCCCAACAAAAAAAAGAGATTTATTTTGAATGGTGCAATTTGGCCCCATGGTGTTCTTCACAAGTTTGGTCACAATTAGATGTTGTTATCTTAGCCAACAGTTACATGAAATCCAAGGTTGTTGCTTCAATTGCGACGATTGATTTAACACCAAATTCCACAACAATAAAAAAATTTAGCAATGTTTTGCTCAAAAGCGACAAAAATATTTTTGAGGGATTATTAGGAATATATATTCCTCTATTTAAGTGCATGAAATTGTTGATCTACTACACATTCAAAAGACAATATCAATTTTGTGAGGATGAATAATTTAAGTTTCATCTACATTTTGCATATATCATTTCTTTGTATTTGTTCCACATAAGTAAAGAGGAATGAGAATCCTTGTCATTTAAATGACATGCAAATGTGGTATATCATAATAGAACGGATGAAACACATTCTTGAAAAAATTAGAATACTATAGTTTTGAAAAATCTCTTTTCATTAAGCAATTGTGCATACTGTTTGTGCACTTGGTCAATTGACTTATTCAATGGGTTTGTTTTTTAAGCACATGGACAATTTCCATTGAAAGGGGTAATTCAATGTTTTGAATTGCATCACCCAATATAAATGAAAAAAATATGCTCTATAAAATTAGTAAAACTCCGTAACTAATTATTAACTTTTCAACACTAAGATAGTACCATCCCATTGGCAACTTGCCATCATTGCAATTACAATTTGCAATTCATAACCTTCAGGGTTGACGAATCTCTACGTCCGCCCGAAAAAAGCGTCTGTAACCCGGATGTCCGGACGCCGGCGGACGCAGCGTCCCGACCGCCGTCGGAAAGCGGACGGGCGGGGCGGACGGACGGGGCGGACGGCCCGAGGCGGACGCCCAGATCGTGCAGACCACATCAGTTCGCGTGTCGATCGGACGGCTGTAATCGGGCGGACGGGGCGGACAGGGGACAGGCGAACGCTGCGTCCGCCGGGACCGCGAATGTCAGCGGACGTTGCGGACACAACGTCCGGACGTCCGGACGTCGTGTCAACCCTGATAACCTTCTTTCCTTTTCAACTTGCTTTCTACCCCCTTGGATCATGAAGATAAAAGGTTGTGATTGAAAAACGTACAACTAGTAATGTACAATAACCTATTGTTTGCTACTAGCACAACTCATTGGTTATCTATACATAGCCATGGCCTACATGCTTGCAAAAGAGAAGTACTAGATGTACAAACCAACATTCCCTAGAGCTAATTTTTGCTTTATTACTAAAAGAATTTGGACACATTAAATGTATATTGGAAAAATCTTGAAGAAAAATGAGATTTTAGCAAACTTTTTAACTAATAGATTTTAGGATTATAAATGTGTACATTCATCCAACTTTGATGTAGCACTCATCTCCACTTTTCATTTGTCTAGGTCATTGATTTCAAACTTGGATTGTTGATGTTTAGCTATAGCAGTGAGAACTTGGCTATCAGTGTAATACATTGTCTTCCTCCTTGAGCTCCTGCAAAATTTTGCAATAAGCAAATTGTCTTCAATTGTTGCAACAAGTTTTAGCAAGTGTTTAACATTGTTTTGTAGGTGTTTAGTTGCTTACCAGCTCCATAACCTCACTAACTTGCGTTTAAAGGGTCTCGCACCTTGCATTTACTCCACGTGCATTTATTGGGCAATTGGTTGTTCATTGCTTACCATTTTACCAAAGTTACCAACATTTAAATTTCAAGCTCTTGTTATTTGATTTCCCGCTTGCTAGGCTTTGAATTTGTGACCGCCAATTTGTAAATTTTAGAGGTGACATTTCTTCAGTCGTTGGTGTGCTGCATTCAATACTTTGAAAATGGCCATTGCAATCATCAAAATGGATGAACATGAGGTTTAGGGGGCACTAATATAGGGAGTTGGGAGAGGTATAGCCTCGCAACCTCGTAAGAATCTCCATTTATGCTAGATGCTTGTGTATTTGCACTGCTATGCATTTTCTTGCTCTTGATCGTTGTTGCATGCTTGTAATTCAATTTATTGTTGTCTATTGTTTTTCTACGTTTTGCATTTTGTTTGTTGTAATGGGGTTTCATGTGTTGGGGTGCAAGCTTATAGTGAAGCAATGGTACTATGATTCAAACTCCTAGACAACTTCAAGGTGTATACTTTGAAACTTCTCAAAATACTCATGGTATCAAGAAGTACTTGCCAAGTGGTTCCATGGTGCCAAAATTGACCCCTTGCACACAATGTTGAGGATGTCATGCATGTTTCTAAGACTTGGTTGTCTGATTTGCTTTTGCTTGCACATTCATTCCAATCGTTGTTAAAGGCCACTATGATCTCACCGGAGTGTCCGCAATCAACAGTGGAGACTATTAGACAACTTGGAGAAGCACAAGGGAAAGCATGTTTGCAAGTATGATGGAGAATAGTTGCCACACTTGAAGAAGGGCAACACCTACATGAAGAGTGATTGCATGCATCTAAAACTTACAAAGCTTTGGATTGGATGCAAACATGTTGAGAGTCTCACCAATCAACTTGTAGTTGGCTTGGAAGATGAGATGAAGTAATAGAGAGTGCAATTCTCCACTTGATTTCAAATTCTAACTAATGGTCGATTAGTGTACCTTCTAAGACACCTATAAGGGTTAAAGACATCTAAAAAACATTGGTCTAAGACATCTAGTTGGCAAATGTTGGAATATTTGCACGCCTTTGCCTTGTCAACTTTGAAATTTGTATTTAGGTCTATTAGTTTCATCTCTCTTAGTGCAGACAAAGTGACAGCCATCGACACCACTTCTTGGATTGGCGTGCATGTCTACACTAATCAATTTTGGGAACAAATACCACATTTGTTGCACTTTTTACGTGTAGCAAATTTTGGTGTTGTGGATAATCTAACTAACATGATTATATATGCTCTAATAAGTGAGGGCAGCTTGACCCACGAAGAAACTACATCAAAACTAATCTCTTCTAGTATTGATGGAATGAACACCTTCCAAGGCCTAAAGACTAGGGTGACCACCCAAATTCAAGAGAAGTGGGTGCCGTTTAGTTTTGGTGCCTCTTATAATAGCCATCAAATTAATCTTGTTGAAACTCTCTCAAATGACCAATTGATTTCATGTTTAGAGAGGCTTCGTTAGTTTGTATATTTTTACTTTTGTTGTAGTAATCAATGACATTCTGAGCTTCAAAAGTTCGAAGATCTCATAGAAACTAAAGGCACTTAGATGTTATACAAGGTTGAGACTGGCTAGATTTCCATGAGGAGTCCAACACAAAGGATTTTGTTTGAGTACAAAATGCTTCTAGTCAAAATGGAGGTTGGCATGTTTGCTACCGCAAGTTAGAAACCCAATTAAGCCACTTCTACTAATTTTAACCTTCTTGCTGATGTAGAGATTCTATTGTCTTTGGTTTGCTTTATTCTAACGTTGAATATGGTTCATTGCCTAACAAAGTTTTTCCAAGCCCATGATGTGTCCATTTGTGACTTCATGTAGTTGATTAAAGTATGCTAGGTTGATCTAGCCAAAATGTGTATAGATTTTGCTACAACATTCAGTGTAGTAGAATTTAAAAAATACAATAGTCAACCTCATTGAATTGACATGTGACAAAATACCATTGGAGTGGAAGGAGTTGCTGGGTGGTAATGATATCTCTCACTTTCTTTTTAATTTTGAACATACACATGTGTTTGCATGGTGCTACAATAAGGAGATGGGGTAACATATTTTTGTCATTGCGGAGGAGTTTACAAGCATCCAAGCAAGTATCCAATGACAGTTTGCAAGCAAGTCCTACATTCCTCATTGCATCTTTTCTTGCCATTAAAATTTTTTTTGGCATATTGATGATTTTTTTTTCATTGGGTGCTTTCATATTTGGTTCTATGGCTCTATAGGTTTAGAAATTTGTCCTTCAGCTTGTCTAAGTTTAGCTTTAGATTTTGTTTTTTTGGCCATTGTGGTAGTCTTGATCAACTTCAGGTTCAGTGAGATTTGCTTGACCATTTTGATTGAGTTGGGAGTCTTGGGTTGGCTTAAGTTTAGTTTCCCATTTTTTGACCATTGGTATGCCTGCCTTAGTTCAATAGCTGTACATCTAGATGTGTCGACGCTATTCAAGTTTCCATTTCTTTTGGCTTTTTGTGAGTGCACTTAGTTTGTGAAGATATTTTGTGAGTGCAATTCAATTCATTGTGCATATGTTTTTGAATTTGAGAATGACTTCTCTTTTCATCTTTGTTCTACTTTCTTGTCTTTTGTGCATTCGGAGTAAAGGTTGTGCAATCATTCTTTGATGACTTGGACCAGAGGTTTCTTTAGCAAAAACTTCTTCATGCTAATAATAAGAGGGGGTAGAAGATGGCTTCCTATAACACTTATTGGTGCTCAAATTTTTTTATTGTCATGAAAAAGTTTTAAGTTTAAGGATGCCTTCACTCGAAGGCGGAAAAGCTAGCAAGTCTTTTATATTATAGAGATGCTATCGGAATCCAAATTAGACAACCAACAAGGGCTATTCAAAGTGACTATGAAGGCCAACTATAAAGCTATTTGAGCACTGCCTTTTGACACCAATCTTCTTATTAAATTGTGGAGGAGCCTATCCCAATCAAAGTACTTAGTGAAACCTATCTCAAAGTACTTCAAAGTTGCAAAGATCAGTTGTTGCCTAGTATTGGACTTAGTTGATGATGAAAGGACCTTTTCCACATCAAAGTTCCTCAAGTCATGCAACAAAATTGCCTTGGCAGGCATTTACCTCTAGTTGTTTGCATGTTTGGACAAAAGTACTTCTCTTTGGAGAATTTTTTATACAAAGAGGCCATTGATTCTTGAAAGAACATTGTGAAGGTGGGTCAGTTCAAAGATGTTTGGTCTCTAGTCATTTTTGTAGTATCCTCCCCTAAACATGCCTTTCCTTAGTTTTCATGAGATCCTACATGCATGAAGCTCGTATCCATAGTTTTCCTCGACATTCAAATATGGGCTAGGACATTCTTCTTTAAGTACACTTGGAAAAGCTGGAGTGCAAGCATCATCACCTATTGAGAGCCTTCTGCAACTTATTCATGTTTCTCAACAATCTAACTTGTACTTCTAATGTACAGATTGTTTTTTATTTGTGGTGTGTGCAAAATACTAATAATGCAATTGGGTAGTCTAGAAGGGTTCAATGCCCTTGTTTGTGAAAAAAATTGTTGTTGATTTTAGGCTTACATTCTTCTTTGAAGATACCATATAATAACCTTTGGAAATATATACATGCATGACAAATAGCTCCATTTTAGGCATAGGTGTAGCCTTCTAGCAAAAATCCATAAACATGTTATAAGATCGCTAGTACATACTCCACCTTCAAATTTATTCTTCATGTGGATTCAAGTTTAACCCTCAAACGCTAAAGGAGTGACCCTCAAAATCATCCTTTTCTATAATTGTGTGAATCACTAGCTTCCAAAATTGCAAAAGTAATCATTGCAAGTCAAACTACTGTAGAAGATTTCCAAAACAAATTTTGAGGTTGAATAGTTGCACTTCTATCCTATATAGTTTGATTCCATGTCATCTATTGGACACAAAACATCCACCTCAGCATTTAAGGGTCAATTATGTGCACTAGCTAGTTTGCTTGAGATCGGAATTTAAGTAGATCACCGTGGAAGATACTAAGTGGTGTTGCAAACAATTCATTTTCAAGGATGGAGTGATTTAGGTTGATGGTTTCCAAAGCTCTTGATCACTACTTTGTTTATGAAAGGAGGTTAAATTATCCTGTGTCGAGATTTGCATGGATCAAAAATTTTAAATGGGAATGCTCCATTCACACAAATTTTGTTGTTGTTGTTGTATTCTTAATTGGTGATGGTAGCTTGCAAAAGACAATTTGGAATGGTGTGAAAATTTGGATGTTGTTATTGTGATGCTAAAACTTTTGTTTGCTTGGTGGTACGTTGTTGCAATTTGAAATTTTGGTTATGCTTCTGAATTTGTGTAACAAATTATTGCAAAATTTAGGTTAATGGCAACAATGGCGTGCTTGAAATTGGAACATTGCATATGAATAACTTAGCTTTGGTCGCAGGAGATGAAATGATGTACACTTGAACTTAAAATTGAGATTTTTGTGATCATTTTTTCATTAAAAAATGAGTGATATCTTGTTGAAAAGCGTTTATGGTGTGCTTTTATGAGCTATAAATTATCTTTTATATTGATGGATTGAGATCACTGCAATTGAAGGTGCACAACAAAATTTTGTGTTTTCTTACTTATTTGTGGATCAAATCAAACTATCCTATCAAGTGAAAAGATGCGACACACCTAGTTTCAATTAACACCCCCCACCCCTCACTGGGAAAAAATGAGAGTTGTTGATTCTAAGAAAATAACTTTCCCTCCCCTCTTTTGACACCATTGATCTTGAAAAATAAGATATATGAATATGGATATGGATATGATGCGGGATATGATATGGTATAGATACTTAGGATATATACAAAAGATATGGATACAAAATACATGAGCCACTATCCCATATTGTTTGCTCATATAGGTTGGTCTAAAAAATATAAGTATGGTTGGAGGTAGGGTATTAAAATGAAAATTAATTACATTTTGAATTCATCATTGAATTAATTCAAAATAAGCACTGTGAGTCACTATAAATTTGAAACCAAAAATCTTTGTCCAATTCTTTTCTATGATTTTGAATTTGGTATCAATTGAAGGTTGGTACCAAAAGATATGGGATAACTTATGCATGTATCAATGGTCTTTTTTCTATCCATATTTATGTATATACATGTATATATATATATATATATATATGTGTGTGTGTGTGTGTGTGTGTGTGTATGTATCTAAATACATAATTAATACTATGAACTTGACTAGTTGGACCTTTTGTTTTTATTTTTATTTCTCTTCAAACTACCACCTATAACTTTTGAGCAAATTTCTTGTATTTCCTCAAGATGCATAAATAAAAAGATGGTGTAAAAATAAAATATGAAATGGAGATATAAAAGCCTTTGGTTAACATCATTTGAAATCCTCAACAAACTTTAATCAAGTTAGTATGGTCCTAATACCTTGAATGTTAGGAAGCATATTATAGTCCATCAAAAATTCATTTCTCCTTTATTTTCTTAGAAGATATCACCTTGTGCAAGTCAAAGGACATAATATTTTGTGGTTGCAATAGAATTTATGGTGAAAAATTTGACTCGAGTTGCATTATGATGTTGAAGTTTGTATAAAGAAATAACATTTAACTCCACTATTAATTTATTTCTATTTCTATTTCTATTAAATGTAATTTACTGAAAAAAGTCATGTATTGACTTGTCTAAAGTATTTCTAACTTGCAAAGGTCCTTGCATCCTTAAAGTAGATGTACCTTAGTCAATCTTGATTGTAATTTTCAAAATATACATTTTCAATTTTGATGCCTACTAAGTTATCTTTCTACTCAATTTCAAAACTTTGAAAGAATTCAATAACTTATTGCACTTGCAAGCTTTGAAATGTTTTAAATCCAAATAAGACAATTGTATTGCATGTATTTTATTTATATTTTTCAAAATTGATTTTTAGAATTTAAACTATAAAATGTTGTTTCTTGTTCTAATTTTCATTATTAAAATCAAAATTCCAAATCATTATAATATATATTCTAATTGATGTAAATTTATATACAAATTGCATCTTAAATATCACAATAGTTTGAATTTTCTAGAAAAAAAATGTAAAATTCTACATCTTTAGAAAAATTGTCCTTTCATTTGAAAATGATTAGAATTCTTGCAATTAATTGTATAAAAGCAAAATTTACCTTCATAGTAGTAATTTTGAATTGAAGATCATTGTTGAGGTATTTTGGTATGTAAAAAAGTACTAAAGAAAAAAACTATACCAATTTTTTGTGGCTAATTCTAGCTTGTGAAGAAATTTTAAATCAATTGAATTGTTTTGGTTATATTTCCCAATTCATTTTTATTTGCAAGTTTAAAATTACAACAATTGTAATTTTTCACAAAACTAATAGAGATTTATCTCATGGATAGATAGCATATAGTCTAATGTAACATAAATATTACATCAAAATTCAAACATGATTGAAAAAGCCAGATTGAGCTTATAAACAAAGTTTGATCATATAGCAATGAAACTTGTCTTTTAGGGAGTCAAATGCATTCTAATCTCATTTAGGCATTTTCAATGAAGTGCCAAAACTAGTCCCAACACTAGCAATAGGTGGATCAAGTTGCAAGCTCACCTAGGTTGTAGAGAGATTTTTTGACCACTTTGTATCAATTCAAGTTCACGAAAGTAAACCATATGTACAATTTATGTGATGAATCTTGTAATGGCATGGCACTTTGGAACCACGAGAGAGGAACTCTTTGACTTCTTTGATCTTAGAGTAATGGTGCTCCGAGGACCAAGCTACAAGACAACAATTTTTTTAAAGAAAGGATTGTGACTATTTTAACCCCTAAAGGATCACCATGTGTTTTTTTGGCTACATAGCAATTTTGGGCAAGTACATGTGACTAGAGATTGAATGTGCTTCCAATGATGTAAATTTCAAGTTCTAACTAACTACAAAGAAACAAAGAGTTCAAATTATATTTGTCGGGACCTATTGAGGTGATACGCACTTTAGTGACCATCCATGTCAATTTCCTTTACAGTAGTCCATTCACAAGATTGTAATTCATTGCAACAAAGTCCTCAGAACTTAAATTATATGAAAAGTGACGTGCAACTCGTGGTGAATTTGACATGAACTGAGACACTTTTTACAGCCAGGTTTGGAGCATGGGAAGTGACGTGGGCTTTGTAAATAGTGCGTGCCTGCAATTAGTGTGGTATCCCATTAAGTTTCCAAGGCTGTCAATGTCTCATACATGAATGCCTTTCTAGTTAACAATATCAAAAACTCCACATCAATCCATGATTCAAGGCCCATTGCAGTCACACTCAAAGTCTGTTACACTCTGATATGAAGGCAATTGAAGTAGATGGGAAATGTGGGAAATGAGCCCAGTTGTTAATTTTTTTTAATCAATACAACCAATGTACTATGCCTTTGTAATAGTTGACCAACCATGTGAAGACTCGAAGTTTGGTATCCCTAAAACCTCCACTTTTTGCTACTGCATCTTGTTATGATTGATCCCAGAATGATTACCAGAATGGGTTTAGGGTAATCAGCCAAATGTTCATTTTTGGAAGATTTTTAGAAAATTTACATTGTGGGCATGAGAAAATTAAGTAGCAACTGAGCAAAATTTAGCCCATTTTGAAATCGCTGGGTGAGAGATCTTGTAAGGAAGGACGTAAGAGATAAGAAACTCACTCATCAATGAAATCAATCCCATGGAATCCATGAATCATCTCGGGGTCCGTGGTTTGGTCAACGGTCAAGAGCCTGAAGATCATGCCCCTGCCTGGCTGGTACTTCATGTTCTTCTTCTGAATCTCTTTAATGATAAGCTTATTACTCCCATGTCCTGGTACTCCTGGTGGTAGCCTGGAACTGCAGACAGAGAAAGTTCAAATTGAATCATTCTGAACTCATCTGAGCCAGGCCACTTGTGGCTGGTCATCTTCATTTGTTTCTTTTTCTCTCTCTCTCTGCAATGAAATCACTTTCATTTGTTTCCAAAAAAAATTTAAAAAAAATTTAAAATCATTCGGAACTGAGCAAGCAAAGCAATGCAAAGCAAAGATGTTTATCTATCCACTTCAGTTATTTAAGTTATTATGCGTTGTCGCATCTGATCTCACCTGTTGCCACTGCTTGACTCCATCCATCCACGTGAAGCTTTGAATCAGTTGAAAAGAAATACATTAAACAGCAGAGTTTCAACCTGAGCTTCATGCCCTACCGTTTAGTTTAGGGAATTTTGTGCAATATGCTTACCTTCAAGACAAACAGGCATCAACTTTGGCTACCTTGAGAGTGAGTGGCATAAAAAAAAAATAGAAAAGAAAAGATTTGCAAGTTGTAAAGGATGATTGGGAGTACTGTAATCCAAAACTGACTAAATAGACGCTAATTCCAACGTGGAGGAACAAATTGGCTATCAAATTCTATTGGTTGTTGCAGTCTTGGCTAAAATCTAATTTTTTTGAGGATTTTTTTCCTGTAGACTTTAGCTACTGAAATTTTTTAGTAGCAATGGAGTGAAATTTAGCCAATTCTGTGAACACTGGTAAGTAGTGTACATTGCAATATCTTATCCTGTGAATGAATCTAAACTTCATGGACCTTATGATGTTAGTTAGTTGTTGATTTTCCATTAAAGTGGTGTGAATTTGGAGCTCCAGAATTTGTAACACTGATCAGTCTGCACAAATCTCCGAAGATGAAGGTTGGTGAGGATTTGCATTTCAGGTTGCGCTCACTCTCTACAATTTGTGAGGGACTTGCTTGTCATGATTTGGTGCTGTGAGAGATCAGCTGTTGACATTGAATATGACAAATGGAAATACAAACATTGTGTGACTGTATTAACATGTAAATCCCATACTGGATTCATAAAAAAAGGAATTTAAGAGTATTTGAAACCTACTGGAAAAGAGGTCCCTAGTAAGTAAGTTAAGTATCCCCAAATTTAGGGTTGGCAAACATGTTACCCAAGTTCATATGAAAATGGTCAACACAAGAGTTACACTCCAAGCACTCTGATCAATGCCAACTGCACTCCTACACTAAGAATTCAAAGCTGCAATTCTAGGTTATGAGAAGTGCAATCCTACATGATTTTGACATTCGAAACCATTTTTTTTTCGCTCTTGTTGTTGAGAAAAACTAACAAATTCAAGCCTCTGAAGTGTTGTTTCTACTCCACTTGAAAATTTTGAAACATTCCTTCACCAATGAATTGACAACTCTTGACAACGACAGGTAAGGAAAAAAAAAGAGAGGAAAACTCCAATGGATTTGGTCAGTTTAAAGGTTGGCAGACATCAGGAGTCTTGCTAAGAAGCCTGTGCATCTTTTGGTCCCACAAAGACACCATAAACTCACCGGGTTCTGAATGCATCTCCTGTCTAGGAATGAGTGAAATGTTTCTTGAAATATCTATTACTGCCATTGATGAAGTATAGCTTATGGAGACCATAGCATCCATGTGCTATTGATTTCAGTCCATGTAATTTCCGTCATGGAAAGGGTCCAACATATGGTGGCTAGCTAGCTTAGCTGCCAGGAGGCGTGCATTGGACACTTTCCAAGGCATGCGACTGGAAGCCTCGTAAGGATGGATTTCCACAATTTTGAATTCCAGAATTATGCCAATTTCATGAATGGAATTTACAAGATCAGATGCTGGGCATTCTCGTTCCTTGTTTCTATTATCAGATTTTGAATCCAAGAGTTCAATTGGGCTGGTAGAGTCTCTGCCAAAGTGGTGAATTTCTGTCCATTTCAACGCAAATTATTGATATTAAGAATGGTTCATGGCAGCTAAAGAATGCAACCATGACCTGATGAGGAGGTTCAGTTACTAGTACAGATTGATGCTATTCCGATGAAGCTGGCCGGCCGTCGGCTCTGAAAAGGTCAGAGAGAACCACAAACAGACAGGCTGACTAGTTCCACGCTACGAGACTTTCTCCTGCTTAATTGGTAATCTCTGCTGAATGAGAGCTTCAAAAAAACAAAAATGTAGTGTACAAACTTCTTCCAAATATAAGATAAAACTCCTGAGCACTTTCCGAGGCCGGCATGAATCAAGAGTCCTTTCGTTCAACGAGCCCACACCGAAGTCTTCCTCCCACGATCGAGGCAGTGCGTACGAAACCGGCATCATTCATTCATTCATACAATTGCGCCGGGGGGAGAGAGTTCTTCGTGTGACATTGGGATGACACAAAGCCAGGAGGGTCGATTCTGGAAAAATTCAAAGAAGAATCAAGGTGTGTGCGCTCAATTTGGTTACAAAGCATATGATTCACGTCGCGAAGCAAGAATCACAGGGCTGTTGACACCTCCTCCGTAACCAAACGAGTTGTGTTGACATTCCATTACTAATCTTGTTGTAAGTTCAGATCTGTGCAGTTGTAAGCACCTGCTCTCGATCTCACTTGTGGAGTTTCAAGTACTAATGGAAACCTTCCTGAACACATTGTGTGAGGAATGGATGCATCTTGCTTCAAATCAGAGAGATTGAAGAACTACGGTGACGCAAGTAGAGCTCTGAAAGATTCATACTTACACCGGTACTCAATTGGATGTTTCTATTGCAAAATGCCAGGCTCGCACTTGCCAAAAAAATGGACAGATAATATAAGATGCAACTTCCCTTTGTAAGTTAAAGATCGATGCTACTCTGACCTCTCCCTGTGTTTGAATTCTCAGAGTTCGTTCTCATATATGTTCCAGATTCTTCACTTCTTGGGAGTGGTACAATGTGTGGGAGATCATGCATTTGTGGCATCATTTAGGGTTTAGGGTTTTAGAGTCACTTTTAGGGTTTAGTGTGGTTATTAATGAAGACAGTCAGTGTTCTTCAGAGAGACAACGTTCAAGTGCCCAGAGCTCTTAAAAAAAACAATTTTGTTCGGTGTGATATGAGGTTGCAGGCAATTGGAACTTCACCAATTTCACTAAAACCTGCCATTTGAATCAACATGAGGCTTGGAGTTTGTTGATCACTAGTATAATTGTAACTCATATTTTTTCTAAGTTTTGGTGGTAAAATGACTTGCACTTTGGTATGTATGCAAGTGAAGGAAAAATGGACAGAATCATGCACATATGGACACTCATTCACAAAATTATGTATTAGGAGTAGCTTTCATCCAACATTGACTAATCTAGTAATTTGTTGAGAAGGGTTTGACAATTTCATTCATTCTTTCAAACACTTTTCTTAGTGTTAAAGGAACCAATGCTTAAATCAAGAAAAAATTTGGTGACAATTTGCAAAAAAGAATTTTGGCCACCAATATTTATATCCACTAGAGATTATTAGGTGCATTTAGTATACCTTAGAGGTAAGGTTTGATAAAGTTGGGATGAAAAAGTGTAAATGATTGAACCCAATTGAGAATTGCCTTGAAAGCTATTCTAAAACCCACTAGAGAGAGTTGTGAAGAGAGAGATAGTTGAAAGGAGAAATATGATATTCTCGAAGTTAAGGGGAGAAACAAGTTGCTACACTATGGAGGACTTTTGTCCTTGTGGCATTCACTTGTTTTTTTGACTAACTTAACTACTTATTTTCTTCAAGGTTTGTAGTTTTTGCCAACACAAAGCATCCTTTGTATTTAGTTTGAAGCCAACAAAAGTAGCTACGGCTACAATTACAATGTAGAGGGACAATTTATTGTGTAGATGCATGAAAAGGATCAAATCAAAATGGATGATATCATGTCACCATAGTGATGACATACAATAAAAGCATGTTCTTGAATTGAATCAAAATGGAAAGGAACCTTGATTTTGAAAGTTTAGGTTCATTGCATCTGTGGCAAATAATTACTATTTAATATAAAATTGAGTTCAATTCTTTCAGTATTCCGTAAAAGCTTTTGTTTGTTTTCCCAAAAAATTAATATACAACAAAATAATTTTCTAATGATTTCAACTACTCCTATTTTTTTTTTATAAACTCGTTGTTTGACTAAGGTAGTTTGTTAATGATGTTATACAATCTTCTAGGAAGAAGAAAGTGATTTTTCTTCATGGAACTCTAGGTGAAGATATCTTCTCTACTTTAATTGAAATATAATTGCATATTTGTAGTATATTTTGAGATCACCTCATATACTATGTTGGACAATTTTAAAGGCAACTTTTAGCATGTTAGGTTACGAATATGATCCTATAACATAAGGACAAATTCCCTCAAATAAAGAGATAATTAAGAATAGATTGTGTATATCAAAATGGATCCCTATGAAATACAATTCTAGCAAAATTATTCACTTCAATTGAAAAGAATACCCACATATTGCATATTCAAATATCCATAGTGTAACATCTTTCGTATTATTTTAAGCCTTCAAGAATAAATGTATCTAATTCAAGTATCTCAACATTCTTTCACTACTACATTTTTTTGTATAAAAATGAGGTATCACTACTAGAGAAAGGAAAAAAATTAAATTAAATATTAAGTCAAAAATCATACATTAAAAGGTCAAGTATTTTTAGGAAAACTTACACCTAGGACATACCTTAGATTTCTTCGATTGAATTGAAATAAAATAAATAATTTTAAATTTGAATTTTTTGGTGTGGACTATCCAAACCCACCTCATTAACTAATGTACTTGCCCATGAGCCATGGAAATTGAACCCCTCAATTGACAGTTGGTTGGTGATAGGAAACCTTAGTATCTTACTACATCTTGCTTCAAATGTTAACTTGTAGATTTTTTGTAATTTATATGACATGAAATCTCTATTTAGCATTCTTTTTGCACCATTGATCCTCCTTTTTGAGATGTAAAATAATCATAAAATGATTTAATCTTCATTTTATGTCTAAAGTCACTTTTTAAATAGATATATCTTATAGTTTTGATTCTAATGGAAAATGTAGTTATAATATTCCATTGGTTTTAGAAATAAAAATCACTCACTTATCCTATCACTAATTTCTATTCAATATATAAATGCAACAATACAAATATGCTATCTTATTCTAGTGCATATTTGCTTATAAAAAAAGCATGCTTTGGGAGAAGGAAAACATAATACATCACGTAAAGCACAATAATAGCCATTTCCCATTAGAAGAGTTTTGGGGGGTCTAGAAGCCTATTTTGGGCATGTTCTCCTGCAGTTGTTCCCTACAGCAAGCGGAATGGCGCCCTATCAGAATTTTTTTTTCATAAAAAAAAAGAAAAAAATTAGTCTCCAAATGAAAAAAAAATGAAAAAAAAAAAAAAATTGGTCAATGACATGGCAAGGTCTCGGCCACATCAGACCGCTGCACTGAACTTGTTTCCTGCGTTCGCAGGCTGTGATAACTCGCAAGCATCCTGAGGCCCCAAAAATCTTCTAATGTATTGCATTTGCTCAAAATATAGATTCACAATAATTTCTTGGAACATCATTCTTCACTCTACAATTAGTGTTAGTACATTCCACCTTATCAGTCAATTACAACCATGCTATTGCTTATAGCATTTCTCTCTTATATTGCTTAGGACAACAAACCTCCAACCTAAACAACCGCTTTAATCTTAATACAATTTAAACATCCAAATTCCTCCAAAAAATATTGCTTAGAGCATTCATCTCAAGATTACACCATTCAACAATATAATTGAATGCTTAAAACATTCACAACCACAAGATTTCACCATTCATTGGTTTAGAGTTAATACATTCCACAATTATATGGATTTAATCACATAATATTGACATGTACATTTAACCCCTTCAATGACAATGTTTTCCTTTAAAATGTTTAAAAACTACCATCTCTATACAAGTACTAGGCTTTTGAAAAAAAGCTTTTTTGACATATATTACCATGTGATCTTGTCGTGTGATAATTTGAAAACACGTGCTAAAAATGTCAGAAATTTCTCTTGCATAGATTATAAGATATAAGCATTCTATTTCATTGAAATCATTTTTTTGGCCTTGTGAAAAATAGGGCAGCTATACTTCACAAGCTCACTTTTGTATCAAAAAATGTCCAAAATGGTGGTGCTTCTTCAGATTATTTGTCCTAGACAAATTGTCTACTTCCCTCAAATTTTTTAAATCATTTGGAACTGTACAACATATAGGAAAAAAAATAGTAAGTAGGAAAAAAATAAAGAATGATTTAAAATACTAAATTATTAAGAATTTAATTATAGAATTGAAAAATGTCAATTCCAATGCTTGTAATGTTGTGATAAATGATCAACATTCTATGATTTTATTTATTTTTTAAATATTAAAAATAGAGTTAAATAAACAACTTCAAAGTTTATTTTGGAGTAGAAAATCTATGATTGCACACAAACTAAAACTCCTCATAACTTTTGACTCATTGATTGAAATGGGATGATTCAAAGTTTTCCATGTATAGATAAATCTAAAAAACCAATTTCAAATTTTTGTTTTTGAAAAAAGTATTTTTTTTATCTAACTGGATTATCTAAGTTGAGAAACAAACAACATATTATGCAATAACTTTTGACTCTCATTTCCAAATGTCATGAAATTTAGTGCACATGAAAGACATTCCTTGTCCACACCTTCTATTAAAATTTCAACCTAAATTATGCAAATTTCTAGTCACACGTGCTTGTCCAAAATCACTATGTTGCTAAAATAGTAAATTGGTTCTTTAGGGGCTAAGCTACAACTTAGAATTCAATTATCCAATCATTAGATACATTCACAATTTCATTCAACATACCTCATTATTGGGATTTACACATAGATAGATTACTGAGTACATAGCACTGCTTTAATATATACAATGCTTAAAGCTTACATGGATTTTTCAACAATAATTTTATCAAAGCCATCACATAGGCACCTTCTTATAGCAACAATAATGATCAATAACTCTTCTCACAAAAATTTGCACACAACCATCAAATAGTCAATCAATTATATAAACAATTTATTTGACATACAACCAAACAACATTTAATTGATGTTACGTTGGATACTATTATTGATATAAAAACATAGGTTTTTATATTGAATGTCACCTAAAATACATCACCTAAAATGCGAGTGTACTTTCTTATAGGGTGTACATAATTGGCATAAGAATATAGTAAAACATATAGACATCTAAATGCAAAACACTCAAATATTAGCACAAATGCAAGAGAGAAAGGGAGAGGAGAATGAGCCATCTTCAAGTATATACTTCATTGGCTACAAGCAACCTTCCAAATTTAAATATTGAGATTCTACGATAATTATTCAAATCAATTAACATACAAGCATTCATTTCCACTTATTTTTAGAACCAAGAGCAATTTAAACCACATTTACATAGCAAAATTAAAAAAATCAAGTTTATTAACAATATTTGACACTCGCAAATCCCTCATAACAATTTTTAGTAAATTTTCCTTTAAAGTAAAAAAGAAGACAAATCAAAATCAATTTTTTTTTGGATCTTTGAGGTTTCAATATGAATTACTAAAGTGGGGAACATTTTATTTAGGATTTTATTTAAGATTTGTTTAGATACTCTTTTTGATTCTTTAGTAATCAATGACCAAAATTTAGCAATGTGAACTTGCAACATATTGATCATATGCAACGAAATTAACCATTCAATAACAAATGACAAAAATGACATATTTTCACTATTGCAATGACTGATTAGCATTTTAGACTTGCAATAAGCTTATTATATGTAACCAAATTAATCATTTAGTATTAAAAATAATTGTAATAATGTTTCTTTAATGTCATTTTTACATGCAATATTTTATTTTCACAATTTTAAATGCATCCAACTATATTTTCACCTCCAACTCCTATGATGCAAGATGTACTCAAGAGACTATGGAGATTGACTATCGATTATTTGTTGGGATTTTTTTGAAAGATTTTCTTTCTTTTATTGAAAAGATTATATAAAATTTAACAAACTATACATACCATACTATACAAATTGAACATATCTTGAAAGCATTTAACAAGAAATTTAAGTAGAATTTTTTTTATGGAATACTTTAATACTTTAATGGATCTTATGGCAATTGAAAGAAAATTTTGATGTACCTTTGTATTATATAAATACATTAAACATCCTTATAAAAACCTAGTAAATGTAAATATTTAGATTAAAATGTCTTGAATGATGAACTTTTAGAAATAACTAAGACAACTATTTATCAAATCACAAATTTACCTTCCTACTATTTTTTTTGTTCATGGAGTAAGTCTTTCAAGTGGTCATCATTGTTTTAGCTTTAATTAAATATTTCCATCTTTGATTTGAAAGGTGTAACTAAAGTCAACAAATTGATTAACCAAATAATTATAATTCAATTTTCTTCTATTTCAATAAAAAATCACATTCCTATGTTCATATAATTGAACAAGTGACACCTAACAAAACTATATCTTTACATCTTCAAAACCAAAAACTCATCCATGGAAGTTCTTAAGGACCACTAGTTACCTTCTTATCACCAATTTAGGACAAATGACACAATTAGACCCATCAAACTTGAACATTGTACCCTCTTTCTTTCATCCACTACACTATCCTCTCAAAAGATGGCTCCCCTCTTGGTTGATTAGTTGCCCCCCTCTCTCTCTCTCTAAAAATTTACAAGCCATTGATTTTTTTAAGAAAAAATGCTTACCCTCGAAATTGTTGTTGATTTTTCAAAAAATTACAAGCCGTTCGTCTTGTGAGATTTAATCTAAGCCATCCAAATATGAAATACAAAATGAATACTAGATATGGATATAGTACTACATACAAATATTGAATATGGGTATCGAATACAGATATAATATTGGATACAGGTACCAAATACATATACAATACTAGATATGGATACCAAATACGGGTACCAGATATGGATACAATATTGAATATGGATATTGGATACAGTTATAGTATTACATACGGGTACCAAATATGAATACCATACCGGATATGTATATAGTATTAGATACGGATATGGGATGGATTGTGCCATATTGATTGTCAAAGAAGTTGGTGTTTGAAAATTACAAGAAGGGGAGAAGGGGGGTTGAAGTGAAAATTTTAAAATCATAAATTTGTAATCTTAGTGACACAAGGCCTCATAAAACCTCAGTGTTACTATCCGCCCAAAAGACTATGTAATGCTATGTTGCTATATCTTGATGGTTCACTTGATGTCTCATAATTAATGTATTTATTTTTTATAAATGCCCCCTATCTATGCACTAAGTACTAAATGCTAATTGCTAGGTAGAAAACACTAAATTTTAAATACTGAGATCTTTAATTTGTAATCTATTTTATTTTATTTTTATTAATGGTGAAGTTATGGTTGTCAATACATAAAACCACTAATGGGAGTTGCAAAGGACCACTAGTTACCTTCAAGTTATCAATCAAAGGACAAATGGCACAATCCAAGCCATCAAACTTGATAATTGTATTGGCTCTTTATTTCACCTATAATTGATTGATGGTTTATGTTAAGTAAATAACATATATCTTTCTTTCAATGACACCCATCTATATTTTGATGACTGAAAATAAGTTTTTCATACAAAATTCTCTAAGTTCTATCTATAAAAATCTTTAAATAGTAATTCAAACATTTTACTTTAATAAAAGCTATATAGTAAGTCATTATTGTTAATACACAAACCTATTGATGGGAGTTTCAAGGATTAATAGTGATCTATATATATGGAAAAATGACTCTTTTCTAGTCAAGCAAACTTGAAGATTGTACCCTCTTGCTTTCACTCATGATTGATTGATGATTGAATTTCAATGTCTCAATTTGAAAAATGGGTGTTCTATTTTTCATATTTTTGCACTAAATAGTTGCATACTTAGAAGATTAGAAGCCTTTGAGATTTTATACTAATATAAGGTTAGTAGAAACGTTGTATTTGGATTCATATTGGAAAAAAATAGATTGAATTTCAAATAGGTGGGGGGCTTTTTGACAAATTCCAAACCTCATTTCCAAAAAGTTAATCTTTTTATTTATTTTTATCTTTGTAAAAATTATAAAACTAATTCTAAATCATTTTACTTTTTCACAATACTTTTCACAATGTTTAAAAGTATTTTAGTATCATTAAAGTTTTATATTTTTCATATGATTATCTAAATATTATTAACATTCAATTATAATTATTTCGTATAATTTTACTTCATAGATAGATTTCAATGCAAAATTTATTTGCAACACTTATTGTATAAAATTGTTTAAATTTCACAACACTTTTTTAGAGTTGCAAGTTGGTATATTTAGTGATTGCTAACCTACAATTGTCACAAGGCTAGATCCTTGAAAGAGGTAGCCTTTACTTGGTTGATCTGGCACAATGGGGTAGTTGTCCATTTATGAAGAGCACGAATTAATCTAGGAATTGATGTCACGTGTAATTGTTGTTCCTTAAGTATGGATGAAAATCTTCATCATTGGTTCTTCTTGTGTCTGCAAGCCCAAGGATCTAAGAGGATGCCCAATCCATTCTCCATCATTTAATAGGAGATGTACCAAATAGAAATACTCATTTTAGCTTCAATTTCATCCAATGTATTTTTGGATTTGCCTTGCCAAGATGGTTTCATCATCTTCGAACTGTTTGGACTCTCTTTTGTGGCTCCTCGTTGTGGGTCATATGGATATTTACAACCATGTAAATTCTATTAAAAATACATTGAATAAAACCAACATTTGCCATCAAATATTCTCCATATTGCTCACAACACAAACATTAATAAGAAATTAACAACCTTTACAATACTTCTTAGATCCACCATAAACCCTAAATTTTATTATAATTGTACACATAACCTAATACATGTCAAATAAATCTAATATTTAAATCCATGCCTTCTATTATCCAGTTTTAAGTACTTCTACTTTGTAGTACTCTATAATTTCTTTCCCCTAATAGAAGAATATAGTTTGGAAGTCACTAATATTTGACCTTAGAAGCTTCATGTGAGACTCTAGATGAAATAAATTATATTTAATACCATCCATAAAATATTGAAGTTTCTTTCTTCTTTCACATAGGACTATTGCAATAAAATAAAAACTCCATTTTCAATTGTAAAATTATAATTAAAATGCTAAATAAAACATTGAATTCATAAATAAATATTTGACACTAATACACATTCAAACCATTTTTAACAAAATTTTGAAGTTAAAATATGATCCCATCAAATCACTATTTTTAATATTTATGTGTTGCATATCCTTCAAACTCATTTTTTTAATGCCAAAAATATGATTTAAACAAATATTTTGAATTCTTTATGTAAGATTTTGTGCAAGGTTATCTATTGTGAATTTTAATTTTGGAATATTAAGGGCTCTTGAGGATGGTCTTATACACACTGGATCTAATAGAAAACACTCATTGGAAATTTATTTAAAGAAATTGAGTGTAGATTTTAAGAAGTTGCACAATTGATATGTCCTTGAAGCTTATTTTTTTTCATGACTGTAATATTAGATTTGTGGATAAAACAAGGATTGTAAAACTTCAATTCAATTTTATATTCCCCCCTCTCTTGATTAAATAGTACAACCATTTGATCCACTTGTGATATTATTGTGTTTTCTTCCAAAGTAATTCCTAACAAGTCAAATTGAAGATTGTATTGATGCAATTCAATATTTTTTGGTAAAACATATCAAAACTTTTGATTTTTTGTATAATTAAGAGTAAGCTTTTAAAAAAACTCAAAAATAGCCTTTAGAATTTAGGAGTTAAACTTAGTTGTCCATCACTTAACCCAATGTTCAACTTTGAGCTTCATATCCTGTCACATTCAATCTTGAATTTCTTAAGACTAAACATTAAGAGCATCTATAGTGCTCTTAGGTTCCAAGACAATAATAGCACCGTATAGTTTGAAAAGTGTTTTCAAATTCTATAAGCACTCCAATGCAACTGCGACCACCATGCTCCAAGTCAATTCCATGGTTTTGGTATGTGAAGGGATAGGATTAGCATTTTTAGTCTTTTTGTGGGCCCCTTGAAGCATCTTGGCAATTTGAGATTTATGGCTCATCATGACACATACTTTGGCTACCCACAAATAGTTGAAAGAATAATATCACATATCTTGTATATCATCAATTGAAATCTTGTATTAAAGAATTTGCCGCAAAACTTCAACAATCCATGCCAATTCTTAGAGGATCTTTCACCAAAATCACTTGGTAGGGTTTGGTAAAACTAACCATGTATTGGGATACCATTGCCTGATAGAAAACCTTCACTATGCAAGCCTTCTTTCTTGCCAATTCTACATTCTAGATGCTTTGAAAGTAGATGTAGGTCTCCTTTTCTCAGTGAAAACAAAATCTTTGTAGGGTTGATGGTTTTTAAGGTAAATGGTGTTAGAAACATCTTCCTCTAAAAGTGTCTCTAGACAATTCTTCTTCATCATGGGGTGATATTGAATTCTTTAGTGTATAGATCTATAATAAATCTTCTAAAAAGCGGGATGTTTTTAAAGCATTTCAATAGACTCAAATTTTCAATTTAAAAACTTTATAACCAATACTCTAATAAAGATGAATTAAAATGGGTTAGATGTAGCTTCAATATGTCTTTTAAAGAAAAAAATACTAAAAATATTTCAAGAAGTCATGTGTTTTCAAAACGTATATCAATCCTTTTAGGGACATTTTAAACTTAGTTCTAAATGGTTAAAGAGCCAATTTGCATGTGTCTTTCAAATTGTTTTTTAAAGTGCAAATTGGGATCGGGACAACATTTTTCATCTATTCATTTTATTACTTGCTTGCATGCACTAGGAAAAAAAGATAGTGAAAATATTCTCATTGAACTAATACTACTCAATGGATCACCTTGTAGTTCATTTTGACAACTTTTTGTTTAGTAGTCTTGATATTTGTTTTAGTTAACACAATGATTTATTATTAAAATTGAATTAAACAAAAAATATATTTTTAAAATTTTAATTTAGCTTGGATTAGCACCTCTCAAAATTTTCTAAAAATTAAGTTGTTTAATACAAATGAAGCAATCATGGTTGTAGGTATTTTTTCTAATAGTTTAAATATAAAATAACACAATATTTGGTTGATATTGTGTTTTTCTTCACCATACTACAAGTCTATGAAAATAGATTCAAATCCTTTTATTATAAATTTTCTTCACTTTATCTTCAAGAATCCACATCAATTCAAACATCGGCAAATAAATTAGTAAATTTCTTATGACTCAAAGTAGACTTGTTCATAAATTCATGTGCAAATATGAAAATAGAAAGAAGTTTCATTTGTGAAATAATGGCAAAATGAAACATGATTGAATAGTACAAATGATTGAGTTTGAAGTTTGAAAACTTATTTGTACAATATAAAAAACAAAGTGAATATTATTTTGGCAGCCTTTGTATTTGAATAATCATTCTAAAACTAAGTTAACCAAATTTCAATTCAATCAAAATGAAAGTTGTGATATATAATCTACTCAAAAATACAAACCATACATTAGTGTACTAAATAATAATTGGAAGAGTGAATTGTAGTGGATCTAAATTAAGATTTGAGGGAAAATAATTTTTAAAGATAATTGTTTCAAATACTTATTCTATTACAAATAGTTTATACTTCCATTAAAACATATGCCAATTTGGAATGAAACCAAAAGTACATATTGAACATTTTTATATTGTTACCACCATTTTAAGCTTGCATGTCACTCATATCAATAGAAATTATCATTAGTTTGCCTCAAAAAATCAAATTGATAGCTTGAGATGTCATTGAATGTCAACAAATTCAATTGATGACTTGATTTAGACATCATTCACTACTATAAATAACCAAATACATGTTCTTGGATGTATGCGGTAACATCAATCAATGTTGTATCATATTCATCTTGAATTTAACATATTACATTATATTTAAAATAAATTTGACTTGATATTACTTGCATATTAGAGCCAAGTGACAAAATTTTGTTCAACTTTATTTGTTCAATTTTGATTTATAGAGTCTCCTTTAAAGGTTTGATCTCAAAAGATAATTGACGGACTTGTATTTGTATGAATATAGTTCAAAATAATGTGAATGACAATTATTTTTACACTATGAAAGAAATGATTGAAATTACTACTAATATAATCTAAAAGAATGTAGATTCTCTATTTGGGGGTATATCTTCAATACTAAAAGTATAAGATCTTTGATTTAAGAAAAAACTCTACACCTCAAATCCCTAGGCATACATCTCAAAACCCTAGTAGATAAAAAGCATGCAAATAACAATATGCATCTATAAAATCATCAACATTAGCAAATCCTATAGTTGATGTTGCCTATTCATACAATATAAGTCTTTTCCAATAAGGAGGGCATAATAAAAATAAAAATAATTTGTATGTGACAAATGCTACTTTCATTCATTTTTTTTTGTATGAAATCTCCAAAGAACACAACGACAAGTAAAAAGTGGTAAGAATACCTAAAAATGACTTAGGCTAAGCCCAAAGGTTCATCTATGTGCTTCTTGAGGAAATATAAGAAAAAAAATGTCCTACATACTATGAATATGAAGTTTGTGTTTGGCTTCTTGGGGGTGTACTCTCCACTACTACTTGCAAAGATGTTGCCTTCAGACAAAATGCCAAGGTAGGGTTAATCTAACTATACCTTAATGTGACTTATTTGTGGTAGACTAATTATAAGTGCAAATAAAAAAAAGTAAAGTTTAGAAAATTTGTAACAAGTGTCATTTTTCCTCATGTTCATTTAGTTTAGTTAAAATGTCAAATAACCACGAAGTAGGGTAAAAAAGAGGTGAGAACACTCTAAAAAGTCAAAGTGGGTTGAAGTTGGATTTGTCAAAGGTAAACAAAGAAGAAAAAGACACCCATACTTGGCATTGGACGTGAGGTGCTTACACTAGGTAAACAATCATATTTGCTAAAAATAAGTGGAGTAAAAAAAAATATTTGACAAATATAACTTCCTTTTATATTCCTAAGATACAATCTCAAAGGATAATGAAAGATCTCAAAAGAAGATAAAAATGATGTGAAATCACTTCAAAAAATGAAATGGGTTTGCAAAAGGCAAAGTGGAACTTTTGAAAGGAGGAGACAACCATATTTGGTGAGAGATAGAGACACTTGGACATGGCAATTGATTGTATATGAAAAAAAAAATTGAAGAAGTAAATCTTAAAATGCTTGTAACAAACATCACTTCCACTCATATTCTTCTTTGCATGAAATCTCAAAAATCTATATAAGAAGTTAACAAGCACATTATCCACAAAAGAGGGAGTGGAATTCAAAAAAGGCCAAATGGTATCCATAAAAGGGAGGGGCAACTATGGTCATTAAGTGACAGAGGATCTTGATTGTAGTAATCCAATGGTGTATTTGAGAAGAAAAGAGAAAAATAAAATAAAAATTTTGAAGCCCAGTTTATACTAAATCTACAGGGTGAAGAGACAAAATTTTGAAGTTTTGGATTGGTTGAAATCAAAAAATCCTTTAAAAATTATATAAAAGTTTTATATAATGAAATGAGAGGTCATAGGTCATCTCTAATAAGGTTCAATGATGTAGAGCACATTCTTTTCCTTGTGGCAGGAGAGTCTTCAAGGAGGTAGGTTTGATTGAAATTTTGAATTTTGAGGTTTTCAATGATGTAGAGCACATTCTTTTCCTATGTGGCAGGAGGGTCTTCAAGGAGGTGGGTTTGACAAAAATTTTGAATTTTGAGGTTTTCATTGGAGAGCACTATTTCGAATTTTTTTTTATTGCCATTGCATGTCTTCTTGAGAATTTTACCAATTTAAAAGTGATAACTTCCAAAGGAAGACCTCTTACTATAGTAAACCAAGGGACTCCAATATTTTTTTGGTCCCCTTGTTTTTACTTTAGATGTAAACCAGATCCTAAAATACATGTGCCAAACCTCACTTCCACTCATGATCCCGTCCTCATGAAAATCCCCCGAAAACCTAAAGAAGGGTAAAAAGCGGGTGCACCCTCAAGTGGGAGTGGGAGTGGGCCGGGAAAAGGCTGTTCGCCCGGGTGCCGTCTTTGCCGTGAATTTCTTTGCGACGGGCAGTCCTAGTCGGCATGTGCGACAGACCGCCCCCCCCTTCCCTCCGTCCCTCCGTCGCTCCGTCGCTCCGTCCGTCCGTCCCTTTCCTTCCTTTGCCTCACGACACTCCTTCTGCGTCTGCAGGCAGGCGCATATCTCCATCATCTGCACACAAGAAGGAAGAGCCTTCTCTCTTCTCTCTTCTCCGCAGTAGTAGCTCTTGGCCAACTTCCCCTTCACTCCTCCGCCCCTTCGCAATTGTGGCTTCCACCTCGGTGGTGGGATCACCACAAGGCGCTCGCCTCGTCTGGGGGTAAGATCACACGGGGTGGCTGGCTTAAAACATAGCCCTGCGACCTAAGTTGCGGAACGGTGCTTAGGTTTTGCATTTTGATTGCGGGATTGTTGGATTGGGAGGAAAAGAAGGGAATAGGAGAATTGCGGATTGGAATTGCGGGAGGGGATGAGTTTCGAGGCGGACGGGGGAGAATTGTGGTGTGGCGATGGCGTGGAATTGGGACCAGGCGTGAGGGAGTAAAGGGCAAGGGCGCCGAGGGGGAGGGACGGGGCGCACGGGGTTGGGGTTAGTTTTATGGAAACGCGTAGTCGCAAGCGGGTGGAGGCCACGACACATCGGCCATCCGCCGCTGCTCCGCCTGCGCGCTCATCGAAACGCGCACGACATTCTGCTTCGGGTGCTGCTGGGGGTGCGGGTGCTGGTGGCGGTAGTAGTGGCGGTAGTGGTGGCAGTGGTGGTGGTGGTTCTGCTGCGAATAATACGGCGGTCGGGGCTGCAGCAGCATCAGCAGTAGCATCGTCGGTGGCTGTGGCTTCGGGTACTCCTCCCAATCCTCCCCCTCGCTCCCGCCCTTCCACGCGCGCATCGGAGACTTTAATGGAAACAGGCGCTGAAGCGGTCCCGTCGGGTTCACGGAGGGATCGGGAGAATAAGCGGAGAGAGAAGGACCGAGCGTTTGAGATGGACAAGGGGAAAGAGAAGGAGGAGAACGATAGGGTTCGAGAACGCGCGGCGGAGAGAGCGGAGCGGGACAAGGGACAGAGCGCCAGCAGTGGCGACGATGAAAACGAAGCCGAGGGAGGCAGCAATTTCAACCAGAATCTGGCGTCCGCGAGCAGCGCGCTCCATGGTCTGCTGCGGAAGCTCGGCGCCGGGCTGGATGATCTCATGCCGTTGTCCGCGCCGTCGTCGCACCAGACTAGCAAGCTGAAGCGAATTTTGTCGGGATTGCGCGCGGAGGGCGAAGAGGACCGCCAATTGGAGGCGTTGTCGCAATTGTGCGAGCTCTTGTCAATTGGGACGGAAGAGTCGCTCAGCAGCTTCTCGGTGGATTCGTTTGTGCCGGTGCTGGTAGGGTTACTGAATTACGAGTATAGTCCGGATATTATGTTGCTGGCGGCCAGGGCGTTGACGCATTTGTGCGATGTGCTGCCGTCTTCTTGCGCCGCCGTGGTACACTACGGGGCCGTGCCTTGTTTCTGTGCACGGCTACTCACGATCGAGTACATTGATCTCGCAGAGCAGGTACGAATCGAATAGGCTTTTATGAGAATTGGAAAATTTGTGATGGTCGGTCGACATTGGGGATTGTGGTGTGAATTCGACGGATTACGACTCTGGAGATGCAGAGATGGATGTGATGAACTGGCGCGAGAGGGACGAATTGTTGTGTTGTTTGGAATGCTGGCATGTGATCGGTGATGTGGTGATGGTATTGTAATCGGATGGTGGCTGTGAAGTTTGGGGACGATGTGGATTCCGGTTGTATAAAGAAGTGCGGAGTGCTATTTGCAGCTGAGCCGTGATACATTGCATCGGCACGTATGCAAAGTTAACTGACATGAATTGGTTTTTGGTGCTGGTTTGCAGTCTTTGCAGGCATTGGAGAAGATTTCTCACGAGCATCCGACTGCGTGTCTGCGTGCAGGAGCGCTGATGGCAGTGTTGTCTTATTTGGATTTCTTCTCGACCGGTGTACAGGTCAGCGTGTGGTGATGGATGTAGAATTGTGATTGAGAGTTTCGAGGTGAATGTTCATCTGCGTCGTCTATCGTGCCAAGAAGCTGACTGGTGTTGGAATTGGAGTGAGTGAGGTTTTGGCTCGTGACGGTAGGTCTGAATCTGTTTGCCTGAAAAGTGTGGTTCTGGTGGTTATGTTTTACAGAGAGTAGCAGTCACTACCGCTGCAAACATGTGCCGACAGCTGCCATCGGATGCTGCCGATTTCGTGACCGAAGCTGTTCCGTTGTTGACGAACTTACTTCAGTATCAGGACTCGAAGGTACGATTGCATGGGATTAGGGTGGGCAGCTTTTGGCAGCAATGCCTTGTGAATGCTTGCGTACACTGGTTCCTGGTTGCATTGGAGGTGTAAACTAAGTTTTTTTTTTGTCGGGCAGGTGGTGGAGCACGCCTCAGTGTGTCTGAGCCGGATTGCGGAAACGTTCGGAAGTTCGGCGGAGAAGCTAGATATGTTATGTTCGCATGGGTTGATACCACAAGTAGCACGACTGATTTCAGTCAGCAATTCATCAGCTAGCCTGGTTCCGCAGGCGTCTCTCAGCAACTCAACCTACACGGTACGTAGGGAGTGACTGGAATTGGATGATGGCGCGTGTTTGTAAGACGGACGGGGCATATTGTTGGGGCTGCAGGGGTATGATTAACTGAAGGTGGTTGGTACGTTTGTGCAGGGCTTGATCCGACTGTTGTCGACCTGTGCAAGTGGTTCAGCAGCTGCAGCCGAGAGCCTCCTGATGCTTCGAATTAGTGGCATACTTAAAGACGTACTGGCAGGGTCGGGACTGATATCGAGCACGTCGGTGTCGGCTTCGTCGGTAAACAGGCCTCCCGAACAGGCATGTGTCTATGTTCCCGCTGGTGTGGAGTGTACATTGTAGGGTTGGATTTCTCTACCGGTTGTGCAATGCGGCTGAGCGGAGACACTTAAGATGCTAGTAGTGGTTGTTCCAGCGCTGGTGTTGGCCGATTTTTCTTCGAGGCTTGTGGCCGTTTTTTACATGTTGAAGAAGATCGTGTGCAACTGTTGACCAGTCTTGTATTGATGGTGTGGGAGCAGCTGTACGAAATCGTGACCTTGGTCAATGAGCTGTTGCCGCCGCTTCCGGATGGTCAAGGGATTCCGCTAGGGTCTTCGGCGAGTGTCGGCGGCGGTGGATCTAGAGGTGGGCGGAAGCATTCAGGACTGGCAATCGCGAGCAAGACGGAGGAAGGCGGGACTGGGGTGGCAGCGGGACCGTCAGCTCGTGAAATACTACTACGGGATCAGCCAGAGCTGCTGGAGCAGTTCAGTAACGACCTATTCCCCGTGCTGGTCCAGGTGAGACGACTTGGAAGGGCAGTTGGTGTCCAGCATTGTTGCGAGGTTTGATCTGATTTGGAAAAAGTGATGATGAACGATTTGGTTGGTGCGGGTGGCAGGTCTATGGATCAAGCGTGAATCCTCCAGTTCGACACAAGTGCTTGGCCGCTATCAACAAACTGATGCATTTCTGCACATTGGACATGTTGCGATCGCTACTTCATGAGTCCAACATATCGAGGTAGGTATACATACCTGGACATATGGTAAGGCTTGGTAATTTGTTTGAAGTGTAAGAGAGGACTTGGGTGTTTATTGACGAGGTTTTGGTTCTGTGGCAGCTTCTTGGCTGGCGTATTGGCTTCGAAGGACATCTCGCTGTTAATGATGGCGTTGCAGATAGCGGATATGTTAATGCAGAAGTTACCGGATGTGTTTTTGAAGATGTTTGTGAAAGAGGGAGTAGTGCATGCGCTGGATACGCTCATTGCATCCGAGCAAGCGGGAGCTTCATCCCCACCTCAGCAGTCGAGATCGGCAGATTTGGCAACGAATGCCGTGCTGACGGCTTCTGGTGGAATACTTCCTCCGCCCCGACCTCGAAGGGGCGGAAGCAGCAGGAGGAAGTCGATGGGGAACATGGACGAAGAGGCTGGGTTGTCGACAAGTGCGCCGGCAGCTACCATGGCCTCACCTCCTTCCGCGGAGCCTTTGCGCACAATTCGGTCTGGGCTGCGGGCTAGCGCCATCGCGCATGCGAAGAAAATCAGAGAGACCCACTTTCCTGGGGATGCTGGGACGGCTGACGAGGGTGTAACCGAGAGCCTTCGGAAGCTGAAGAATTTGTGCGCGCAACTGAAGGGCGAAAATACAGCGGTGGAAGGGAAGGGCAAGGGGAAGAAAGGTGCTGGGAATGCTGCGAGGAGCGAGGAGCAGTTGATGGCGGTGATAAGGGAATTGCTGGTGGAACTAGGTGCTGGGGATGGTGTATCTACCTTCGAATTTGTAGGAAGCGGAGTAGTGGGCAGTTTGATTCACTATTTCTCGTGTGGCAACACATCGAAGGAGAATGTGGAGAACTCAGATCTGCGAGAGCAAGCACTGCGGAGGTTAAAGCAGTTCATCGAAGTGGCACTGCCGAAGGAGTCAAGTGGCAGTAGCAGCGAAGCTCCTCTGACTCTGTTGGCGCGGAAGTTGCAGAATGCACTGGCGTCTTTGGAGCGTTTCCCGGTGGTTTTGAGTCATGCCCCGCGGTCGAGCAGTGGCTCGGCGAGCATGGGCGCTGGTCTGAGTGCATTATCACAACCTTTCAAGCTTCGTCTGTGCAGAGCGACGGGGGACAAGATGTTGCGGGATTACTCGACCAACATTGTGCTGATCGAGCCGTTGGCAACGTTGGTGGCAGTGGAGGACTTTCTGTGGCCCCGAGTGAAGCGCCATGAGGCGACGCCGGCTGCCGTAGCGAGCACATCTGAGGCGAGTGCACCAATTGCAGTGCCTGGTACAGGTGCCGAGCGGCGGTCTACTCGGTCTCGATCTGCAGCAGCTGCAGCCGGGTCGGGGAGTGGTAGGAGTTTAGAGTCGGGTGCAAATGCGAGTGGCACGAAGGGCAAGGGCAAAGCCGTGAGTCGATCTCTAGGGTCAAGCCCGGGCGGGGAGGAGTTGCGGGGACCAGAAACTCGGAACGCAGCTGCTCGGAGACGTGCAGCTGCTGCGAGTGCATCAGCTGCAAAGACTGCATCAGAAGGCGAGAGCGAGGTTTGTACCTGAGGCTGTGGAATGGCGTCGCCGCTTAGTGAAATGCCCTTAGGTGGTTGATGGGAATTGGCCTTGTCGTTTTCTAGCTGTGGTCTGGACAGGTCTCGTCGTGGGGAAGTCGGGGTTATGGATTGGTGAAGTTATGGCTTTTTTTTGGTTACTCCGCTGCGAAGTGGGAGTAAGAGGTTTGAGTAGCGGTTGCGATGACGTTTTGGTCTGAGTCTGGTATTTGTTATGGACTGGTAGAAGTATTGGTCAGTGATTGTACTAGTGAGCTGATTGTGCGAGTTCATTGAAAGATGGAATGTAGAGGTTTTGTTGGTACGAGATCAGATCACCTGATGTTTACATGTGAATCCTACGAATGCAGGAGGATGTAGAGGTTTCACCCGTAGAGTTGGAGGAAGCTGTGGCGATGGACGAGGATGATCTTTCGGAGGAGGAAGATGAGGACGAGGATGACGATCATGATGATGTGAGTACTTGATCCTTCTTTTGGTGGTGACCTTTCGAGGTTCTCAGATACCAGCACTGGCATTTCTAGCGCTGCGAAGGATGTGATGTGGTGTCAAAGCTGATGGATATGCTGGACTGTCTTAGGGGACTGAAGTTGGATGTGAGTGGGTGTCGCAGGTGTTTGGGGACGACCCAGTGGCATCGTGCAAAGGGGACAGAGTGCATGACGTGCAGCTCGGCGACCCGGAGGTTGGGGCTGTGGCTTCTTCGAGTGAGGTGTCCCAACCTTCGGAAGGTGTGAGTGTGGTGAGCAGGACGGGCATGTTGACATCGGGAGCGGAGACGAGTGGGATAAGGGCAGTGGGAGCTCGGGGTGCATTGTCGTATGCGGCAGCTGCTCTGGCTAATGCGAGCTTGAATGGCAGTCGATCTGGTCGGGATCGCAAGTCCCTGGCTGCAGCTGCAGCGGCAAATTCACCTCCAAAACTTTTGTTTTCGCTGGGGGGAAAGCCACTGAACCGGACGCTGACGATATTTCAAGCTATTCAGCGCCAGGCTTCGGCGGAAGAGGACGAGGACGAGCGATATACAGGGTCAGACCACCCTTCAGGAAGTGGGCGTAGACTGTCGGATGAGGTGTACACGATCACTTACCAGAGAGCGGACGTGATTGGTGAGGCAGGAAGTGCGAGTGCGAAATCTGGTGGTGCGAGTCCGAGCGGGAAGGGCTCCAGCTCGGCGATGGAGGGTTCTTGGCAGCAGACGTCTCTACTGGACAGCATGCTTCAAGGTGAGCTGCCTTGCGATCTGGACAGGTCGAACAACACCTACGACATCCTCCTACTTCTTCGGGTGTTGGAGGGACTGAACAAACTTGCACCACGTCTGCGTGCACAAGGTGCTTCAGAAGCGTTTGCTCACGGGGAGGTGGATCGGGTGGATGAGTCTCCTGGAGCAGGACCGTTTGTTCCTCGGAAGGAGTTTTTGAGTAGCAAGCTCACTCCGAAGCTGGCACGGCAAATGCAGGATGCGCTGGCATTGTGCAGCGGTGGACTTCCTTCTTGGTGTCAGCAACTGACCCGAGCTTGCCCGTTTCTGTTCCCGTTCGAGACGCGGAGGCAGTACTTCCACTCGACGGCATTTGGACTGTCTCGGGCCCTGCAGAGATTGCAACAGCAGCAGAGTGCAGAGGGGGCAGGTGCTTCGAATGATCGAGAGTTGCGAGTGGGAAGACTTCAGCGTCAGAAGGTTCGAGTGTCGCGACAGCGGATCCTGGACTCTGCCGCGAAGGTGATGGAGCTGTATGCGGGGCACAAAGCGGTGTTGGAGGTGGAGTACTTCGGGGAGGTGGGGACAGGTCTGGGACCGACGCTGGAGTTTTACACTTTGCTGAGCCACGAATTGCAGAAGGAGAAGTTGGACCTGTGGCGGACTGAGATGAGATCAAATGCTGAAGTGGGCTCTGAAGTGGAAGTGGAAGAGATCACGGAGAAGGCGGACGAGACGGTGTCGAGGCCTGGTGAACAGGAGTCGGGGTTGGCATCGAGCAGTGGAGGGTACGTGAATGCACCGTACGGGCTGTTTCCCCGTCCCTGGCACCCCGGGACAGACGCCGGAAGCAACAAAAAGTATGGGAAGGTTTTGGAACACTTCCGGCTACTGGGTAGGGTGATGTCAAAAGCGCTGCAGGATGGACGGCTGCTTGATGTGCCGCTGTCGACATCATTCTACAAGATTATTCTGGGGCAGGCAAGTGATGTTTGAACGTTTTGCCGTGGTTGGACGTGGGCTCTGGTCAATTTCATTTGTAGGTTATTCTCGCAGGAAGTCTTGAATTATGGAATAGGAATTTAAGTATTGGAGGCGGAAATAAGAACTGATTTGTTTTGGATGCAGGAGTTGGACTTGTACGACATTCAGACCTTAGACCCAGATCTGGGTAGGACGCTGTTTGAGATGCAAGTTTTAGTACGTAGGAAGGAATTTCTGGAATCTAGTGGGCAGAATCAGCGGGAGGCAGTGGATGCATTGCGCTTCAGGGGGTCGAAGTTGGAGGATCTTTGCTTGGATTTCACTCTCCCAGGGTATCCGGAGTATGAACTGAAGAGCAAGGGACAAGACATTGCGGTATGTACGACGATTGTGCGGAGAGTGGGTTGTTTTGCGTTGATGTTTGTGTGCCAAGTTGCAAAGGAAGTGGATAGAGGTGTGTAGTGACGAGTTTTTGTGTTTTTTTTGGTTCAGGTTAATCTGGACAATCTTGAAGAATACGTTTCTCTGGTGGTAGAGGCAACCGTGAAGAGCGGGATTGGAGCTCAGATTGAGGCATTTCGTACGGGCTTCAATCAGGTCGAATTCTGATCGGTTTGGCAGTGGGGATTTACAGAAAACTTGAAGTACTTCTGAATTGCATGTGGTAGACAGCTAGCGGTGTTGGTTGTGTGGAGTTTGATGTGACGTGGTGAGGTATTTAGAATGTGGGGATTTTCTTGAACGTTTGGATGAGGTGCAAAGTGCGTGCATCTAATCGAGGAATGATTGTGCAGGTTTTCCAATTGTCAAGTCTGCAAATCTTCAGCGAGGATGAGCTTGAGTATCTGCTCTGCGGTCGGCGGGAGCTGTGGGTGGTAAGAACAGCCGTGCATTACATGATGATCGACTCATACTTTGGTGGTTGATTTTTCTCTGGGTTTGGGAATCGTTGGTATGTTCTGTTAGAGAAACTGAATGGGAATGTTCGGTTTTTGGTTGGTTTGGTGCAGCCGGAGTCACTTCCAGATATCATGAAGTTCGACCACGGCTATACGGCGTTAAGTCCTCCAATTCGGAATGTAAGTGGTTGGGCACCGAATGAAGTATGGTGTGCTCATTGGTGTTCTCATGCTGTTAGGGATGTGGTTGGAATGCCATGACATTGGGATTCGAGTGCTCATTGCAACGTGTGGGTGTGATGCAGCTGTTGGATATTATGAGCGAGTTGACTCCGGACGAGCAACGGGCATTTTTACGTTTTGTGACTGGAGCGCCGCGGCTTCCCCCTGGGGGACTTGCGGCGTTGAATCCGAAGCTGACGATTGTTCGTAAGGTAGTTTTGCTTCGTATTGTGGTTGGAGAGAGTCAATCCAGGCTGTGCTTGTAGTGGTCTTGGATATTGGTAGTTGACTTTTGGTTTGCGATTGTTGTGGTTCGAATGCATGGAATGCCAGATGTGTGATATCTTTATTTTTGGAGGTCCTTTTCTATGAGTTTTCCGGTCATTGTCAGCGGAAAACTAATATTGTTTGGCGGCGTATGACAGCACCCGACTGGTGGTACTGGCACTGCACTTGGTACTACACCACCTGGAGCAGCAGCAGGTCTGGGCACGACATTGGCGGACAGGGATCTGCCGAGCGTAATGACGTGTGCAAACTACCTAAAGCTTCCTCCTTACTCATGCAAGGTGAGTTCTTTGTCATGATAGAATGTATCGTGTGATTTTCCTTTAAGACTGTTGTGACGAAGAATTTAGCACCTAGGCTATTGGATATAATGGTGTGGCATCTGTTGTTTTTGAGTACTTATTTGTAAGTCATTATTATATAAAAGTTCAATAATAATGTTGGTTTCCTACCAATTACTTGAGGAAAGTCTGAGAGGTAATTAAATGACACGGGTCGCAGTTTATGGATAGTTAAGGTTCTGCTGCATGAAGTCCCTCTAATTCTGTTGGTTTCATGACTAGAGATTACACTAACAAATAATTCATTTGTGATTTCTATTTGCAGGAAATTATGAAAGAAAGGTTGCTGTACGCAATTCATGAAGGCCAAGGGTCTTTCGATCTGTCGTAGATATTATTTTGCCTAGTGCCACATCTTAGATTCTCAGATTTGAGATCTTCTGTTTTGTTGACGGAAGTGATGGGAAGCTCTGAGCACGCATGGGGAAGTTTTAGTGGGATGGTCATGAGAAGAACCGAGCTTGTTTTCTTCAATTGAATATAAATATTGTGGAGACATGCATGCGGCTACTTTGTTATTTGATCACTTAGTTCAGCTGTAGATAGCAAAAGACAATCTTTGGACGGCATGTACTGTACAGATTGGTAGATTTTCCATTTCTGTTCCGTAGACGCCGTCTAGCTTAGCTTGAACAGGGCTTTGGAGGCTGTCACGCGTCCAAGCGGCTTACCCAAATGATCAGTTGCGGATATTTCAACCGCTTAGCGGGGAGTGAAACAACAGCAAAGCACCACAGTGGTGAGTCCTGGTTTCTATGTTTCCTGTCGATTCGACCTCCCTGGATTAGCAGAGTTCCCCATTTTATTATAGCGGAAGGAACAGGATGATCGGGTGAAGGTGTAAGTCATAAGCTTTATGAAAGTGATTCTTTCCTGCTGTTCATGCCGTATCCCTTTGTTGGGGTTCATGTTTTTTCCCTTTTTTTTTCTTTTTCATTGAGTTCTGAAAATATTTAATGTTTGGACAACTGATAAATATTTTATTCAGAAGACAGTACACATTGGATTCAGGCTTGTGGATTGTTGTCCTCCAAATTGTGTGTTCATTGTTTTTGTTTATATATATGTGTTTATGAGTGATGATGTCTGATTTATCAGTGATCTGACTGTCAGTCGCTGGGTGTTCTGCTTGGAGGAACTTTGGAAGTCAATATGGCTTTTTATTTGTGTCAAAATTCTTTGCTTCCACTTTTAGCATGCAATTTTGCTTAGAAACACACGTTCCTACATCCATCCAAATTGTAGTCAGTTTTGGCTTACAGTAAAAGGTCTGATGGATGGCTTCATTTTAGAGACAAATAATTAGTCTAATAATTGTAGGATTTTGGTGATCAATGCTGTGCCCTTCCGAGGGTTAATTGTTAAAGTAGTGGTGGTGGAAATCCCCAATTATAAGTCCAAGTCAATTTATCCCATGCACACATGTTCCTGTTCCCATTCATGGGTTGGATTATGTCATTATGACCGTCTTCCAAGAGTTTGCTATTGCTTCTATTGGAAATGGATGAAGTACATCCAAGGATAATGAAAAAGTGATGTTTATTTGTTCATTGATGATGTGATTGATGTCATTGGATGCTTCATATTTTTTTTATGCAAGGTTTTGTATATGTAGAAATGGGAAGAAAAGAAAAATTTGTAAACATGAAAACTTTATGGGATTCATAATTTGAAGTGCACTTTGAAGGTTAGGATTTCTACCACTCAATAATGGGTGGACACATCATAATTCAATTTGAATGTTGCATCTTGGAGACATCTAAAACCTCTACTTTTGTAAGGTCCAATAGTTGCAACATCAAGGAATGAAGCAAATGACATGGTATTCTCATTGGAGTTAAAATGTGGAAAAAAAGCAAATGATGGTAGTGAGAAAACGGTGACAAAATTGATGATATACAAAACATATTATGAAGGTGATATCCTAAACTAATTGTGATAGAATCATATTTTCTAAAGTAGCAGAATTTCACTCCCTTTTGTATGGCCAAGTAGTGAATTTTTTTGTTCAAAGAGATTATTTAATTGAGTGTAGTTAAAGATGTTTTAAGTTGAACCTAAATTTTGTGCTACTTAGGGAGTTTGTTATAAGATTTCAAAGTAAAATGAGATAGATTCCTACAATGAATCATAGACTTATTAGAATACAACACATTTAAAACCTTGATTTCACAAAGAGTGATGCATGATTAAAGACACTTTAACCCCTAAAATTTGTTAACTAAGTTTTCACCAAAAATGCTCCAAAACTGCCATTTCTAGGACAAGTACTAATTTGTTTATTTTAAAAAACGATTTTGGACACATCCAACCATAGGATCTTGTAGTATGCTACTTTTAGAAGATTTGAAAAAAACCTAAAATTCTTACAAACGCTAAAATTTCATTGTTTGTATGTTGGTTTGAGAAGATTTGGAAAAAATTTGAAAAACATTGTGTAGAGTGCGAGATATTAGTGTTTGTATTGACAAAAATCCTTTTTTTGGCCTTACAAAAACTCAAGCAACTGCACTTCACAAGGTCATATTTGTATGAAAAAATGTCCCTAATGGTGGGCTTTTTGTGATTCATTCCTCCAAGCAAGTTGGCTACATGCTTGAAAAACTTTAGATCATTTGGAATTGTACAACATATAAAAAAAAATAGTAAGTAGGGAGAAGTACAAAATGATTCAAAGTACTAAATTGTTAAGAATTTAGTTATGGAATTGCAAAATGCCAATCCCAATGGTTGAAATGTTGTAATAAACAATCTATATCCTATTATTATTAAAAAAAAAATTAAATATTGAAAATTGATTTAAATAATGAACTTCAAAGTTTATTTTAGAGTAGAGAATCCATAACTACCTACAAACTAAAATACCTCATGACTTTCATCTCATTGGTCAAAACAAAATGATTTAAAGCTTTCCCCCCATATATATATATATAATGAATTTCAAAATTTTCTCTCTAAAAAAACTAACTTTTTCTAATCTGCCCAAACCTCTCGTTTGTAGGAAAAATACACATAATAATAACTTTTTAATTGTCTAGTCAAAAGTTATGATAATCATTTGGCTTTAAGGAGAAACCTTATCCCCATATTGTGTGAAAATTTCAGTGAAAAAAAATAACAAACTCCATTCTTAGTGAACTATCCAAAATTGGTATGTTGCCAAAAAAATGCAGCTTGGTCCTTTAGGCTGGATTAAACTTTGCTAATTTACTCAAGTTTTAACCCTTTAGTGACCAGTTGACCACTTTTTGGTCAAATTTTGGATTCTTTGTCTTTTATTGCCTTTGATACAGAGTATTTGAAAAACTCAAAGGGTAATACAAATAGAGCTTCAGCATGCACTCCAAACAAATCTAGTTTTTGAGAATTTTGTGTAGTAACAAGGTAGCTATGCTTGTCCAAAGATGAGAGGGTTGACTTGAGTCATACCTTCTAAGTCACATATATATATTCAACAACTCAATCATGTGATTCTATTTGAAATTGATGCCTAAAATGATAGAAATGTTGCCCATCAATTCCATGAATTGTGAAGGCATATTTCAAAATTTATGGGCAATAATGTATTATGCTACTTTAGTTGAAGGCTACTTTGTTGCATTGCACTTTGAAGATCATTCACAACAAATTGCACCGTCAAATCATGTTCACTTTTTTGTTTTCTTGCACGGATCAAGCCTACAACATCAATTCCTATGGTCTAATCTGGGATTACTTCCTTGGAGTAGTGATGAAATTTCCCTTTTCCAAATTTGTATTCATAAACTTCGCTCGCCCCCCAAATCAACCACAGTTACTAAAGGGTAAAAATAGGAGGCTTGGTGGGTTTACATGAAGATCAGTTTGCTGTGAGGCAACATATACGTGTTTGTTTTACGTATTTGCTTTAACCTTGTAAGGCCGCCACAGACATCAAGTGTCCAATGGATGACAGAGAATTCCTCTATATAGGACATAAGTGCAACTATTCATCCTCCGAGTTTTGTTGTGAAAACGGAACATCTTCTACAGTAGTTTGACTTCCAATGAATACTTTTCCATTTCTTTAAGCGATCGATTCCCACGGTATTAGAAAATGATGATTTCAGTGGAGACCGGCCCGTCCTTACAGGGTTAAGGAGCTGTTATCTTATTGCCATTTAGTAGTTTCAGACCCAGTTTTTTAAGTGTGGTTCCCTGATCCTCTGAACATGGGATCCACTGCTCTATTTATCCCATACTTTTTGCTGCGAACAAGGCACGCTATCTGTATAAGTACAACCATCTTTCGACGGCGATCCTCGCTACCCGGGTGCCCAGCACAGAGCGAACTATTCTTCCGCCTTTTACTAAAGAATACCGTGCGCTGGGTATACTTACCGGCATACCCTATTTTTGGGACTGCCCTTTGCAGGGCCCGTCAATCCTAAACCAAAGCGGATGTTCATAACTAGTGCAATCTGGAAATTGCCGGAGTACTCCAACCTGAAACTCTCTCATGACTCTGAGGTACATTTTGCTTTCTTTATTGTAACCAACTTGAGAAGTTGGTCGCTTTTGATGACCACAAATGACCACCTTTTTCCAACTTCCCAAAATTTGTAACTAATTCCAGAAAGCTCCAAAAATTATGAAACAACTTGAGTTAGGTGTCAATTCCACTTGTCTTTCAAGAAAAATTTTCTAAATTTTTTTTTCCAGAATGTTTAGCCTCCCCCAAATTCAGCTCCAGCCCTTAGATGGTCTATGTATGGACCTCCTTCCTTATCTAAACAGTGAAGTTGTCTAACTCCCACAAAATTCTTGAATTTTCAAAATCCTAAGGAGTACTTATCATACTGAATGAATTAATACTGAATTAATAGTGATAAACAAGGGAGCTGGATACCTGAGTGGTACCCAAGATAAAAATGCACACTTCATGTTCGATTCAGCAACCACAACATTCAACAACTTTAAGAATCCCCCAATCGAAAGTGGTTTAGTTTTCATGTTGAACTGTCTTTTGATAAACAAGAGAACTAGTCACCATCGTCACCGAATTGATGGTGCAGAATATAAGCAATGATGCACAACTCACTCAATGTTAGTGTGTTGCCGTGAAGTATTTGAGTGACGAGAGGATGGGAAACAAAGATTAACCCCTAAATGAATTTGACTATGTTTTCACCAAAACGGCTCTAAAACTGCCATTTCTAGTACAAGTAACAAATTTTTGACAAAAAACATTTTTGAACACATGTAACTGTAGGATTCTGTAGTATGTTAGTTTGAAAAGATGTGCGAAAAATTTCAGAAATTTCCACCATGTAAATTGCAAGATATTAGTATTTGAAGTGACAAAAATCTTTTTTCTAGCCCTGCAAAGATTTAGGCAGTTGCACTTCATAAGGTCACATTTGTATGAAAAAATGTCCAAAATGGTGGTTACTCTTTGAATTCATCCTTCAAGTCAAATTGACTACATGCTTGAAAATTTATAGATCATTTAGAATTGTATAACATATAGGAAAAAAATTAGTAAGTAGAAAGAAGGGGAGGATGATTCAAAATACTAAATTATTAACAATTTATTCATGGAATTGAAAAATCCCAATTCCAGTGGTTGTAATGTTGTAATAAAAAATCTACACTTAGTGTTTTTATTTTTTTCCAAAAATATTGAAAATTGAGTTAAATAAAGGACTTCAAAGTTTGTCTTAGAGTAGAGATTTAATAAGAACCTACAAACTCCTGCAAACTAAAACTCCTCATAACTTTTGACTCATTGATCAAAATGGAATGATTTAAAGCTTTCCATGTATATATAAATCTAGAGAAAAAATTTTAAATTTTAATTTCTTAAAAAAGTGAATTTTAAAGAAGTTTTTTTGCTGTCCGGGTTACCTAATGAGTAATGAAAACACATATCATACAATAACTTTTTAACCACGTAGTCAAAAGTTATGAAAATTGTTGGGCCTTAAAGCTACTCCTTGGAAATATGTTGTATTAAAATTTCAAAGAAAAAAATAAAAACTCCATTTGTAGTAAGTGGCCTAAAATTTCTATGTTGCCAAAAAACACAGTTTAGGTATGTAGGGGTTAATCCCTAAATGCTTGAGGCACCAAAATCTGGTGCTTGCAAAACTTTGAAATTGAAAAAAAACAAAACCAAGATGTTATTTTTAGTTATTTATATTTCTGAATAGTTATTCTTGAAACCTAGTTTTAGCATCAAAAATATGATCTTGAAAATAAATGGTAGTGACTTTTCTATTCAAAATTCTGTGCAAGGGTACCCCATTGCAATCTTGACTTCTTATAGTGTTGAGAACTCTTGGAAATGAGTCTTAAATACACTAGATCTTGTATTAAAAAATTGCATACAAAATTCATTTAAAATAAATTATAGAGTAAATTTTTAAGGAGTCATAAATTGATAGGTGTTATACATGTTAGGCCCTTTAACCTCATATTTTTTTGGTCACCAACTTTTAGTTAGATTTGACTTATGAAAAGAAGATTGAAAGACTTCACATCACTTTTGCAATTTCAACACCTTCATGATCAAACATTATAATCTTTTAGTCCATAAGTGATATTGTTGTGTATTCTTTTCCTATGATATCTTTAACATGTATAGTTTGAATTTGTATAGTTACAATTCGAAAAAAAATTGGTACAACTTATCAAAATGTTGGCATTTTGTTTAATTAAGAGCAAATTCCAAGAAGCTCAAAACAGAACTTCGGCATATAGGGCTTAATGTTTGACTTGAGAGCCTTTTAATCCCAAATCGACACTTTCACATGTTTGAAAGCATTCACTGTGGCTTGAAAGTGGAAGAACTAACAAAAGAAATTTTTGTTCTGGAACAGAAGAATTGAAACTTTTGCAGCATTGGAATTAAAGAAAATAACACACTATGCAGTAGGCAACCCTTTGTCTTTTGTGTTCAATCACTTGGAGTAAAAGATTTGTGCACCTAGAATTGCCACTTGAAATGAATACACTGTGAAAATCTCTTCAACTTTGTTCATTATTACAACCAAAACTTGACATTGTCGTGATGCAAAATTACCAAAACATTATTTGGAGCAATTTCAACTCCACATAGTAGACCACACAACATATTAACCCTTAAACGCCGAAGGGGTGACCCTTTAAATCATCCTTTTCTATTACCGTGTGAATCACTA